>OX246738.1:91062811-91460311 GCA_945910005.1 Isoperla grammatica
GTATAGATTTAGATGGATTACTTCCAGCGTGCTTGCTATATTGTTTGACGAACTTACCCACGACGGCGATAGGGCTGGTAAGTGGCATGATGCGCACAGAGTGCTTTATTTGAAGACGGCTAAGACTAATCCAGGCCCCGCTAAAAGGAACAACCTCGACCGTACACGTGGACTGGACATCTTCAAGATCTGATCAAATATCTATAACAAGCTCTCAAGATGTGTGTTCGGGAGATCGAGTCCGCCTGGCATTTACGTCCGAAGATGTTTGCAAATGAAAATACCATAATCTTGAACTAACTGAGAAACGAATTGTTATTTTTAGGAAAACACATAAAACGTGATTTGGGGTAGAGTTGGTCAACGTTGATAGAAAAATTCTAAGATTAAAAGCTTTATCTAAAAGTTTTCAGTATAATCCGTCAATAACACAAGCCGCAGTTCTAAAAATAGATTTACGATTGTGGCTCTGCCGCGTAGTCACGTACACAACTACTGGATGTGCGGCAAACAAAGGTTATTTGACCAATCTCATTGATAGTCTTCATAATAACTCATAAAAACTCATAATCCCGGATACAAAACAAAACTACGTTTACAAGTCTATGGTAGAGGCCTGCCGGCTTAAGTTCGATTGCCCGGGGGCCCGTGGTTTTCTAGCTACGCCACATGGCGAGTTCGTTTTTTTTTCGAAGACAGTTCTTCAGAAATATGCTGCTTAAATTTTAGACAAAAAATAAACCAACTTTATACAAGAGAAAATCCACTAACAAAAATTCGCAACATGCACTTAAAATGATGAGGGTGTGTATTTTTACTGAGGTTGCCCATCGATGTTAAATTACAACATCGACATCGAAATCAAAACATCGATGTCACATCGCGATGTCGGAAATTTTTCGACATCGACATCAAACCTGAAATAATCGACATCGGAAAAAAAAGTTCCTTGAACAATGTAAAAACTACTAGGAAAACGCTCTGTTTGACGCGTTGATAAGCGAGCGCGTCCATATCTACGAACGTTCTGGCGAAAGGTCTCAAAGCTAATAAAAACAACAATTAACAACAATTCAAGAATGCACATTGCAAAAATTTTTCTAATTCCCATAGCTATTATAATTCCCGATATTGTTGAATGCAGTACAATGTGCGTTGCTAAGATTTTTTTTGTCATGTTTTCGCCGCGGTCCGCCACCGTTACTAACAGTTATTGACAGCAATAGAAATGTAATTTCTGCCTCTAATACGTATCCGATCGCGTATAAATTAGTATATTCGTGACCGGATGAAAATGTACCACAAGATAGCCACCTCACATTTTGCTGTTATTATTTTCGTTAATATTTTCGAGTAACTTTTGTGTAACTTTGCCAATATTAATCAGATAGCCAATGACTACGTATATCACAGAGCTCAAAAACGGTTTAGCAAACCGGTTTTGCCCAAAAACGTTTTTCAAATGTTGATATACATATCGGTTTTGCTGAAAAACACCTTAGTTCCAAATCAGTTTGGAAAGTGATTTGGATAAGTCAAATCGCAAGATTTGTGGTTGGTATACGCCACAAACTGTTTTACCATGCGTTTTAGGGTGCGCACGCACATTCCACTGGCTTGACAACTCAACTATGTCGTAGGCGGTGGCACGATGTTCGATCTTCGATATCAGAGTGTTGCTGTTGTTGTAGTTTTATTGCAGACAGCTGTGCGACTATTTTCTTGTTTTATGTGCATCCCAACCTCAAAATTATTTGTACGTGAATGTTCAGAGGTTTAAATAGGTTTTACACACATTTATAATAGAATATAGAAGTGTGTGGTCAAAGCATTGAAGATATTGTTTGACGGCCATGTTGGATACGCTTCCAAACCATTTTTACGAGTTTAGTGATATACGGAACAAACAAGAAATCGTTTTTGGGCAAAACCGGTTTGCTAAACCGTTTTATATCTCTGTGATAAACGTAGTCTATAAATGAACATATTACTGACCGAAAAAAGCTTTAAAAAAATATGGCTATCTCACATTTTGCCGCCATTTTGTTTCAGAAAAATATTTTGCAGTAACTATGGTGTAACTTTGTAACTTTTCAAACGATTTTGCCTCAAAACTATACACCTTCAATCCACATCGAGGCTTGTGGATGGTCCAAATTTCAAGTTGATCGGACTTTCCGTTCGACCGCTATCGACGGACATAAAAACAAAAAAAAAACAAAAAAAAAAAACAAACAGAATGAAGTGCCGTTAGCGTCTAGTACGGTACAAAAAAAAACAAAAAACAAAACAAAAACAGAACGAAGTGCCATAAGAGTCTCGTGGAAACGCTCGCTTCGCTCGCTTAAAAAAGAAAAACTAACAAAATCGTTTCTTGTTCATCGCAAAACCTTCTGGTAAGTTGATATTGTGCTGTAACCTTGTCGACGAGCGGAGTACAGACTGTTTTATTATTATTATTTTGTGTAAAAAACGATTCGATTTATGAAAAACAAAATCGATGTGGGAAATTTGCATCGACATCGATCGAATAATCGAATCGATCGAATCGATTAATCGATGTCGACTATACCCAAGTGCACTTATAATATAACAACAAAATGATAATAATTATTATATTAAAAAAAGAGGAGGAGGGGGAAGAAGAAGAAGAAGAAGAAGAAGAAGAAGAAGAAGAAGAAGAAGAAGAAGAAGAAGAAGAAGAAGAAGAAGAAGAAGAAGAAGAAGAAGAAGAAGAAGAAGAAGAAGCTCTCGGTTTGCAAGAAGGACAATTTCTCAGATTTATTTCCTGTTTCAAGAGAGTCGAGTGATGGGGACTGAGCCCCCCCCCCCCCCCCCCCTCCCCAACCACCGTCACCCCCTCACCCCACCGCCGCCTCGCGCTGTTGTGGGGTTTGATTTGATTCTACGTCGGATACACTTTTACAGCGATGTTGAAATAACTCATCTTGTAAGAGGGTCAGTGCAGCTGGAGTCGGAGTGACCACTTTGCTGTAAGAAGAGAGACCGTTGTATTTGCAGACATTCTTTTATTTACTAGACGTTTCCTTGAAATGGATCAAACAAACTTGTAAGGAAATAAGATTTACACTAATAATACAAATGTATAAAATATTGCCAGCATTGCAACTGCGCGAAACTAAGTTTTTTTTTTACTGTACACAACACTGAAATCGTGATAATAAACAGTTGTGCATGGTTTCGCAAGAACTAAAAACAGTATAATAAACAATTGTGCATGGTTTCGCAAGAACTAAAAACAGTATAATAAACAGTTGTGCATGGTTTCGCAAGAACTAACAACTGTATGATAAACAGCTGTGTATGGTTTCGCAAGAACTAAAAACAGTATAATAAACAGTTGTGCATGGTTTCGCAAGAACTAAAAACAATATAATAAACAGTTGTGCATGGTTTCGCAAGAACTAAAAACAGTATAATAAACAGTTGTGCATGGTTTTGAAAGAACTAAAAACAGTATAATAAACAGTTGTGCATGGTTTCGCAAGAACTAAAAACTGTATAATAAACAGTTGTGCATGGTTTTGAAAGAACTAAAAACTGTATAATAAACAGTTGTGTATGGTTTTGAAAGAACTAAAAACTGTATAATAAACGTTACATATTGTTATTACAGATTAACTTTGGTACAAATTAATTCAAAATACCAACTACCAACCCTACGAATTACCATATTACAAATGTTGATCATTATTAAAGCATTTAGTTCATACGAAACCAAATCTTATCTCACTTCTTCAAAGTTGTGTATATATATTATAGTGTCCTTGAAAATCACAAATAAAAAACGGTAATGTTGTGTGGTTTGGGGATGGCGCGAGTAGAAGGGTAGGGGGGGGGGGGGGGGCTGGGATTGTTCGTTGTAAACGAGAGTTAAAACCAAAATTCTAATCGGGACAATGAAGACATATGATTGGAGCTTTTCAGTTTTCACCCAAAATAATATAAATAGGACCTACATAATAACGATTACATATAAAACAGAAACAAATATAAAAATAAAAATTGATTTTAATTCGATGTTTAAAGATGTGAGCAAGAGCTGCCGTACATTTACCTGCACGTCGTAGTACGCGGGGGTTTGAGAGATAGGCCGGGCTCTAAGCTTGGCCGTCGTTGCCGTCGACGTCACTGCGACGCGAGAGCAATCTCGGGGAGGGCGCCTACAAAAGACGACAGCGCACAAGAAAAATCCAATTCAAATCCAATTTGTAGGCTTTCTCGGAACAATATCGGAACCCCTAACAGGTCAGAACCAATTTCAAGACGCAAGGTAGGTGGGAAGATAGTATTAGCTCTCTGGCAAACATTTACTCGGCGCTGCCATAGTGCTTACCCGGAGTTGATACGTTAAACTTAAATATAATAAAGTCGTTTATCCAGATTGTGCGAAAAATCAAGTTTTATCCAAAAAAAAAAAAAAAAAAATGATAGCTCAATACATCAGCCCCAAGTCCCAATATGTATTCAAAGAAAGGTATCCAAATTAATTACATTTTCAAAATGTTTTACTTCAAAATATTCCCCCCCCCCCCCTATAAATTGCGTATTTCATTATTTATTACCTATAGGATTAATTGCAATATTCTATAGGTTTATAAGGTTCTGTAATACATTATTATGAAGCCATTCAATATTGGACTGTACAACGGGACTGTTTGTAACATTTTTTGTGACAATTTTCGTTGCACCGAAGTACACGAGTTGCGTTTGGATTCAAATATATTGGGGGTATGCGGGGTACCCTTGAATTGAATCAATGTGGACTATAATACGCTTTTATGAACAAAGAGTCACTGTTATTGAGATGTCATAGTTTCAATAAAATTGAATTTATCGAAATCTCAAGCCGTGTCTTTAGGAGACTGTTTGTTTGTGTGTGCGGTGGCTCAGCGGTAAAACGCGAGACTCTAATTCGGGAGGCCACCGGTTCGATTCCGGCCACCGGTACTTCTGACTGAAGGTTTTTTCCGAGATTTTCCTCAGTCGTAAAGGCGAACTTTGGGACTGAGTCATACTATCAGCCCTCGGACATCCCTCCCAACTATCCAAACACCCTAATGGTCACCTGAAGGTAAAGCTGGTGTGCATATATATAAAGAAGAGATTCCTAAGAAAAATTATTATTATTATTTATATAGGATGGGTTGGTAGGAAGGGGGAGGGAGGGAGGGGGGGCATTCTCTCCCAATCTTATTCTTACTTACATTGTGCTGTATAAAATATGAATATTTAATGAAGGCATCACATGAATAAATAGTAAGAAAGCTGAAAAGTTCAAGAAAATAAAGAAGTAAGATTCCAAGTAAAGGCTGCTTATGTAATGCGCTGTGAGCAGAGGTAACTTTAGTAGTAGTACAGCACTCAGGGCAAAACATTGTAGCACAGAAGATAGAACAGAATGAGCTCAACAGACTTCACATCCGGTTCTGGGAGTTGTTTGCAGTTTCCCCCAGAGACCACAACATCGTCAAGAGTTTCGGCCACTTTTCAATTTTCCGGTCCATCATTGAGAAGATTCTCCCTTGACAGATAAGTGGAGCAGCGACAAGTGGAGGGTGGGGGGTGGGGAAGGGGGGGGGGGGGGGGGGGAGAAGACGGGAGAGAATTTTAGCCAAATAGGCCTACACGTCATTTTGTATTTTATCGAGTTTTCACGTGTACTCAACCGTAAAGAAATGAGATTTGAGAGTAAGTTAAAGTAAACACTATTTCTATACCGAGCTGTTATAAAAACAAAGATCCAAAAGAAAACTATATTACAGCTACACAACTGAAAGTTATAACAGTAGTATACACTTGTGCCTAAATATAAGCACCAGTACCTCTCTGTAATTCACATTATATCCTATATCATTTTATGTACATCATTATCGTATTCATGTATCATCAATATTATTATTATCAATATTATTAACTTTCTCCGTAAAAGAAGAGTTTGTACCTAATAATATACTATGGACATGTCCGAAAGCCGGCCGGCTCTATCGTTGCTATGTCCAGGTCTAACTCAGATATGACGCTATCAACAATCACCAACAAGCAATGAACGGAGGTCGTACACATTGTTGATGACGTCAAACCTGGAGGCTGGAGCTAGAAGTGGACTTAGCAACGATAGACAGGCGTTCGGACTCGTCCTTGTTGTATGTACACATTGTTGATGCCGTCAAACCTGGAGCTAGAAGTGGACTTAGCAACGATAGACAGGCGTCCGGACACGTCCTTGTTGTATGTACACATTGTTGATGACGTCAAACCTGGAGCTAGAAGTGGACTTAGCAACGATAGACAGGCGTCCGGACTCGTCCTTGTTGTATGTACACATTGTTGATGACGTCAAACCTGGAGCTAGAAGTGGACTTAGCAACGATAGACAGGCGTCCGGACACGTCCTTGTTGTATGTACACATTGTTGATGACGTCAAACCTGGAGCTAGAAGTGGACTTAGCAACGATAGACAGGCGTCCGGACACGTCCTTGTTGTATGTACACATTGTTGATGACGTCAAACCTGGAGCTAGAAGTGGACTTAGCAACGATAGACAGGCGTCCAGACACGTCCTTGTTGTATGTACACATTGTTGATGCCGTCAAACCTGGAGCTAGAAGTGGACTTAGCAACGATAGACAGGCGTCCGGACACGTCCTTTGTTGTATGTACACATTGTTGATGACGTCAAACCTGGAGCTAGAAGTGGACTTAGCAACGATAGACAGGCGTCCGGACACGTCCTTTGGTGTATGTATACACATTGTTGATGACGTCAAACCTGGAGCTAGAAGTGGACTAAGCAACGATAGACAGGCGTCCGGACACGTCCTTTGTTGTATGTACACATTGTTGATGACGTCAAACCTGGAGCTAGAAGTGGACTTAGCAACGATAGACAGGCGTCCGGACACGTCCTTGTTGTATGTACACATTGTTGATGACGTCAAACCTGGAGCTAGAAGTGGACTTAGCAACGATAGACAGGCGTCCGGGCACGTCCTTGTTGTATGTACACATTGTTGATGACGTCAAACCTGGAGCTAGAAGTGGACTAAGCAACGATAGACAGGCGTCCGGACACGTCCTTGTTGTATGTACACATTGTTGATGACGTCAAACCTGGAGCTAGAAGTGGACTTAGCAACGATAGACAGGCGTCCGGACACGTCCTTGTTGTATGTACACATTGTTGATGCCGTCAAACCTGGAGCTAGAAGTGGACTTAGCAACGACAGACAGGCGTCCGGACACGTCCTTGTTGTATGTACACATTGTTGATGACGTCAAACCTGGAGCTAGAAGTGGACTTAGCAACGATAGACAGGCGTCCGGACACGTCCTTGTTGTATGTACACATTGTTGATGACGTCAAACCTGGAGCTAGAAGTGGACTTAGCAACGATAGACAGGCGTCCGGACACGTCCTTGTTGTATGTACACATTGTTGATGACGTCAAACCAGGAGCTAGAAGTGGACTTAGCAACGATAGACAGGCGTCCGGACTCGTCCTTGTTGTATAAACACATTGTTGATGCCGTCAAACCTGGAGCTAGAAGTGGACTTAGCAACGATAGACAGGCGTCCGGACACGTCCTTGTTGTATGTACACATTGTTGATGACGTCAAACCTGGAGCTAGAAGTGGACTTAGCAACGATAGACAGGCGTCCGGACACGTCCTTGTTGTATGTACACATTGTTGATGACGTCAAACCTGGAGCTAGAAGTGGACTTAGCAACGATAGACAGGCGTCCGGACACGTCCTTGTTGTATGTACACATTGTTGATGACGTCAAACCTGGAGCTAGAAGTGGACTTAGCAACGATAGACAGGCGTCCGGGCACGTCCTTGTTGTATGTACACATTGTTGATGACGTCAAACCTGGAGCTAGAAGTGGACTTAGCAACGATAGACAGGCGTCCGGACGTTTCCTTGTTGTATGTACACATTGTTGATGACGTCAAACCTGGAGCTAGAAGTGGACTAAGCAACGATAGACAGGCGTCCGGACACGTCCTTGTTGTATGTACACATTGTTGATGACGTCAAACCTGGAGCTAGAAGTGGACTTAGCAACGATAGACAGGCGTCCGGACACGTCCTTGTTGTATATACACATTGTTGATGACGTCAAACCTGGAGCTAGAAGTGGACTTAGCAACGATAGACAGGCGTCCGGACACGTCCTTGTTGTATATACACATTGTTGATGCCGTCAAACCTGGAGCTAGAAGTGGACTTAGCAACGATAGACAGGCGTCCGGACACGTCCTTGTTGTATGTACACATTGTTGATGACGTCAAACCTGGAGCTAGAAGTGGACTTAGCAACGATAGACAGGCGTCCGGACACGTCCTTGTTGTATGTACACATTGTTGATGACGTCAAACCTGGAGCTAGAAGTGGACTTAGCAACGATAGACAGGCGTCCGGACACGTCCTTGTTGTATGTACACATTGTTGATGACGTCAAACCTGGAGCTAGAAGTGGACTTAGCAACGATAGACAGGCGTCCGGACACGTCCTTGTTGTATGTACACATTGTTGATGCCGTCAAACCTGGAGCTAGAAGTGGACTTAGCAACGATAGACAGGCGTCCGGACACGTCCTTGTTGTATGTACACATTGTTGATGACGTTAAACCTGGAGCTAGAAGTGGACTTAGCAACGATAGACAGGCGTCCGGACACGTCCTTGTTGTATGTACACATTGTTGATGCCGTCAAACCTGGAGCTAGAAGTGGACTTAGCAACGATAGACAGGCGTCCGGACACGTCCTTGTTGTATATACACATTGTTGATGACGTCAAACCTGGAGCTAGAAGTGGACTTAGCAACGATAGACAGGCGTCCGGACTCGTCCTTGTTGTATGTACACATTGTTGATGACGTCAAATCTGGAGCTAGAAGTGGACTTAGCAACGATAGACAGGCGTCCGGACACGTCCTTGTTGTATGTACACATTGTTGATGACGTCAAACCTGGAGCTAGAAGTGGACTTAGCAACGATAGACAGGCGTCCGGACACGTCCTTGTTGTATGTACACATTGTTGATGACGTCAAACCTGGAGCTAGAAGTGGACTTAGCAACGATAGACAGGCGTCCGGACACGTCCTTGTTGTATGTACACATTGTTGATGACGTCAAACCAGGAGCTAGAAGTGGACTTAGCAACGATAGACAGGCGTCCGGACTCGTCCTTGTTGTATAAACACATTGTTGATGCCGTCAAACATGGAGCTAGAAGTGGACTTAGCAACGATAGACAGGCGTCCGGACACGTCCTTGTTGTATGTACACATTGTTGATGACGTCAAACCTGGAGCTAGAAGTGGACTTAGCAACGATAGACAGGCGTCCGGACACGTCCTTGTTGTATGTACACATTGTTGATGACGTCAAACCTGGAGCTAGAAGTGGACTTAGCAACGATAGACAGGCGTCCGGACACGTCCTTGTTGTATGTACACATTGTTGATGACGTCAAACCTGGAGCTAGAAGTGGACTTAGCAACGATAGACAGGCGTCCGGGCACGTCCTTGTTGTATGTACACATTGTTGATGACGTCAAACCTGGAGCTAGAAGTGGACTTAGCAACGATAGACAGGCGTCCGGACGTTTCCTTGTTGTATGTACACATTGTTGATGACGTCAAACCTGGAGCTAGAAGTGGACTAAGCAACGATAGACAGGCGTCCGGACACGTCCTTGTTGTATGTACACATTGTTGATGACGTCAAACCTGGAGCTAGAAGTGGACTTAGCAACGATAGACAGGCGTCCGGACACGTCCTTGTTGTATATACACATTGTTGATGACGTCAAACCTGGAGCTAGAAGTGGACTTAGCAACGATAGACAGGCGTCCGGACACGTCCTTGTTGTATATACATATTGTTGATGCCGTCAAACCTGGAGCTAGAAGTGGACTTAGCAACGATAGACAGGCGTCCGGACACGTCCTTGTTGTATGTACACATTGTTGATGACGTCAAACCTGGAGCTAGAAGTGGACTTAGCAACGATAGACAGGCGTCCGGACACGTCCTTGTTGTATGTACACATTGTTGATGACGTCAAACCTGGAGCTAGAAGTGGACTTAGCAACGATAGACAGGCGTCCGGACACGTCCTTGTTGTATGTACACATTGTTGATGACGTCAAACCTGGAGCTAGAAGTGGACTTAGCAACGATAGACAGGCGTCCGGACACGTCCTTGTTGTATGTACACATTGTTGATGCCGTCAAACCTGGAGCTAGAAGTGGACTTAGCAACGATAGACAGGCGTCCGGACACGTCCTTGTTGTATGTACACATTGTTGATGACGTTAAACCTGGAGCTAGAAGTGGACTTAGCAACGATAGACAGGCGTCCGGACACGTCCTTGTTGTATGTACACATTGTTGATGCCGTCAAACCTGGAGCTAGAAGTGGACTTAGCAACGATAGACAGGCGACCGGACACGTCCTTGTTGTATATACACATTGTTGATGACGTCAAACCTGGAGCTAGAAGTGGACTTAGCAACGATAGACAGGCGTCCGGACTCGTCCTTGTTGTATGTACACATTGTTGATGACGTCAAACCTGGAGCTAGAAGTGGACTTAGCAACGATAGACAGGCGTCCGGACACGTCCTTGTTGTATGTACACATTGTTGATGACGTCAAACCTGGAGCTAGAAGTGGACTTAGCAACGATAGACAGGCGTCCGGACACGTCCTTGTTGTATGTACACATTGTTGATGCCGTCAAACCTGGAGCTAGAAGTGGACTTAGCAACGATAGACAGGCGTCCGGACACGTCCTTGTTGTATGTACACATTGTTGATGACGTCAAACCTGGAGCTAGAAGTGGACTTAGCAACGATAGACAGGCGTCCAGACACGTCCTTGTTGTATGTACACATTGTTGATGACGTCAAACCTGGAGCTAGAAGTGGACTTAGCAACGATAGACAGGCGTCCGGACTCGTCCTTGTTGTATGTACACATTGTTGATGACGTCAAACCTGGAGCTAGAAGTGGACTAAGCAACGATAGACAGGCGTCCGGACACGTCCTTGTTGTATGTACACATTGTTGATGACGTTAAACCTGGAGCTAGAAGTGGACTTAGCAACGATAGACAGGCGTCCGGACACGTCCTTGTTGTATGTACACATTGTTGATGACGTTAAACCTGGAGCTAGAAGTGGACTTAGCAACGATAGACAGGCGTCCGGACACGTCCTTGTTGTATGTACACATTGTTGATGCCGTCAAACCTGGAGCTAGAAGTGGACTTAGCAACGATAGACAGGCGTCCGGACACGTCCTTGTTGTATGTACACATTGTTGATGACGTCAAACCTGGAGCTAGAAGTGGACTTAGCAACGATAGACAGGCGTCCGGACACGTCCTTGTTGTATGTACACATTGTTGATGACGTCAAACCTGGAGCTAGAAGTGGACTTAGCAACGATAGACAGGCGTCCGGACACGTCCTTGTTGTATGTACACATTGTTGATGACGTCAAACCTGGAGCTAGAAGTGGACTTAGCAACGATAGACAGGCGTCCGGACACGTCCTTGTTGTATGTACACATTGTTGATGCCGTCAAACCTGGAGCTAGAAGTGGACTTAGCAACGATAGACAGGCGACCGGACACGTCCTTGTTGTATATACACATTGTTGATGACGTCAAACCTGGAGCTAGAAGTGGACTTAGCAACGATAGACAGGCGTCCGGACTCGTCCTTGTTGTATGTACACATTGTTGATGACGTCAAACCTGGAGCTAGAAGTGGACTTAGCAACGATAGACAGGCGTCCGGACACGTCCTTGTTGTATGTACACATTGTTGATGACGTCAAACCTGGAGCTAGAAGTGGACTTAGCAACGATAGACAGGCGTCCGGACACGTCCTTGTTGTATGTACACATTGTTGATGCCGTCAAACCTGGAGCTAGAAGTGGACTTAGCAACGATAGACAGGCGTCCGGACACGTCCTTGTTGTATGTACACATTGTTGATGACGTCAAACCTGGAGCTAGAAGTGGACTTAGCAACGATAGACAGGCGTCCAGACACGTCCTTGTTGTATGTACACATTGTTGATGACGTCAAACCTGGAGCTAGAAGTGGACTTAGCAACGATAGACAGGCGTCCGGACTCGTCCTTGTTGTATGTACACATTGTTGATGACGTCAAACCTGGAGCTAGAAGTGGACTAAGCAACGATAGACAGGCGTCCGGACACGTCCTTGTTGTATGTACACATTGTTGATGACGTTAAACCTGGAGCTAGAAGTGGACTTAGCAACGATAGACAGGCGTCCGGACACGTCCTTGTTGTATGTACACATTGTTGATGACGTTAAACCTGGAGCTAGAAGTGGACTTAGCAACGATAGACAGGCGTCCGGACACGTCCTTGTTGTATGTACACATTGTTGATGCCGTCAAACCTGGAGCTAGAAGTGGACTTAGCAACGATAGACAGGCGTCCGGACACGTCCTTGTTGTATGTACACATTGTTGATGACGTCAAACCTGGAGCTAGAAGTGGACTTAGCAACGATAGACAGGCGTCCGGACACGTCCTTGTTGTATGTACACATTGTTGATGACGTCAAACCTGGAGCTAGAAGTGGACTTAGCAACGATAGACAGGCGTCCGGACACGTCCTTGTTGTATGTACACATTGTTGATGACGTCAAACCTGGAGCTAGAAGTGGACTTAGCAACGATAGACAGGCGTCCGGACACGTCCTTGTTGTATGTACACATTGTTGATGCCGTCAAACCTGGAGCTAGAAGTGGACTTAGCAACGATAGACAGGCGTCCGGACACGTCCTTGTTGTATGTACACATTGTTGATGCCGTCAAACCTGGAGCTAGAAGTGGACTTAGCAACGATAGACAGGCGTCCGGACACGTCCTTGTTGTATGTACACATTGTTGATGACGTCAAACCTGGAGCTAGAAGTGGACTTAGCAACGATAGACAGGCGTCCGGACACGTCCTTGTTGTATGTACACATTGTTGATGACGTCAAACCTGGAGCTAGAAGTGGACTTAGCAACGATAGACAGGCGTCCGGACACGTCCTTGTTGTATGTACACATTGTTGATGACGTCAAACCTGGAGCGAAGTGGACTTAGCAACGATAGACAGGCGTCCGGACACGTCCTTGTTGTATGTACACATTGTTGATGACGTCAAACCTGGAGCTAGAAGTGGACTTAGCAACGATAGACAGGCGTCCAGACATGTCCTTGTTGTATGTACACATTGTTGATGACGTCAAACCTGGAGCTAGAAGTGGACTTAGCAACGATAGACAGGCGTCCGGACACGTCCTTGTTGTATGTACACATTGTTGATGACGTCAAACCTGGAGCGAAGTGGACTTAGCAACGATAGACAGGCGTCCGGACACGTCCTTGTTGTGTGTACACATTGTTGATGACGTCAAACCTGGAGCTAGAAGTGGACTTAGCAACGATAGACAGGCGTCCGGACACGTCCTTGTTGTATGTACACATTGTTGATGACGTCAAACCTGGAGCTAGAAGTGGACTTAGCAACGATAGACAGGCGTCCGGACACGTCCTTGTTGTATGTACACATTGTTGATGACGTCAAACCTGCAGCTAGAAGTGGACTTAGCAACGATAGACAGGCGTCCGGACACGTCCTTGTTGTATGTACACATTGTTGATGCCGTCAAACCTGCAGCTAGAAGTGGACTTAGCAACGATAGACAGGCGTTCGGACATACCTAAGTAGGTCTATATTATGTCAAAGTGAACATCTATCTATTTTGACCCGAAAAAACCTTATTGATGTGCTCGTCATATAGGTGATTGACATCGAGACCAATCAGCGATCGATGCTTTAAATTAGGGCTCGCTGGTTGGCCACGGATCACTCAAATCATCAAATCGAATCATTAAAGTTTAAAAAATGTACCTCCACGAACATTTACAGAAAAATGACGTCATAGTTATTTCTATTGCTTATAACATGGCTGTCCGTTGACCTTGACAATCTATTGGGAATCCCTCCCAAGGACGCCCCACCCTTAAGGTCACCGCGGGAAATTGTATTGAACTCTGCACTGTGGCAACAGGAACCAATCTCAATATTTTAATGTACTTCGATCCAGACATTTATAAACCCTCCCCTCACCTCCCCTCCCTCGTTTCAACATATATGTATTGTCGGTGCTCTCCATGAATCTCCATATTATAGGTTATACCCGTCGATGTGTCGTAGAGTTGTACCGTCGTTGGTGTAATTATTTATCATGTTTAACGATAATAATAGCTACACGAAACATATGCCCCACCTCAAAAAGAAAATAAACCAATGTTACATGTAGATAACTTTTTTTTAAATTAACATCAAAACTACCTTGTTAGTTACATTGTTCTCCGCATAAGCGGCAAGGATGAAATAATGTAGAGGACCGTTTCTACGGGGCACACGTTCTATCTTCTGTGCCACAATGTTTTGCCCTGCGTTTAGCTGGGATAGGCCCAGTGCTGTACTAAAGTTACTCCTGCTTACAACACAACCCTTTACTTAAATAATTTATACGAAGATAAGAAAGAAAATAACAAGAGAAAAACAACAATGGCACGACAAATGTATGAACATTATATGATAAGAAAATAATAATAATAATAATAATAATAATAATATATATATATATATATATATATATAATTTGTTCTAAGTAGATTTTAATAAGGTAAACACATGGAAATACTTGACATATGTCCGTACAACATGTTTATGCCGGTTTTGACCGAGTTTGTATGTATTGCAAAAATAAAATAATAATAATATTAACAAAAATAATGTAAACATTTATAAACCTGAACAATAAAAAAATAAATATAATAAACCTGGCTTGTGTAGATATGCTATTGCTGGTGGCTCTCACGTTGACCGTTTTGATCCCCAGCGAAGCCATGAGTTCATAGTCATCTCCTGTTGTTCCTACGGCTTCCAGGCTCCAGCTGTAACCTGTGGTCTTTTGAAGCTTCGCAATCAATAATGTGTTCCGACTTCCTCACCTTGATCAGCTTGATTGCAAGGCGGACATGCGGCATCTCTCTTCATTCCTATGTTTGTTTTTTAGATGTTTTTATATATACAAGAAATCAGGGCCTGGCCCTGCCTTCCCCCCCACCTGTATTTATTTTATTTCCCTTTTTATTCATTTAATTTTAATGCTAACGTTTAATCGGTTGTGTTGTCGATTAAAATGATTGCTATATAGAAACTAATGAGTTACCAGACTAATATCAATAACCTCAATAATAATAATAATAATAATAATAATAATAATAATAATAATAGTGTGCATGTTGCTGCCCCGACAATAGAGAGTGCGAACATGCCATTGTTTTGAGGCCCCCTTCCCCCCCCCCCCATATACAACCACGCCAGTCATGCAACCCAAGTTCCAGAGAATACGGAAATGAAGGGAGACACAACACACGACAACAAAGGAAATTTGCCGGCATATCTCCATATTATTCCGGCGCGCGCACCCGCACACACATCCACATCATCATTACGGACAACTATGTCTTTATCACGGCCCTCTTGATAGATTCCCTTCCGCATGATTTGAGCGCTCCTGTTCGCCGTGGCGTGCGCTATGCAATATCCGCACATACCATAGAGTTGCGACGCGTAATATAACGTTTGACAACGCTTTTCACATTTAATTACCCGTTTTGTTGTCATTAGATACTGATTGAACTCACTTTTGCTAATTAACTCACTAATGTGACACATTTTTTAGTAATTATGAAAGTTTGAATCTAGACAGAGGGTAGGAAATGTAATTGCTCTGTCTTTCTTAATTGCCAGTGCAGTGGCGGAGTTGCTTTGCGTGAGAGGGCTACAAAGACTAAACTAAACCGTCACGTTTAAAGTTTAAACGTTTAAACGACCGTTCCCTACTCCTTCTTATACAAGAGCCAGGGTATTGTATACCGGAGAGGTTTGAACCCACACTCCTCCGTGACGGCTTAAGGTGCCAACCAGAGCAAATTTAATTTTCTTATTAATATCCATACTAATATACACGTAGGCCTATAGAGAATGGAACTAAAATAGTGATACCAAATGTTCAAAACAAATTTTTAAATTTTTTTCGCCGGTGTATTACTCTCGATGTAGCGTTGTAAAGACAAATTGTGTTCTAACAACTTCTGGAGCCAAAAACAAAGTGTGAAAGCTGAATTTTTTTGTATAAGTTATAGTGTAAACTTACCTTTGTTTATACTAGAAAGTTTGGAAAAAAATCTATGCGTTATAGGTTTTCGACAATGTCTTCCTTCGATCGGCGTCTCAATTGCTGACTCGGGGTTAAGTTTGTTTTGCACTGGAATGAGATCCCTGGAGGCACTTTAATTTAGACATTGACTCAACGTGCGGCCAATGCTTGCTGTGCAAGGGATTGCTAATGCTCGTATTTTCGTCCTCACTGCTTTCATGTTTTAATAGATCGCACTCAATTAGCGTGTGTGGCGTTGCTCAAAGTGGGCAATTAATAGTGACTATCTTGGCGCTTATATGGGAGATTTTACGTTGAGATTAGCACCGACGAAAACAAAGGGGCTCTGTTTGTTGGGGGGGGGGGGGGGGGGGGTGATTCAGGGGATATTTTGGGCTCTCGCGACGGAGGTCCGCTTCCTTGTTCCGTCTTGATTGTGTCACTGCACTGCACGGCATATTAGTTTATATTTCGAACAATATAGTTTTTTGCAATAAAGTTTCAAAATTTTCGCATTTATGTTTTGAAATTTCTCATTTTCGTTGCATTAATGCTTTATGTTGTCGATGTCATTTTGCAGTAATGAAAATAAATAAATACAATCTGGAATCGTAGGAGGAGTAACGTATAATTCGAGCATTTTATTTGTAAGTCTTGTGAAATAAGTCAGTTATTGGTTTTTAATTAGAAGTACTCTAGTACAGTGCTAAGTACAGGTGCCACCGACTGAATGGCAACACAGCAATACGTTCTGGCTTTTTACTTGTACAACGTGGCCCACAAGTATACCTATATATAAATCAACAAAATTACCCCATTTCGGTTCAAATTCGCATTTAAACTTTGATTTCGCTATATAAACAATGTTTCACTCAAACAGTCGATTTTCGCAAAAATTCGAATTAATTGTTCAATTAATAATACAGCTGGTTGACATAATTTGTAAAGAAATGATAATTCTACATCTGAGACATGTCGCATTAATCGCTATTACGAAAAAACTACTGTCTCTAACAATGTCCATCTGAACAGTATAGTATTCAGTTTGAATTACAACCACAGATTCATCTCGCTGTAACATTTTTGAGAATATACTATAATTACTATGTTTAAAAGTGGGTGTACTCGCTCAATAGGGGGAGTTAGTCGACGTTTATAAATAAGCTCCAGTGGGGCCCCAATAGCGTCACTTATGAAGCCTTACACGAAACGAAACAAAAAACGGCGTGTGGTGGTGGTTTATGTTTGCCCCCTTCTCCCTGGACACCCCGTACAGCCCTTTATACGCCATACACTTGTCAACACATTATGCACTGCACAGTATACTCTACTAAGTAAAACCTTAGGGAATACTCTGTATTGTTGAGTATAACTTATAACTAAAAAATGTTCTACAGTTCTATTGACGCAATCGTCCACCACACTGACACTGATCCAGGACGACGTGGGTTCGATTTCAGTCATTAACAATCTTCACTGAAGTTGGAATTAATCTGCCCCCCTCCCCCCCCCCCCCCTCCGGGCAGTATATATATATATAACAATTCATAGGTTGCACGTACGTCACATCTTTGCGCGTGGCGGCCACATTTGTGATCAAACTTTGACGTTGCTATGGAAAAACAATTGAAGGCTGTTGTGTTAAAACTTAAAACAGATAAATTCTTAGTTCGGTCCAGCCTGATTTTGGAATAAAATTGGTTTGTGTAATGGTATGTTTTATTGTTGGATTACTATTTACAATTGTTTGCTTTTTAAATTCTAAATTAGGCTTATTTATTAAATTTGAATAGTATTTGCCAATGATCTATAGGATTGGTCCTCCTAAATTGTGTCGCAATCATGGCCGCTGTGACGTCACGTGGGAACTATGAATATAGTGTATACCAATTTATATATACTGTACTGTTCCTATAAATCTTTGTAAGAAACACTACATCCGTGAACCACCGTTCCTTTCGTGTCAATCAGTGTGGGGGTGTGAAATACAGTGCATTCGTTATCACTACATATTATGAACAATCCTTATATATTTGCAATAACAATACTTCCCGTAAACAGAATATCTGCACTCAACGTGTTACGCCATGTTCACGGTTTTTCAAATTTCTAGCTTATTCAACGCATCAGTGACCAACGCATACAGTGCGCGGAGCACGTGACGCGATGAAAGTATATCATTTAATAATTAGACATATAAGTATTATAGTACTATTTTTTTATGCTGTACTTGACATCTAGATTCTGATTCTAGGTCATATGACGTCGGTCGCAACAGATCCAATACACATCATTTGGGGGGGGGGAGGGGGGGGGGGGGGAGATTAGAGGGCTGGTGGAATAAGAGTGAGAAGAGACAGGACGAAAAATTGAAAAGTGGGGTCATTTGAACATGTGATATATGAGATATGTGCTGTAGCGTCGTCTAATATACAAATAACTGTTCTATAAATACTGCGTAATATTACTTTTATTTCCTCTTTTTAGAGATACAAAACACTCCTCCATTTCCCTTTTACAACAATCACCATTCTGTCTTTTCACCGCCTTCTCACTATTTCCAATCCTATAACTTAATCTGAATACTCCACGGTCTTCTTGATGCTTTATACAGTTCCAATTACACCGCCTTTTTACTATTTCCATTCCTATAATTACAATACTAATCTAAACTACTAATAACTAATATAGTGTAAGCAGGCACACCGTGACATTCTCCCCCCCTTAGTCGTGAACCGTAGACTTGGACTTCCTCGGGCGTAAAACTCGGCGTTGCTGATCATCCACTCTTGTAGCCCAAGAAGGACTCGATACCCATTTCTTAAGCTGGTCAGCATTCGCTCTTCCCATACATTTGCCAGACTTAGGATCGACTAACTCAAAAGAGTTAGTGGCAATCTGTCGAGTGATTTGATAAGGTCCGGAGTGGCGTGGAGCTAAACCAGCAGACACTGCCATCGCTGCATCACTGAGAACGTGAGCGTCTCGCAAAACTAGATCACCAACAACAAAGGGGTTTGGTTGACGACGGACATCATAGTTTTGTTTAGACTTAGCTTGAGCCGCGCTTGCACGAGTCCTCGCCCAGTGCCATGCGTCTGTTAATCGATGTTTGAGGTCCACGGCATATTCATGAACTTGGACGGCTGATGAATCCTCGTCGAGAGGGTCCCTGCGATCCCAGGGTGCGTGCAGGTCTCTGCCGTAGGTTAGCGTAGCAGGAGAGTACCCAGTTACCTCACTTACTGCGGTTCTTAATGCAAACGCTAAAGCATGAAGATGACGATCCCAATCTCGGTGGTTATCGCAGTAGGCTCGAATGCTTGTTTTTAGGGTACCATTATGCCTCTCCACCTGTTGCCCACAAGGCCTGTAAGGAACAGTATGGCGATCAGAAATGCCAAACAATGCCATCGTGCTTTTCCAGATGGCACTGACAAATTGTTTGCCGTTATCGCTCGAAATGGCATCAGGGAATCCATGACGACAGAACAGTTCTTCTAGTTTGGATGTTATTTGCTTAGTAGTCGGGGAACGTAAAGGAAAAATTTCCGGGTACCTCGTGAACTTGTCGATGACGACCAAGATGTAAAGGAAATTGTTTCGCGAACGTGGTAGGGGCCCTACTAGATCGATGCTTAGCTCTGCAAACGGTCTGACCGCAGGCGAAACCTCCATGTATCCGAACTGTTTTTGTGACCTTGGTTTTATTCGCTGACAAGTTTGACAGGAGCGGACATACGTTAGAATATCATGTCTCATCCCTAGCCACGTGTAGCGTTCTTGGGTGCGATGTAATGTCTTGAAAAATCCGAGGTGACCGCTTAAAGGATGTGAGTGAGTTGCAGCCAAGACAATTTGACGCAGGTGTTGTGGCAACCAAACGCGGGGAGGCGACAGCTGGCTTACTCGCCACATAACACCATCTGCATCTATCTCGGTTTCGCTAGCAAGATCCTTTGTCTGCCTCGAACACGTTACCGTAGTAGAGCTCTGGTTCCTCGTAACCACCCGATGTATCTCCCGTAACTGTTCGTCCTGTAGCTGTTCCGCTGCTAGTTTAGGCATGTCTGTGAGGGTGTCAATTGAGATGGTCGCTAGGTTTGTAACGCATACTTCTTGTGGAGGATCTTCAAAAGTAACTTCGGCATCAGGAGCTTCAACGAAGAGCGGCAATAGTTGATTCACAAACGTTGTTGAATCCAGGTGAGACGGCGGGTGTATTGCAATGGGGTGCCTACTGAGAGCATCAGCGGGAACGTTTGCTATTCCTCTGCGGTACTTGATCGTACAATCGTACCCCTGCAAACGCAACACCCATCTTTTGACTCTGTTGGAGGCCAATTCTGTAGAAAACATCCAACTCAGAGAAGCGTGGTCACAAATAATATCAAAGCTTGTCATTTCAATGTATGGACGGAATTTATCCACCGCCCACACCACAGCGAGACATTCCCACTCCTGTACCGTGTAATTCTCTTCATGTTTACTGAGTGTCCGACTTATGAAGGCAACTGGCCGGAGAGGACTATTGGTTACGTTGGGGTCCGAGGCTTGGAGCAAAACCGCACCCAAACCTAAGCCACTCGCGTCTGTCTCGATCACAAAAGGTTGATTTAAGTCCGGCAAAGCCAGATCTGTGACATAAGAGAGGGCATTTTTTAAAGCTATGAACGCATTTTTCTGGGGTAAGTCCCATGTCCAAGGAGTATCTTTCCTTAGCAGACATGTAAGAGGCTTAGCAATCGTAGAAAAGTTTTGTATGAAGGTTCTATAGTAACCAACTAAACCAAGGAAACTTTGCAGGTCTTTCACTTTGCGGGGAGAAGGAAAATCGTTGACTGCAGCAACTTTTGAAGGATTTGGGCTGTACAATCCTTGTTTGATAATGTGCCCCAAGAAGTTAATAGAGGTTTGAAAGAGCTGGAGTTTACTTGTGTTTACAGTCAGTCCTGCTTTGGCAAGTCGAGCAAACACCTCCTCTAAATGTTGCAGATGTTCCTCCAATGAGTTGGAATAAATAATAATGTCGTCTAAGAATGCCAGACAGAACCGATGAGATATACCAGCAAGAACCTTGTCCATCAGTTTCTGAAACGAAGCCGGAGCCCCGGCTAAACCAAATGGCATTCGCAGGAACTCAAAAGTGCCCCTGTGACATAAGAAGGCTGTCTTGTGGCGATCTTTAGGTGCAACCGCAATTTGGAAAAAACCTTGAGAAAGGTCGATTGTCGAGAAGTAGCGTGCAGGACCAAGCTGGGCCAAAATCCAGTCTGTACGTGGCATTGGCCATTTGGGAACCTGGCTGCATTTATTAAGATGACGGTAGTCAACCGCCAATCTATAACCTCCTGTTTTCTTGGGCACGATAACCGGAGCACTGGTCCAAGAGCTTGATGATGGTTGAATGATTTTCTGTTCAAGTAGTTTGTCGACTAGGCCGTCCATGACGTTTCTTTTCATATGATTGACTGGTCGAAGGCGACATTGAACTGGTGGATGAGAGTCTGTGATGATTTGATGCTGGATTAGATCTGTGAAACCGGGTGTATCCGAAAAGAGGCAAGAGTATTTATGAAGAAGGTTATGTAGTGCTGGCTGTATGCGTTTCGGGCAATCAACCATGGCAGATGAGTCCAGTAGATTGGGACAAGGTTGTGGTACAGACGCGCGTGCAGGAAGAGAAGTGCTTGTAAGACAGGATTCATTAAAGGAATGAAAGTGGGTGCTGTTACCAATTGCCCAACCACCACTTCTGATAGACACTGTAACATCAAACTGAGTAAGAAAGTCCCGGCCAAGAATTAGCTCCCGACAGAGGTGGGGTAAGTACAGACACTTCAATATGTGCCAGCGATCGGCGATAACAATAGGCACAAACACAGCGAGTTCACTACGGACATTACCAGATGCCATGCTGATAGAGATCGAGCATTGTTCAACCTTGGCACCTATTCCTTGTGCCGCTGATAGCGCCGACGGTCCAATCAAAGAACAACTTGAGCCCGTGTCCAGTAATGCCTGAATAGTGTGGTGACCTATAAACAATGTAATAATTGGGTCACATTCCTGTTTCAGTTTGGGTGTATCGAGAGCCATAAACACGTTGTTTGTACTGTAGTTCTCCTGAACTGGCCCTATGTCCCGAACTACAGTTTCCCGTTTCCCTGGCGTCGAGGGCAGTTTCGTTTAAAATGATCAAACGAACCACATACCCAACAAGCGTTTCTGTCAGTAGATCCTCGTGATGAAGACGAACTCTGTTGGCCTGACGAAGTAGGAGATGAAAATGCCAAATCAGCTGCCACAGCATTTGTGGGCGGAGGCGGAGGTCGGTAGTTGTTGTGCCGCCACAAAATAGCCTGGATTGTAGGTGCAACCACAGCGAGGTCACGCAGGTTTGCAAAAGAGCGTCCTTGAAGAAAGGGATAATACTGTGGGTGCATCTGGCGCATTACCCGCGCCACTTTCTCTGCATCGGATACCGTGGACCCAATACGATCGTAGTAGCTGGAGATAGTGCGCACATAAGCAGAAAGGGGTTCATCTGGATGTTGGGTTCGCATTTCTAGTTCAGCCTTAAGTCGTGCCAGATAGTCTGGCCTATCATACTCATTGTGAAGGGCAACTTTGAAGTCCTCCCAACTGTTGCATCCTCCCACGAAATTCCACCAGCGGAAAGCGTCACCAACAAGCGCTGCTGGAAGAACATGGCTAACAATGTACGAGAGTGGTACGCCCTGTCCCCGAGCGTATTGCTCCATGTCCAACAAGAATTCCTCTGCGCTTTTCGGGTCCCCACAGCCAAAGAATGTAGGAAGCGGGCCCTGAACATGGGGCGAAGGGTTTTGCGGCTGCTGTTGGTAGTATGGCGAAACAAATGGATTTATGGATGTGTCGGGGTGAAGTGGGGAATCGTGCGCAGTGCGTTGTACAGGAGTAGAATACAAGGGCTCTTGCACGACTTGTGAACTGGCCTGACCTAGCATCTCGGAGACTGGTATGGTTATCGATGCCTGCAAATTCGAATATGTAACTACGGGCAGTGAGTGTGAACTAGGCGCGACCGAATGTCGTCTTGGCGGGATGGGAGGTGGTGTGACAGAAGTACTTCCCGAGATACTCGTAGGGACGTCCTGTGGCATGACTTGAGGATGTACCAGAAGCGGCAGGCAGCTCACGAGATGCGTGGGCAATAGTAGTAGGCTGTGTTTGCAAACGGAGTGGAATTGCTGCAGCTTTGGGAGACAACGGCTCACGCAGCCTGTGATGGTATACCTCAGTACCCTCGGCTTGAAGAGCCATTAGCTTGTGAACAATGTCCAGAGGTAGCAAATCTTCTTGAAGAAACCCCTCCATTATGTCAAATGCGCCGGGGTTAGGAACTGATTTTATAAGCTACAAATAATAAACAGTGTTTAAACGTTACCTTATACTGCTTCGGACGAGCCCCCAATTGTAGCGTCGTCTAATATACAAATAACTGTTCTATAAATACTGCGTAATATTACTTTTATTTCCTCTTTTTAGAGATACAAAACACTCCTCCATTTCCCTTTTACAACAATCACCATTCTGTCTTTTCACCGCCTTCTCACTATTTCCAATCCTATAACTTAATCTGAATACTCCACGGTCTTCTTGATGCTTTATACAATTCCAATTACACCGCCTTCTTACTATTTCCATTCCTATAATTACAATACTAATCTAAACTACTAATAACTAATATAGTGTAAGCAGGCACACCGTGACAGTGCATGAGATAATGAGAGCCCTCTTTGCGGGCACCGGTCACTACGAGGAGTGAATACGCATCAAGTTGATCGCGTATCAAGCCAACCGCATTCCATTCCGCTAATTTTACAGTTGACTGAAACCATGACAGAACATGAAACATGATACCAGCAGAACTGATCAAATGGCAACGGGGGTGAGGGAGAAGGGGGGGGGATGAGGGTGGTGGGCATTTGTTTCGCATATTATGAGCGTAATCGAGTCGGCGGTGGGAAGCCTATGTAGTAATAACAATAATTAAAACGAGCCTATATATTATTTTTCATTACCAACTTTGCTGTTCCAATTCCCAACATGTACATTGCACTTTTGATGATAAAGTAAAAAAAAAGTAAATAATATAAAGTAAAGAGATCTATCTGTTTCTCAGGAATTTCTGTAAACAAAATCTTATACTTTGTATTTTTTGTAGTTGTAGTGTTGTTTTTCTAATAAAACTGATTTATTTAGCCGTATAAATGCTATAAATAGCCGTATAAAGCCGTATAAATGCTTCATTATATTTCGTAGGTTGCTATTGCTGTCAATAAGTGTTAGTCACGGATGCGTAGAAAACAAAAAGTATAAAACAAAGTAGAAAACACTAGACAAAATGACAAGAAAAATCTTAGCAACGCACATTACAAGACATTCAACAATGTCGGCAAGTATATTGCTATGGAAATTAGAAAAAATTTGCAATGTGCATTTTTATTCTTGTCTTGTTGGTAATTGTTGTTTTTATTTATTTATTATGTTTTACGAAGTACTCGAAAACACCACTAAGATCACATCGGGGGGGGGGGGGGGGGGGGGGGGGGGGTTAAGGAAGAAAAAAAAATAATTCAAAATATATTGAACAAATAATCGCATGCTTGCTTATCAACGCGTCACACAGAGCGTTTTCCTATTCATAGTTCCCACGTGACGTCACAGCGGCCATGATTGCGACACAATTGATGAGGACCAATCCTAGATCATTGGCAAATACTATTCAAATTTAATAAATAAGCCTAATTTAGAATTTAAAAAGTAAACATAAATAATAAGAAAATAAGAAAATATTACACATACAAATTTATTTCAAAAAAAGGCTGAATTTTTGAAGAAGTAAGCAAATGTGGCCGCCACGCGCAAAGAAGGGACGTACGTGCAACCTATGAATAGTTATATTTTGGAGGTTGGACCGATGCTCAAAATGTCCATCGTCGAGTTAAAACACTTCGAGGCTATAGCGTAAAGATACAACATACAATTCTAATTATATACATTTATAAACAACTCAAAATTGATTAGTTGGATTTCAGCTCAGTTTCTAAAACCCAAAGGATTGTATTGTATGTGATACAAAGAGTGCACGAGATCTTGTGACTGTTATAAACATTCTCAGTAAGCGTCTGCATCTGCAGGTACATCAATGTTTCAAGAAGAACAAAAACAAAGCAACAGCGTGTTATCAAATACCGTACAATATATCATAGTATATCTGTGCTGGGGGTGGGGGTGGGGGGGCCGAATAAGGGGTCAAGTTATTTTTTAATGTTTTGAATGGCCACCATAGATCTGCAAACGGATCAAACAAGAAGTACTAATATAAATTATTTTTGCTTTTACATGGGCATTCTTAATTAATACAAAAATTGTTAACTCTCAACAGTCAACACTCAACATAATACCTTCCCATGTTAAAAGCAAAGAAATATTAAATTTTATTTGCTTGAAAAAGTGACTTGTCTCTTTATGCACATAGGTTAAAACCTTTGAACAAAAATGTGCATTGTGGGTAGAAAGGGACAAGTCAGTATATTTTCCTCGATTTAAATGACTTGACCCTTTATTACCGCTAAAAGGAACTTGAAGTTGGGTTAAAATGACGACACAGTCTATGGGCAAAAACACATGTAATTTTGAGGTTGTACCTTGTCTTCTTTAGTCCCAGTGCAAGACCAGGTCCAAATTGTGCCAGTAAATGCGAAAACCAAAAGTGGACAAAAATGACTTGACCCCTTATTCCCCCCCCCCCCCCCCCCACTTCCCGGAAGAGATATATTTTGATGTAATGGACGTCGTCGCTAGTTCCCTCCAACTCCGGCCAACACGTCAATGATGTAACGGTTGAACGGATGGACAAAGAAGTGGCGTCGAGTGCCGAGCACCAATCAAAGGCAACCACATCGTTAGTGCCCCAACTGTCCGCGAGGGTCGTCTTTGTTTCATTTCACCTCACACAGACACAGACGCACTTCCGGACTGGTAAACACTACAAGCAAATTATAACGTCGCTACTCTTTTGAATAAGTCCCGTTGTTCTGTTGTATAGTTGCAAGGCCACAGCCATACACACACACTCCAATTACCGTTTGACCATTGAAGATGTATCATTAATAATACTAATAATAATATTCGAAATAATTGTTTTTGTTCTACAGCGTCCCCGGTAGGGGTGTTGGTTGGTGTACTGACGCTATATCTACTGTGTGTGCATTCGAACAAACAAACAAGGAAACAAAAATCAAGACAAAACACGTGTTCGTTATAATATTAACGAGGTTTTCCGGATATAACCGTGTCCCCCATATAAGCACCGTGTGTTAGAACATACAGCGCTATACGTGGCCAAATTTAGCAACTAACTGATGAAGATTTCATTCCGCGGTTCGAAATCGTGCTGGATATTATTGTGATATATCTTGTTTTTTTTTCTTGTCGATGTGTATTTATTTTGTTTTGTTGTTTTGTTTTTTATTGTCTTGTTGTGTGTTATTTGTTGTTTGTACGTCTAAAACGTGTCTTAATTACAATGGCGGCTTGCCTTTTTAAGATTTACTGATGCGATTCATATTCTGCCCAACAATTTTAAAAGCCGTATTTAATTAAACAATTTTCACAATTTGCCATTATCGACGTTAGAAGAACGACGCTGCTTCATCAGAAAGTTGCGCGATATTGCCACTTTGAGCGCTTCATTCGTTTTTACTAGCGCCCTCAGTGGCCAAACTCGGGGAGGGACCTTTGTAGTGTTGATACCTGAACCTGACACTGTGGATATAAACCGCTTTCAGAAAGGGAACTCTAGTTGTGTTGCTATAAGATCTGATTGCTGATCTGATTGATCTTAATATAAGATACCTTATGACAACGAGGTCTTACACAATGTTAAAAACTGCAAACAAATAATTTCTTTACAAGGCATACCGTCAATATTAATTCTTACATTTACGGTCAGTGATGTGATTGACTCATAAAAAATATGAAGGGTCACATTTATTATATTGCGTTGAAATTTGAATTGAAAACAAGAAATGAGTAGGCCTACGTCATGTGTTTTCAAATATACATTGTTTATACTGGACAAAACAAAACAAGAAATCCGACTAAAAATACAAATACAAACACAAATGAAAAAAACAAACATTGCTTACACCAGAGGATAGAGATAAATAGACATTAAAAATAAAGATACAAACTGAATGATGTGAGAAAAACAAAAGTGTCAAAATTCAAAGTAGCCACAATCGTGACAAGGGATGTTTGACGACTAGACGTGAAGCTGTTTGGACACAACGAAAACACTCTTCAATTACTACTTTTGCCAAGAGGTCAAGAGACAATGGGGGGGGGGGCTGGGCCCCCGGGGAGTGTTGAGGGGCTAAGCCGCCCCCCGTGGACCACATCTTTGGCTTGCCGTTAATTATCTTCGCCTAACTAAATCGCTCCCTGCGTGCAACAGTGACGCAACGAACAAGTACCGGAGGCTGAGGGAATCCTTTAGTAGATTGGAGACTTGTCATTTTCAACACTTGCTATAAAGACTCGCATGTTCCTCACTATAGAGATAGCTGATGATCACACTGTATATTAGGGATGGATAAATCATAATGATAAAATAGAAATAAAAATTATCGATAATCGATAATCGAAAAGATAACTGCATTATCGATCGATAATATCGAATGATAATAAAATATGTAGAACATCAAGCAATCTTTCACAGATTTCGTGATATTATGTCGTCTAACCAAGGGCAGGGCCGTAATTAGGGTATATAAATCACCCGGGTATGATTGGGTAAAGTACATAGAGGGTCTGGGGGGGGGGGGGGGGAGGGCCCCCAGCCAATGCGGGTCTGGGGCGCATAGCCCCGGAAAATTTTTCGATTCTTAGTGTTTTAACGAGTTTTTAACATGTTTTTTTATAACATTTGTTACTGATGTGACTGCTAGTCAAAATGGTCTACTCCCGATTTTTTACCCGGGCAGCCACTATAGTTACGGCCCTGACTGAGGGCATAACGATATAGCAACATTCTAAGGATGGACACATCTGACGTGACACTGACTGTTGAAACTTGAGAGTAACACATTCATATCTGAGGTTCAGTATTTCGCGCAGCGGTATCATTGATTCTATTCTAATACTGCAATGGCTCAAGAAGAACTAAAAAATGCATTACGAATATGTGATTATGATGTGATGTTGCTGCACACTTTTCACACCCGAAGAAAAGAAATATTTATTGGGACAAAGAAACATTTATAAGAAAGAGGACTCTAGAACATTTATAAGAAAGAGGACTCTAGAACATTTATAAGAAAGAGGACTCTAGAACATTTATATAAGAAAGAGGACTCTAGAACATTTATAAGAAAGAGGACTCTAGAACATTTATAAGAAAGAGGACTCTAGAACATTTATAAGAAAGAGGATTCTTAGAGGATGACATATTTGGATTTTCTTTTGGGACAGTTTAAAGTTAAACACATTTTAAAGCCATTTTAACAGACCGAAATCGGGTATTCCGCAGGGCTAATTCTCATTTTAATAAATTGTGTGTATTAAATTAGAGATTTATTTCACTTTGACTTATACATTGTAGACGTTTTTTTTTTTTTTTTTTTTTAGAGAAAATGAACATCCCATTATACACCAATCTTACGGTTTTGAGGGTCGGGTTAGTCCAAAGTGCGCATATTCAAATTCAAAATAACTTTATTCATCGATACATTACACAGTAACAGTGCATTGAATATTTTCCATATTTGGCATAAAACATGTATGAAAGGTTTAAGATTAAAGTTAGAAAAATTTGCATTGCATTATGATATATAATCAATACTTTGTTATTATTTATTTTTTATTCTGATAATAGGTTTGTTTATTTTATCTTTTGTATTTGCTTATGGCAGTAAACTGTTAATCGAGGAATGCTCACATAAGATGAACTTGTGTGTGAGCGTATTTTCTGGATGAATTTGTGAAAGGTATTACTTTGAATTTGAAGATGGACGGAGATGGCAAAAATTATGTTAGAAAATAAATACAACAAAAAATATGAAAGTTAGTACAGCGGTACTTAAATTAAAATAAATGGTAGATAGAGTAGAGACAAATGAGGATCTTATATCCTCGTCTCTCGTCTCTAAAATACAATAAACGAATCGAAGAAATCGTGGTAAAAACAAGAACTGAGGATCGCGCTCGAGTAACAAGTTGCGGTGGACATAGAGCGTTATTGCCCGTAGTAATGTTATTGTTCACTGTCGTCTCGTTAGAACGCAGCTTTACGAAACCCCGCTAGGAAGCGCCACTAGACGGGCTTACGGGAACAACTCAATTAGCGGTCCACTGCTGATCCCTCGCGCTAATCTTAGCGCAAAACTGAAAACAACCCCCGTAAAAATGACGTAATCCTTGTATATCGCTGGCCATTGGTCAACTTCATGTCATTCATTGCTGGTAAGTTTTCTGTTTTATGGCTTCAGGCTACATATTACCTGTTGCAGTACTGTATGGTATGATGTTTTCATAAACTAAGCTAATTATTATAATTTCAAAATATTTAGGAAAACTGGTTAGGGTATTAAATAAATTATTATTACTGCAGAATTTCGTAATCAAAGTTGCAATACCTTCCTCATAGATCTGACATTTATAATTCGCCATCCAGCTAACGAAATAAAATTGTTAAAATTAACTCTGGCAGTGTGTTAGTAATTTTGTTGCATTACTGTATTAAGCTAATTATTATAGTTTTCAAAATATTATGTAAGAAAAGTGGGTAGGGTATTAAATAAAATACTATTACTGCAGAATTTTGTTATCAAAATTGCAATACCTTTCTCATAGTTCTGACATTTATTTCTCCATCCGGCAACAGTTGAATTGAGCAAATAAAATTGTTAAAATTAATTCTGGCAGTGTATTAATAATTTCATTGTGATATTTTAATCAAAGTATACAAATCATTGTTACTTATCTTATTTGTGGTAGACTTTCAATCATTCTCATAAACCCTGTTAATGTTGATTGTAATCTGATATATTGAACCAAAGAGAATATCTTTCTTAGTTTCAATAAAGGACCTATTTGATTAAAACCAAGCAAATTAGATTAAATCTCAATTTAATTGCAGTGCAATTTAATTACCAATTGAAATATTCTGTACTTAGCAATAGGATAAGAGAGAACCACCTACTGTGTTATTGAGCCATAGAAGTTTGTGTGTGTGTGTGTGTGTGTGTGTGTGTGTGTGTTGGGGGGGGGGGGGGGGGGGGCATCAGAATAAATTTTATAATTGGATCTTGAAAGTACAAAAAAAATGACAGGCAATTTATTACCTTGGTGTAGCAAACTGCTCCCATAGAGAAGACCATAGAGAAGCCAAGAAGACAGCACTGAGCAACTACGTCAAGATGAACTCAAATCGAATACTAATAACTACCGTAAGGCTCTCTCTAGTACAATTCACTGGAAATGTCAATGATATTGATGGACAGAAATACAAACTTTGTATCACCTTTTATTTATTACAATATACAAAATTATATTTACAATATTATAGCTGATTATATTTGTGAGTATGACAAACTATATGTTTTTCTTAATAAAATGTCTACAAAAATCATTGTACAGTATAATAAGTTACCTGTTTTTGTATCTTTCCAATTATGTAACTCGCATGCTTAAAATAGTACGTAATTATGTTTTAAACCAGTATAAATATGATATTTTGGCTACTGCTATGCACGGATTTGTAGGCTGAAGATGATAAACTTTTTTTGTTGATTCAATTTGAAGAAGGTAGGTAACATTTATGTTATTGTATTACATTTATTACACTACGTACAAAAATAAATTACACCTTCAAATTGAATAAATAAAAAAGTCATTTTCACAAATACCAATTAAATTTATAACACATCAGGAAGGTCAAGTATGCAGTAAAAGTATTGAAGTTACATAAGAGTCTTTCCTCCACCTGCGTCGGTTGATCAAGGCCACGTCAGGCCGAAACTGTCTTGACGTTTTGTTTATATCATTGTGTTTCTATCGACTCTGAAGGCCGCAACTACTACAAGGTAAGCTGTTGGTTCCTTCCTATCCTTCCCCCCAAGCTCAAACCTAGCTGTTAGGCAAACTTACACATTCACATAATAATATATACCTAGTACATGAGGTTTTGTTATCACAATTGGTCTATGTTTTGTGCATCATCTTGTACAGGTGACAGTCCCAACAGAAACTCACTATTCAGTCATTTTGTTCCACAATGTCAGGAACTAGGATATTATTTTTACAAGGCAACTTTACTTCTAGTGTACCAGAAGAAAAAAAAATGTAATTGTTTTAATTTTTTGGCTCAAATTTGCCAACCATGTCATTTGGTCTAATCACACAAAATACACGAGTGAGGTTGTTATGTAGAAATTGAGCACAAATAAAATAAAACCCGCTCGCGTCGAGCACCAATTACTAGACTCGGCTTTCTGAGCACTAGCACATCACTATTTTATTAACACTACTGAACCATTTGACTTCATGAATGCAGCTTTCGACTTTACAAATAGGCCTACCATTAGACCTTAAAATTGCCCGATGCAATCCAAACACAAGTTTTACACATGTCTGTCTCTTATGTGTGAATTGGCCACACGTATAGACCTACACACATATACACTACTATTCTATTTAATAAGTATTAACATAATTACAATACCAGTATATGCTGGCATATATTGCTTTGCTCTTCATAGAGCAAATCACATGTTTAAAATACTGTACCTATATTACTTATTTTAATTTTAACTGTACATAGTAAACAAACTACACATCAATTCCTCATTCATTGTGCTAGCTAACATACAACATTCATATAACGATTCTCTACTACCACTTCCAGCTATAATTATTGTTCGATCAAGTATAGTAGACTATTACTAGAAAGTACAACGAAGTGTTAAATAAATACTAAATAGGAATTCTAGACAGCAATGCCCACAACTTGCCTGCAAAGCACACTATTATGTAGTCACACCTGGGATATTATGTAGAGTGCTGTACCACAGTCATGACATAGTACCCACGCTTGAGATAATAATGTTGTAGCTCTGCTGTTCTCTTCTAATGTTTTGATTTTAACATGTTTTGTAACTGCAGTACTATTACCGCTGCTAGCTACAAAAAATCACCCACGAGAAATGTAGATCTCGTTTTTTTAAAAATAAGTTGACTTGTTATTTTTTGTTTTAGTATATACATTTCTCCAAGCCTACTTTGTTTGGCATAAAATCAGGTGCTTTAGTGGTAAAGTGAAAATGGCATTCAATTTTAAGCTGACCTATGCTATTATTCATGAAAGAGTAAAAAAAAAAGACAAAGACAAACGGACTGAAAACAAGATACCAGTGGGACAAGGGATATATCACTGTGAGCTTACCCTTGCTTGGCTGTGTTGTGACTTGTGAGTGATCCACACATTCGGTACGTCTACTATATATATATATACATATATCAAACACCCTTTCCAACATTCGTCAGGTCGGGGGGTGACAAGTCAAATTACGAGTAAAATTTAATGAAGTTCATAAGTTAAGAAGCATAAGTAGGTAAATCAACGGTAAGTGAGAGAGCACGCACTTACTCGAACAACTATTCTGCACTCATTTTTTTATCTGATATAGTTTGCTGGTTGGCATTTCTCATCAGCCTATTGATACGTAAATTATACACTAGAGCACAAAAATGAACGGGTGAGTGCAGGGAAGTGGTTCGAGTGAAGGCATGGTCTGTTCCGCCCTTGATTTACTTACTGAGGTTTACTAGTCGGCAGGTGTGCCCACCAGCCTTAAATACAGCTTTTGCATAAAAGCTTTGTCAGAACGTCAAATAAAATAAATAGGCCTACAGCATGGACAAACCAACATTGAGTGGTTCCCCCTGCTTAACGAGTCATTGATTCTGATGTGACGGACGTTATTGCTATCCATGTTTTTGTTGTGTGAGTGATCATGCTGCAACTTTAGTGAATATTGCAACAATGGCCACAATAATTTGGTCAATGCCAAGCAGCCAGCGCAGGCACAAAACGACTGCAGTTTACACGATCTGCACCAGTACAGGCTGTGTGTAGCTTGGCAACGTGGTAACTAATCGTACAGGACAGACACACGTTCAATAGGGGTGTAAAACTAGTTGAGGTGGTCGAAGAGCCGGCAACCTTTAGACGTCTTCGTTATGAGCTTTGGTTTCTTGTCAAGTGTTGGTGTTACCGACTCGAGCTTCCTCTTTGACTGAAACAACAGAGAATGCTTGAATTACAGCTCCTATTGTAAAATAAAAATGTTGTCACATTGTTCAATGCTTAACACATATTAGTACTGTATATAGGGCCTAGTACTTCAAATAAAGAAGAATCAGATAATAAAATATAGTAGGTACTGTAGAACACACTAATACACACTAATAGTATACACTGCATTTCAGGGAGGGAAAAAACCGTTAAATCTACAAAATAAAAAAATTGCAGGCCATACCTCTAATTAGTAATTTCTATTGGTAATTTGAAAACAGATCCAATTTAATGGTGCTGATTTTTGGGCTCTAACATATATTTTTGCAACAATGCTCATCGAGATGATGTGTGGGTGGTTATGAAGATGAAAAAACACCTCATGACATCCATGCCCAAGCCAGGATTAGAACCTGGAACGCAGAGACCGTGGTTAGGCCTACGCCTAATCAACCGTGGCCAACTGCGCTGGCAGATCCAACTGAAAGAATTTGCTTAAAATTTGTAAGTAGAAGTCGTAGAACTTTCCAATAAGTAGCACGAAAAATAAGTTTTAATGTCTTGCCAAATGTATTTTGATTTAACAATTGATAACTTCTGGAACTTACCTACAAAAAAAAAAACTTATTTATTAATCTACCAGGTAGGTAGGCTAAATATTTTGTGTGTGTATAGCATCTGCATATATTATAGGCTAGATAAATAGGCATGACTAAAATTACATCTTTTGCGGATGCCCTCCTACAGTGATGTTAAGATATTACACTTGAGTTGAGTAGTAGAACACAAATTACCTTGTTGCCTAGCACCTCTTTCTGTGGTTCTTCCTTGGGGCTGATGGTTGCAAACACACAGTTCCGAGAGCTGTTGTTATTGTTCAGCACGACACTGTCGCTTGTCCCCTTGGCCAGTGTTGCGATCCTCGCGAGGGCATCTTCGCTTCGAGCCAGAAATGAGCCCCGCTTTGCCTACGAACAAGATCTGTTATTGATTTCTCCTGTAATGCACCAGCATGTTACATGCTTGACAAAGTGATATTATATCCTCATGTCACACATATGCTAAATTAACCAATGTACATATATAAAAATTACTAATTAGAAAATCATGCTTAGGGCAAGATCAAATTATATAAAATTAGAAAGCAAAGAAAATACTAGCCCTAACCAAGGAATAGTATACAGACTAGGGCTTCCGTCCCCTATCAAAGAGTAGATTGGGCCAGCCTACTAAGCTGTCTGGTTGGTTGAAATCGGAGCGTAGAACCAGGAATAGCTATCACGGGGGCTAGACTAGCAAACAGAAGGGAAGGAAAGTTACGAGCGTGTGAGAGATGAGGTCTGGCGCAGAGCTCAACTCAAATCGTTGGGACTTCATCCAAGGCAAAACCTGTCTCCAGAACTATGTAGGCATGTACTTATTTTGAAATTTTTAGACTCAAAGAAAGCTCAAGGGACAACTTTTTGTTCCTAATCATAACATGACGTGTTTACATGCTTTTTTCGCAATATTATGGCAGTAGTATTAAGTGTTTGCGTAAGCCACGATATGTGATTTTCTGCTGATTTTTTTTTTTTTTTTTTTTTTAATGGTTAGGCTAAGCCATGTCAACTTAGCATGAACATCTTGTTTTTCCGTTTTTTTCCCATTGGCGTCGAGATTTTGTTTGACACTTTTACGGAATGTTTACCTTCTCCAACAGTATTTTGAATTAATTTTTGGTGGACCTAAACTTATTATAACTTACACATTATGGTTTCCACTGTTTGGGAGAACAGGTTAGGCATTACAATGAAGGAACAAATATAATTAGGGATGCACATCGATAAAATTAAAATTATCGATAATCGAAAAGGTGACTGCATTATCGATCGATAATATCAAACGATAATGTCGGCAGAACAGACGCAATTCTTGACGGAGAGTTTATCCCGAGTGGCGAGTGGAAACTGCACGGCTGCTAGCCCCGAGGCTGAGGCGCGCTATCTCACTCGCTCTAACGCTCATACCCATTTGCGCGCTCTCTCACCGCTCGGCCGCTGCTGGTCCGACTGATGCCTACGAGGCGCGCTATCTCACTCGCTCTTTAGCTAATACCCATCCGCGCGCTCTCTCACTCACGTAAATCCCAGCCGTGAGCCGACGACAAGAGTCTCGGCAGTTTGTTGATTGCTGATACAACAAACATTCGATGAAATTGGATACCACGGGCAGGAAATTAAACAGTACTGCCATTTTGGCGTTAAATATTCACTAATTATTAATAAATAGCACCAATACCAAAACGGAACACGAAACAACTTTTTACTTGTCTACGCGATCTTTTTTTCTGCCACTTACCACGATGAATGAATTGAAAGGACTAAAAGGAAAACACAGCGGGTGGCTTGCCGTGGCTACAAAACATAGCACCGTCTCAGTCCCTCTTTAGCTCATAGACATTTGCGCGCTCTCTCACTGCTTGACTCGCTGGCCAGCAACCCCGGCTGTCGGCGACAACAAGTCTAGGAGGTGGTTGAGGTTCCGTCGAGCCGTGCCAGCGCATGATAAATGAAAAATATCGAAAATATTTCTATTATCGATTATCGGCGCTGTATTGATTGAAGAGCTCCCCGGAAAAAGGATGAATATGACATCTCAGTGAAAAGTGTTTTTTTGATGGAAAAAGGGTGAATATCCATCACTCTACATAGTGGTGCAATCTGTAGTCGATAGCATGAACTATGTAGTGGGTATTAATTGTTGAAGTTTTATGTCCCTGGACTAAAGGTGTATATCCATTCAATATGGCTGCCGTGGTAGGTGTAAAGCTGTCACCAAACGCTACAAATCATTTAAATAAAGGAAAGAAAAGGAAGTTACACATAAATGAGTGGAGTAAAAACAAAAAGAAGCTCCTAAGGAATGCAGGGAAAGAGTATATTACGCAAAAGGGTGTTACCAAGATTGCCAAATCAATCATACAAAAAATGTATTTCTCAATAAAAGAAGTTTGTCTTTATACTCATTAATAATATTCCAAACTATGTTCAAGAACAATATAATACATGTATGTATTACAAAAAATCCATACATTAGAAAATAAAGAAAATATTAGTTTTTGGCTTCTCCTGAACATTTTACAATTTGTCATATTCATCCTTTTTCTGGGGAGCTCTTCGATTATCGAATAAATAATTCGATAATATTTTCTTTATCGATTATCGAAATTATATTGATTATCGAATATCGATCGATAATATCGATTATCGTGTGCATCCCTAAATATAATATATAGGGTGCTAATAAACATAATACAAGACAACGGTTATTTGCTGGTGTCCTATTGTTTTTTGTCTATGGCTACATTATCCCAGCCAAGCCCTCTTCTCCTGGGGTGGTTGTCTCAGTAATTTTAATCAATGGCTAGCAGTCTGTTAAATTCTCTAAATCCTTATCAAAATTATAATAAAAGTATTATTTATAATATGGCCTTTGGATTGAAAAACTACTTGCTTGAGTTAAGTGAAATAACTATGAATGCTACTATGCTACATCATTCAAACAATACTATAGCTCACCATAATCTTGAAAGGCTTCTTAGGATCAGGTGATAGAATTGACTCGGAATATGACTTTATGGTTATTTTTGTCCTTTCAGTGACAATTTGCTCCTGGTGAGAGTGAACGCTTCGAATCCTCCTCATTGCCTTCTTGCCGAGTATTATTAATTGGCTGTCCTCTTCAATCAGCATTCCTTCCACAGGCTTACCAGTAGCCTCAGCTTTCTCCTATTAAATACACACAATTACATTCATTTTAGCACAGCTATACATGATCCAAAAGCCAATTTTTGTTTTAATTTTTTTTTTTTTTTTAGTTATTTTAAATCAGTTACCCACATGATAGAATTTAGGCTCTAATAGGAAAGGAATGTTAGACAATATGAAATTTGATGTAGGTATAGGCAAATATGAAATAAGTCTACCCTTACAATTAGGAATGCCTTCGAATAGGCCTACCCGGAAACCTGATCAGAACCGATTCGATCGAGATCCGGATCTGATACTCACCCTCTGCTTTCGTAGGAATGTTTCTCTCTCATGGCGGGCCTTACGCCACAGCTCTTCTTCTTCTTCCTCTGCTTCGTCCACGCCGCCATCGGAGTCGTTCCGCGCGTCATCTGCCGCAAACCCGCCGTCTGGAAACCAAGCCACACAATCGCAGATAAACCAAACGCCAACAAAATCGTGACCGGATGATAGATGCTGAGCAAGCTAAAACAAATACACAGTGCACCCTCATCTGTTTTCAATTAATGCTTTATTTCATTTCATACACATGATACACACAATACATAGACATGTACTTCTTTTTGAAAAGTACAATCTACTAAACACTGTAATTAGTACCACATACTTTCTTCTTCATTTTATACAAACCTCATTATTAAGGGTCTTGAAGAATCCCCTAAAAGAAACTCTTCAACAAATGGTTTTCCTTGCTAAAAGAATGTTTGGAAAGTTTATAGATCCCTTTTTTTAATTATTAATACATGTGTAGGGTACTTCATTTTAAAGTAAGCTTACATTGGTATAAGTTAATTTTAGGACTAAGTAAGTAAGTAAGTAATAAGTTTTACTTTTAGGACTAGTCATTGCTCTCTTTCCAGAGGACGTGTCTATACATTCCCTTGTGGCACCCCAATTAGAAATGTATGATTGAAAACTATGTACATAAACAGCACGCCCAAGACTACTTCTTGAAAAAAGTGCACACTTTGAAAAGTGTAGACCTAGGGTAGGCCTATATATATGGAGAAAAATAAAATATAGTTTTATAATGTTGTAGAAATGAAATACCACTGTATTTAACTTCACCATTCAGTGTGAGAGATGTAAAGGAGCACAATCTTACCGCTATTTTTCCAACGAAACTGTCTCTCACGGCCGCCCCCCTCCGAATGTAGGTCTCCGTCTTCAAACAGCATCTCCTGCAACAGCCGCACCTCACGCTGATCGTCGTCCAGCACTCGCCGCCTGGATACAAACCAACAACACATTCGAAACAGAGCCGGTACAATCAACTGTATCCTTAAGCCACGTTCACAATCTTAATAATGATAATAATAATAATTAGGGATGTCAAAAGATTAAATTATTATAATCGATAATCGAATTCACTTTCACCTCCATAATCGATTATTAATCGATTTTAATCGTTTTGTTAAATGTCGGTATAGTAGCAAGTTTCTTCAAAACTTCGGTCTGGTTTCGGTTAGTTTGAATTGCCCGCGCAAGCCACGAGTTCGCAATTCGACTTCTTTTCGACTATCGATATATTTTACGTCACGGAGTATTTTTGTTATGTTCTGTCCAAGATTGCGACGATAATTTCTGTCCTAGCTAGGCCTGAAGGGCTATAGTTATTCACTTCCCGTTTTTTTTGAACCAATAAGTAATTAAGTATTCTGAATATGCGTCGTAATATTATTATTTTCATGTGCAGCGTAATTAAAATTTACGTGATGTGAACTAAAAATCGTAGCGACTTTTCTAACCTTACTTCTCTTGTTATTTGTGAACAAACTAACAACTCGTATTTTTATAGATCGTAGGCGTCGAATACTGGGTCTAGGGTAGGCGACTAGACACAGCTATTCAAAATATGACGGGAAATTCGGCTCAAATTATGACGCAAAGTTATGCTGTTGCTGTTCTTAGGCCTAGGCCTAGGCCTAGGCCTACTGTAAATGAAACTGAGCAATAGCGATGCTAGCGCTAGCGCTCGCGCTCGAATAGGCGGCAGATCTTGAGAACTAAATTTAAAAAAGCGCGAAAATTTAAAATCGATTTTTTTTTTAAATAATCGATTAATCGTTTTCGATTAATAATCGATTAATCGAATCGATTTAATCGTAATCGTTAACATCCCTAATAATAATAATAATAATAATAATAATCTTTATCCAATAGAACGTAGGCCTATGACATTTATACATAGATAAATACATTAGTTATAGAATGCGTCAATTAAAACTAAATTAAAACTAAAAGTCCATGTAGTCTTTGACAGTATATGGGCACATCTGGACTAGGTAATTTTTAAGATGAAACTTGAGGCTGCGCCTGGTCATGTCCTTGAGGTGGCTTGGGAGCTAGTTGTACAGGATGATGCTTGAATACGCTGGATTTCTGTTTACTAAGGCTAGGTTATGCGATGGAATATGAAAATCTTTTTTACGTCTGGTATCGTGGTCGTGGATATCTTCATTAGTGAGGTGAAGACTGTGTTGAATTGCGTACATGATGCATTGATAAATGTATACTGCTGGAAAAGTAAATAAACCAAGTGATCTGAAGACTAGTATAATGGTTTAATAATTAAGACTAACGTTTAAGAACTAAACAAAATACCAAAACTCCGCCTCCAGGTGACGCCAAATCAAATCAAAATCAAAAAACCAAATCAAATCATGAGACGTATCAATCGCTGATTGGGTGTTACTAACAATCTGACCTTGAGTGACTAAGAAGTTGAACGTTAGTCAACTTTCTAAATCACTAGTCTTAATCAGTAATCATTGTGAACGGGATAATGTAAAATCCTACACGTCAGCCTTAAATCGTTAGTCTTAGTAATGATTGTGAACATGGCTTTATGTACCTACATTATTAGCATAAATTTTCTCAAAATTTAGCATTAATTATTTTGTTTAAGCATTTTGTAGTACAGTATCTATTTTTTCTTTTCATCAAGACCTTGAATATGGAGGGGTTTCTTGCACTCGTAATGGGAAATAATCAGCAGATACTGTATTTAAAATCAATTCAATTGTAACTACCTATGTAAAGGGTTAGAATGCAATTCTTAACTAAATAGTTAATCCCAATAGGAATGGCACACCTTATTTTTTTTTTTAAATTAGCATTTTTTAGAGTTTTCATGTACATTAACTAAGGATCTAAAAGTAAAACCTAAAAATAAGTACCTTTACTTATGTACGATACAATGATGTTCAATACGGTGCCAGAAGCTCAAGCGTAAATCGATCGCGCCCAAAATTTTTTTTTTTTTTGTATACTTGTAGTCATCTATAACCACTCTAGTCATCCCTGTCACACTAAGTATGAATTTCATCTCTGCTGCCTGCATTGCACTTTCATCGTTCCATACCAATGGCCATGTTACTGCACCATATGTGTGTATAGGTACCGTATTGACCCGAATATAATACGGCCTTGAATATAATACGAGTGTGGATTTTGGAGCAGCCAGTGGGGAAAATATATATCTCGAATATAATACGATCAGGATAAACAACAATACAGCAACTACTGCCGCCTTGCCGGCGCTGCGAGCCAGGTGGCCAGCGCCCGTGAGGTAGGCAGGCCCGCGTCGCAGTAAACCTGTTACGAACGCTCGATCGGGGCCGCCTAGCACACATGTAATGATGTCCGCCCCGCCTGTGCTCGTGCTAGCAGTCTCGCACAGAACACGACAACGCATTCTAGCGGAGATATTGCGCAGCGGAGCGCTGGCGTGGTGTATAAACTCTCCGGTAGAGTGCGATAGGCTCGAGCACTCGCCACGGAGCCGTGATTCGTCGATCTGCGATAGTGCGCATGTATACGCGCGCGGGAAATTTGAATTCACGCTTCGAAAACCTTAGACCACGAATATAATACGAATACGATTTTAGATTATTTTTTTAAGGGAAAAACCTCGTATTATATTCGGGTCAATACGGTATATTTGTTATATTATATTATAAATACATAAATAATTAAATAAATAGGTTAAATAAATAAATAAATAAATAAATAAATAAATAAATAAATAAATAAATAAATAAATAAATAAATAAATAAATAAATAAATAAATAAATAAATAAATAAAAATAAATAAATAAATAAATAAATAAATAAATAAATAAATAAATAAATAAATAAATAAATAAATAAATAAATAAATAAATAAATAAATAAATAAATAAATAAATAAATAAAATGTCCCGCTCACATGTGCATCTGTCCGAGCTGCTCCTTCATGGCGTCCGTGTCCAGCTGTTCGTCGTCGCCGTCCTCCGAGTCGAGCCTGTCCATCCCTCGCTCGTCCTCGTCCGCGCTGTCCCACTCGGACTCGCTCAGCTCCGCCTCCACGTCCAGGAAGTCCTTGGTCCGAGCCATGCTCGGGACGATCTCGTTCTCTTCCGAGTCGTACTCGATGAGTGCGGGGTCGCGCTCGTCTTCCTCCTCGCCTTCCTCACCGCCTTCCTCACAGCCTTCCACGTCCTCCTCGTCTAGACACGGGGAAAACAATGTTGTCCTTAATGTTACAGACCGCTATTAAATGAGATAATGAAAAATAAAATAGTGATACATAAACCCAAATTACGTTTTTAAAAACCCAAATTTCACATTTTTCGCAATTTCTTGAAAATAATCAAAAACATAAAAAAAACTAATATTAATAATGGGGGAGGGAGAGTTATAAACTAATGGTAAACTAGGTTTATTTTATTATTATTTAAGTCCCTCACTGAAAATCAGTTTCATTACTGAGTGGGTAGACTCTAAAATTAATGTGAATTTATTTATTTTTATTTTATTTTATTATTATTATTTATTTATTTTGTTTTTTGGCACTAACTTTAAATTTTTTGATTGATTTCCGCTTTACCATAAACAGATTAGTAGGCACACTAAAAGTCGCAATTTCACGAGTTAATTTGCGTTTTGACCTGTTTCATACAATCTCGTTCGCGAGGTTTTCTAAATGTGGTTTCTCTATCTCTACATGATGTAATTCATCGACAATATTACATTTAAGCAACAAAAAAAAAATTGCACAAATTTCATTATTACCATTTTTCACTACCTACCTTTACAATAAACATTCAAACATCTTCAAGAATTGCCTTAAAGAGTATCTCTCAACAAATGCTTTTCATCAATAAAAAGAGTTATTTCGGGAAGCTAACAGGGAAGGATACCTCTACATCAAAAACCGCACAAAATTTTCATTTTTAAATTATATCACAAGAATGGGCTTCGATATCGAAAATCTGAATCAACAGCGCACTGTGGTTTAGTAAGCCCTACACATTGAATGCTCTAAGTCGTGACTTATATTATAATCAGTATGTTTTTTTGTAAATAGTTAATTTTATTACTAATTATCAAATTATAATCAAAATACTACGCTAATGGTTATAATATTGTATTCAGTCTGTAGGGCTTCCCAAAGCACAGTGCGCTGTTGATTTAGATTTTCGATTTCTTGATGCAACCTTGAGATATTATTTAATAATGAACATTTTCTGCGGTTTTTGACGTAGAGACTATCCTTCCCTCTTAATTCATCCCTTGTTTTTATTATTGCTTGTACTGTTTATACAGTACAACCTTGATATAACGTCGCTGAAGGGAATATCGATTTTTGACTTCATATCAAGAGCAATGCTCTAGCCTATCAAACAAACGAAATTAACTTAATGGCTTCGGTTCACCTTTGCCCAGCCTATACTTTGGAAAAACCTCATATGATGTATTTCTTCTGTACTTTCTATTGTAATGTTGGCACTAGGTGTATGATAAAATAGCATGGTTGCCAACCACTCAAACCTCAAAATGAGAAGTATTTTTCTATGGTTTGTCTAGGTGACAGCAATGCATCTCCAGGCTTGTTTACTGTCGGTCAAGTATTCACACACTATAAATAACCTAGTATTAAAAAGTATATTACTTGTTCATTCAAATTTCTCTACAATACAACATATATTTCTACCTTTCATTACAGAACCAGTAAAACAAACTCTCTTAGCAGCTGAATTTATCCCTGCTCGAAAAATGATCATTGCACTTATTTTAAAACCGATTTGGATGAAACTACCAAAATTTTATCAAAGCATGACAAGGTGGACAAAGTAAAGCAAATTCAATAGCTACCAGAAAAGTCCAGTTTCTTTTGTGTTTTCTTCTTCGGCATTACTTCGGTCTTGCCCGGCAACCCAATCTCCTCGTCGTCGGATGAAACGAGAGCCATAGAAAGGTGTTGCGAGTACTCTTCTTGGGGGCTTCTCAGAGTCGCAAGCCTAGCATAACAAACAATATTATGTAGTTTGCACGTTAACAATGGGAATCTTGGAGGTACCGTATGTATGCACCACAACATTTTACCTATCATAAATGGCAGAGGTGTGCGAATATTTGAAATTTTTTAAGAATTCGAGAATAACTCACTATTCGTATTCGATTCGAAACTCGAATAAGAACTACATATTCGAATTTTCAAATTTATGAAGTACTCATTATAATTGTATATATTTTTTAAATATTATTTGCCTTGTATTTGCTTGCAGCACTGGCACAATCAGTCAATAAACCTTGATTACCAATAATATGCATTAATTAGTTGTGTGTAGTACTGGGCCCACTGCATTATCTTCGGAATTCGATATTCGACTTTTGAGTTTGTACTAGTCGATTCGATATTCATATTCGAACTGAAAAAAACAATATTCCAACCCTAATAACTGGCTAACTGGGCAAAAATCAAAACAAAACTTTTGAGTCTCCAACCCCGCTCTCCACTCCTAGCCTATTGCATCTTCAACTCCCCACCCCCCTAGCCAACAGCTCACTAATTTATAAGTTTTCAAATTCAGACCTCTCTCTCCACTTACAGAGGAAGGTCACATTGACCGAAAACGTTATTTTATGTTTTGTTGTAGGCTATCTGTGTTCTTCTATCACGGCTTACCATCATTCTACTCAGGTAAGCTGTTGGCATCCTATTTCTTTCACATGAATACATTGCCCCAGCCTTTTGGCAACCTCCTATAACAATGTTCCTTGATATGACGCCCCTAAAATTGTTACCTTTTTACACAAGAACAAGATAATAGGTCCACCTATTCTGCTTATTGGTCTGCACATTCACAAAACATCTCTTTTGAGTGTTTCTCGCAATTCAACATCAACGTTCAGTTGTGTTTGTTTTGTAGTACACATGCAGACAATGGAGCTTATAAATGTATGCATTCATTTTGTATAAGAAATATGTGGAGCCACTTACCGATCCTTGAGCGCATCTTCCCTCGGCTCGATCTTGCGAACGTTCTCGGACGGAATCGACCCCCGTTCTTCGTCCTCTTTCTGCGACGCACCCTGGTCAGTCTGCGACAAAGCAAAGTCGTTGCTGCAGAAACTACTCTCCAACAACTATAGGTGACAGGGCATAAATATTCAACATAGGTGAGCAAAAGTAATTACTATTCTTTATATTCACGTGACGTCCCTGACATTGTTGGCGGCCATAATCCCGTACATGAGGTATTGCAGTTCCTACACATAGCGGCCACCATCTCGTACACTCAAGCGGGTGTTACACGGAGAAGTAAGAAAAGTAAAAAGCAGAAAGTGAAGAGTAGAGATAGCGTGTAGCTTACGGGAAAAGAACAAAAGTGAGAAGTTCTCTCCAAAGTAGGACAATGTTGAACAAGTGAAAAGTGAAAAGTGAAAGTGAAAAGTCCCGTAAGCTACACGCTATCTCTACTCTTCACTTTCTGCATTTTACTCTTCTTACTTCTCCGTGTAACACCCGCTTAAGTCATTGTTGTAGACAAACAAATGACTGTATTGCATACCAAGAATTAGTTAATTACCATTAATTGTCATCATTAGTGATTCATATTTCCTATGCACATAAACTTATGAGCATCTTATTAATTATTAATTATTTAAACATATTACTATATGTGACATTGAGCAAGTGCAGAGAGATGGTCAAATGGCTTGAATAGTTGAGTGGGAGGAGAGGTCAAACGGCCATTTCATTTGTCATCGTAGATCACTGTCTCTATCTAGGTATTTTTAATTTTACATTTTCTCAATATTGTGTTGTGTTTCTAAGACATTGGAAAAAAATAAAAATTATAAATTTGAATGGTTTCAGTACTGAAAAATGGACTCATTCATAGAATCATACACACCTGTGAGTTCCTTGGTTGGGAGTGGGCCTGTGTGAATGCATTGCTCTTGCATTGAGACGCCGTGACGAGGTTGGGCCCCTGAGTGACAAACGTGCCCGACATCAGTCCCAGAAGCTCGTCGTCTGCTGCTTGCGACGTTGGGAGGTCATCGGCCGGCCCGAGAAGACCCGTTATATTCAACTTGGCTGGGGGATCTAAAATTGAAGGATTACACAAGTCTTGACTAGGAGGCTGAGGAACCTTGGCACTCGTGGTAGGGGTTAGGTCTACTCATGAAATTACGAGTCAGGTATTAGCACAAATCATCAGCAATGACAAGTACGCAATTGTTTTAACTTTTAACCCATCTCATCTACACAGGTCCTTGTACCACTAACGTTTTCTTTTCAATTTTCATACAAACTTCTGCATACCTTACCTATTTCCAACGACATACTGTACTACAATTTAAAAAAAAAAATGTAAAAAAGCAAAACTCATGTTATGTAGACACTAGACAGTAAAATATTTAATAAACTACAAGTGAAGTGAAGTTCTACAATATTTTCACAATGATGATGTTCACGTATCATGTTACTCATTACTCATTAGATGAGCGTAGCATAATATAGGAGTGAATCTCTCCGTTCAACCCGATTGGAGCTTTGTCTGTGTGTGTTTGTGTTTAAAATTTTGTTCGTCGCGCACAGGTCAAATGGCTTGACGGATTTGGTTGAAACTTTCAGTCAACACTCGTGACCACTACCGGTACACTAGATACTGTTAACATAACCAGCAAAATCCGTCAAGATGCCAACCTACAAAAAAAAATTAGTGAAAACAATTGAGTTTAATTTTAATTTTAATTTTATTAAAACTTATTGACGGATTTAAATAATTTTTTTACATTTATGTCCACACCAACAATATCAACACTTGGCGTAAAAGTTTTGGAATTGTTACTTAAATCGCCATCCTGTAAAAAAATATTTAGTTTCTATTTATGGGAATTTATATTGTATGTTTAGTGTTCCACTAGTGACTAATATGATTCTCATTAGAGGACTATTGAAGCTAGATGCATATACTATAGGCCTATGTGGCGAATGGCATCACAAATATAACTTTCTAAAAATACATTTGGAATTTCGATAGCTGTAACAGTATAGCAACAGTGGCGTGGTATGTTTTACGACGTTTACAGCAAACATGCAAAACGTAGTTCTACGAACTTTGTCGACAATTTAAAATGCTTTTACTAGGCCTACGGTTTAAATGCAGTTATTGTTCAATATAACAGTACTATCACGTTTTAGATCTAGCCTGTATCACATTACACATTACATTACACAACTTTCTATGCACAGATAAGTTTAGTAGTTATGAATTAGAACCTATTGAGTAGAGTACAGTTTAATGAAATTATGCGGAAATCCATTGCAAATTCAAGTGGAAGGTTTGAATATATTTCAAGAACAGATTTAAATAATATCTTGTGCAATTATTACAACATATCGAGAAATAATGTACATACGTTCTTAGGTTGTAACTTACGCCACCATCTTGTAAAAAAATCATATGTTTATTATCAAGGCATTTTTTTATTTAGAGTAGGCGCCTGCCTATTTTGATACGCAAATGATTTGATAGATCTAGGCCTACATTGAAAAAATCAAAAAATCGCTCAAAAAATCGCTCATCTGGCAATGCGGAGAGCGTTCCCAGTATTAGGCAACATAACATCATGATAGGCTATATTGAGAGAGAATTTTTAATTAAGTGGCCACCAAAACCCACTCTGCCCTGTTGAGCGGCTTCACACACTACTTGCTACATAGAGGCCTAAGTAGGCTAGAACTAATAACTTGTGTTCCTAGAAGAACTATCTGGGTCAGGAAATAGGCCTAGTGATTTTACTTTTACCAATCTCTCGAGAAAGAGGGCAGTGTTATTGAAAAAATAGCCTTCAAAGAACAAGATGTCTAATAAAATAATGTCTAGTTTACACAATGTGAAATGCTTTTGAATGCTTTAGTGTCTAGTATGGGAAACCGTTTGACAGGTAGAGTGCGCTGTGAGCGATGACGTTCAGTTTACCTATTATATCTAGCCCAGCTCCAAATCTTATATGCCTAGTATATAATTTACAATAATTTTTATTATTGACATACTTTAGCACTTAAAACTTAATGAGTGTTATGTAATTAAATAAAAATCAGCCGAAGAATCCAAAAAACAAGTGAAACCTAGTACAATGGTTGATGGAATAACACAGTCTACCACACTCTTCGCGCGCGGGTAAGGTTAAGCCGTTCCACAGCCATCTGTATTTCCGCGACATCGTAAATGTATGCGTCAAGTGAGGGGCATACTGACATTTGTGTGAACAGGAACGCTCACAGCGCTGCTGTCATACAGTCCCCCATACAGTGAGAGCCAAACGCTCTGCCAGGATTATAGGTAGAGGTCCGTGTATTTCGCGAATAACGATAACACCGAAATGTGTAAGAATCATTTTATTTCACAAAATGAGCATAAATTGATCGATTTTAAACATGAAAATGTCAAAATTGAATCACCGCCAAACACCGAAATTCGTATAAATCAGTGAATAACACCGAAATTCGTATTATTCGTGTTTTTAATGACGAAAAAGATGAAAAATCAGAGATTTTTAATTATAAGCCCATTTTTTCCTTTTTTTTGGCCGGTAGGCGACAATCTGGAAAAAATAGTGTCTCAAGTACGTAACACTGTATAGGCCTAAATGCATATTCAAACTTCTCGCAGAAAAAGCACCCACAAGTAAGTTGTAAATGAAACGCTACATGCGAGAAAATATAGGGAATATGGATAAAACCGTCAAAATACAGCTTTTCTTGAATAACACCGAAATTTGTTACTTCAAAAACGAAATTTAATGAAAAATAAAACCGTTTTCACGGACCCCTAATTATAGGCACCGTGTGTTAGTACATACAGCGCTATAGGGTATGTGGCCAAAGAATTTATTGGTGAAGATTACATTCTGCGGTTGAAAATAGTGCTGGATATTGTGAAATATCTTGTTTTTTTTGGGGGGGTTGTTTTTTCTTGTTGATGTAGTTTTATTTTGTTGTTTTGTTTTGTTTGGTTTTGTTTTTTTATTGTCTGGTTTTGTTTGTTTGTTTTGTGCTGTTTGTTGTTCGCAAGTCTAAAACGTGTCTTGATTTAAATGGCGCCTTGCCTTTTAAGACAGTGGACTGATGGCATTCATAATCTGCCCAAAAATTTTAAAAGCCGTATTTAATTAAACAATTTTTACAATTTTGCCATTATCGACGTAGGAAGAACGACGCTGCTTCATCAGAAAGTTGCGTGATATTGCCACTTTAGCGCTTCAATCGTTTTCACTAGCGCCCTCAGTGGCCAAACTCGGTGCCCATAGCCACGGTCATCAGTGGAAATATACAAGATACTGTCCTAACAAAGGTCACTATAATAAGGTCGTCAGTTCAAGTTAACTTACCTTGTTTCTTCTTGTTGGCATTTGTGTTGCCCATGAGGACTTCCATGTATTCCTGTGTGCTGGGGATATCGTCGGCATCAAAGAACAGCTGTTTAGAGAAGCTCTTCTGCAGATTACTTGGAGCCTCTTTGCTTGACACCGGAGTGCCATACGGTGACTGGGGGACAACACAACGTTTTAGCCCTACAAACATTTGATATCCTGAGGAAGTGCTTTTCTGTACCTTTCGGGTAAAGCTGAGGCAGGACTTCCCTCGGACTACCTGTGGCCTGCCCTAAAGGGATTTTCTGTACCTTTCGGGTAAAGCATAGGCAGGACTTCCGTCGGACTACCTGTGGCCTGCCCTAACAGGAAATTACCCTCAGATTACCTTTCAGGATGGCCCACGGAGGAAAATTTTTAAATTTATTCAGTTTACTCTGCCTTTCAGGTAGACTACAGGCAGAACTTCCCCGCTTGCTTTCAAATAGGGAGGCTACTGTAGTTATTTATTCAGATCTTTATTTTATGTGTTCGTGTATCATTTGAAATTGCTGTAAGAAAATAACCAGTGTTTAAAAAATAAATTAAATTTGCTGTGTTATTGTAGTTTTACCAGCTATCATTGTCGAATAGGTATAATTTTTAAGACAAAGTAGCTCATTTGAGCTCTGTGTCGTCATCAATCTTTTACCGCCCTAGCCGGAGCCCACGTGACCTTGTGCACATGGCAACGCTACGATTTTCTAGTCGAAGCAAACCACCTACACGACGTGTTTTGTGAGTTTTTCTTTACTTTTTTGTGAGTGTGATTCGAAAAAGGTGATTTGAACCGACAATTTCACTGGTAAGTTGTGATTATTCATTATTATTCACTACATTACTATTCACACTCTTGTTAAGAAATAATAATAATCATAAAAATAGAATAAATAGTAACAACAACAACAACAACGTGTTTTATGAAATATAGATTATTTTAAGTTGTCTGTGTGTTAGCACTGTTGTCTTCCAAAAAGTTTAATTGTTGTCTAGGAAAAAAATGTGGTTGTTGTGTTCTTGTAATCTCTCCATGTTTGTAATAATAAACTAGGTCTTTTAGAAGTTGATTCTACCTTTATTAATAAGTAATAACTACACTAAAAATTATCCTGAACAGGTTATGGGCCCAGGATATTCTGTGGTATAAAAAAGTGAAGTAAAAAAAAACACATTAAAACAGTGTTGTGTCAAAAAGTCAAGGTGGGTCTAGACCTAATAAAATGGTGAACACAAGCTGCAAGACTGTACTAGAGAAGAAGAAAAGCAATTATGGAAGAAGAAAGATGCAAAGGCACAGAAGGTAATAATAACGTCTATCGATAGGAAGGTCATGATGCACATCATGAACTGTGGAACATCGGCTGAGATGTAGGCCTACAGTAAGCTGTGTGGCATCGATCAAAAGGATAACGAGCAACAAAAGTTTGCTTTGTTACAAGAGTTCTTTAACTTCAGTTTTGAGAAGGGCAGTGATATTTCTCTACATATAAGCAAATTAGAAAACCTGGCATATAGACTAATAAGAGCATTGAATCAAACCATAGATGACGAGATGCTCATGTCAAAAATCTTGAGTACTTTGCCCAAATCATACCGAACAGCATGGGAGTCGACACCAGTTCCGGATCGCAACGTAACAAACTTAACATCACCACTGATTTCAGAAGAAGCCATGTGTGAAAACTCTGAGAGTGAAAAGTCGTTGGCATTCAGTGCAGCTGGAATAGTGTGCTATAAATGTAAAAAACCGGGACACGTGAGCTATATTGATGTTATAGTGTTGTATGTATGTTGTTGTATGTATTTGTCTATCATAATTAAATTCACTTTTAAGCTCAAAATAAGCATTTTATTTTATTTACGGCATATCCATTGTTTTGCACCCAAGGGTAAAACTGAGGAAGACCCTGGGATGTTTAGTTCACCCCCCTCCCCCCTCCCACACCCTCACCCACGAAGTGGGGGGCTGAGGGGTGAACTAAACATCCCAGGGTCTTCCTCAGCATTGCCCTGAATCTTCCTCAGGATTACCCTGAGTCTTCCTCAGGATTGCCCTGGGTCCTCCTCAGGATTACCCTTGGTCTTCCTCACTACTACCCACAGTCTTCCTCAGCATTGCCCTGGGTCCTCCTCAGGATTACCCTTGGTCTTCCTCACTACTACCCACAGTGTACCTGTCACCTGCCTGTCGGGAACTATTACCTTTGTGGGCAGTCCTGGGGAGGACCCTGGGTTATACATCCTGTGATCTGCTCTTAGCGTCTCACTCCCATGTTATAAGTATATGAGAAAGGTACTCCTGAGGAGTACCTCTCATCCCGTAAGGGTAGTCCTCAGGATAACCTCAGGAGCGAAAAATGTTTGTAGGGAGGTTGGGCCTACACATTACAAGTGAGTCCAGCCACATTGGATGAATACAGATTACAGGCATCAAAGAACAGCTGTTTAGAGAAGCTCTTCTGCAAGTTACTTGGAGCCTCTTTGCTTGACACCGGAGTGCCATACGGTGACTGGGGGACAACACAACGTTTTAGGCTAGGCCTACACATTACAAGTGAGTCCAGCCACATTGGATGAATACAGATTACAGGCATCAAAGAACAGCTGTTTAGAGAAGCTCTTCTGCAGATTACTCGGAGCCTCTTTGCTTGACACCGGAGTGCCATACGGTGACTGGGGGACAACACAACGTTTTAGGTTAGGCCTACACATTACAAGCGAGTCCAGCCACATTGGATGAATACAGATTACAGGCATCAAAGAACAGCTGTTTAGAGAAGCTCTTCTGCAGGTTATTTGGAGCCTCTTTGCTTGACACCGGAGTGCCATACGGTGACTGGGGGACAACACAACGTTTTAGGCTAGGAGGCCTACACATTACAAGCGAGTCAAGCCACATTGGATGAATACAGATTACAGGCATCAAAGAACAGCTGTTTAGAGAAGCTCTTCTGCAGGTTATTTCTTCTTCTTCTTCTTCTCTTATGCCCGCAATTGGTCTATTCGGCCATCATGCGTTGTCGTGCTAACCAATAGAGACAGGACTCCCTCTGTACATATGTCATGCCATCTGGCATCGCGTCAAGTTCCCTCTTCATCCTTTCACACCCGAAAAGATGACGTCTATTCTGCTCTTCCTTACCGGGTCATTCCATGAAAAATCAACCAATTTGGAATTAATTTGTTGCTGACATGTTTGGGATATTTTTCAAATTAAGCTAATTGATAACTACTTACTTGTAGATAACAACACAATTTTTTTTATTTTTTTCGGATGAACGGTTTAGAAGTTACGGGCCTTGAAAGTTCAGTCCGCGTCGCGAAAATGGCAAATTTAAGGGTTTGCGTTTAAAAATGCCACACCTAAAGGGGTGAAGCTTTTGGTTTGATTTTTCCTTTCCAGGACCATAATTGAATGGTTCTACTAGAATATGTTTTCAGAAATTTGATATTTAACATGCAAGTAGTCCAAACTGAAGGTCAAAGTCATCAAATTAATTTGTTGTTTTTGCAGATTTTGGGGTGTAATAACTCTGAGGGGGTTGAAGATAACCATCCAATTCTTTTTGCATAATATACTCTTTAGCCTTGTGTATTAAGAAAAAAATACAATGTTTTGTTTTTCTGTACCTTTTGTACCCAAAAATATTCCCAAAATGTAGCAAAAGTCAAATTTTGACATTTTCAAGGTCAAGTTATAGAAAAGGGGTAGCTTCAAAAAAATTGAAAATTTGGTGTTTTGTTTAACTATCTGCAAAGAACAAAACTGCCAAATATTTATGTGTTACTCAATCTGGTTTAGGAGTTACAGCCCCTCTAAAAGGCAGTAATTCGCCCACTTTACCAGTAGGCGTACTGTGTGATTCTCAAATATAAAACACTATTTAGGCCAATATTTTACCAAATTACCTTTAAATATAAATAAACATGTCTTAACCATGTCCCGAAAATCCAGATTAGGGGGGTGGAAAAAGGGGGTGATTTTTTATGAGGACACCAATATCAAAAAAACCGAAGATGTTACAGATGTGAAAATTGGTATTTAGATTATCCTTCAAAAATAAAGGAATAGTACATGTTTTACCACTTTCCTTAAACCCTGTTAAGAAGGATGAAAAGGGGTGGTGCAGTGTAGGGGGTGAATTTTTTTATCTCTAAAACCAAAGATATTCGAGATGTGAAAATTGGTACACAGATTCTTCTGCATAAACAAACACGTATTTTACCATTTTTCAAAAATCTAGTAAATGGTGGTCAAAAAGGGGGTAGTTTTTAAATGAGGATACCTGTACCGGTATCTAACAAACCGACACTGTATAAGCCGTAAAAAATTGATATTTAGATTAACCTTAAAAAACAAAGTAGTACACGTGTGATACCATTTTCTGAAAATCCCGTTAATGGGGGTGAGAAGCGGGGGTGGATTTTTTTTTAAAGATTCCTATACCTCCAAAATCGTTAACGGTAACCGTAAACGCTACAGGCTTGAAAATTTGTATAAATATTTCTTGAAACATAAAGAAACAAGTATTTGAATATTTTTTGCAAATCCAGTTAAGGGGGTGAAAACACGGGGTGATTTTTTTAAACTAAAAAACGGAACATGTTAGTCGTGAAATTTGGTATTACTATTTACATACTCATTTAAAAATATGTAAACAATTGATTTACAATTTTTTGAAAATCCAGTAAGGGGGGCGGGGGTTACAAGAGGGGGTGAATTATTTTTTGAGCATAAGTATATTTCGAAAACGGATGATGTTGCAGATGTGAAAATTGGTATTTTGATTCTTCTTTAAGATTAAATAAACACATGTTTTACAATTTTTCTCAAATCAATTTAAGACAAGTGAAAACGGGGTTAAAAAGGAGGGAGTGAATATTTTATTTCAATAACTGAAAATATTTTAGACGAGAAACTCAGCATTTAGTTTAGATTAGATAATTAAAGATTCAGTAGTTAGATAATTCAGTTTAGAATTAAAAGACACTAGTTTTACCATTTTCTGAAAATTCAGTTGAGAAGAAATGAAAACGTGGGGGTGAATTTTAGTATGAGCACCACCCCTTTTCATCCTTCTTAACAGGATGTTAAGAAAATTGTAAAACATGTACTATTCCAATATTTTTTAAGGACAATCTTACCACAAATTTTCATGTCTGTAACATCTTTGGTTTTTGAGATATTGGTGTCCTCACAAAAAATCACCCCCTTTTTCCCCCCCCCCGTAAACTGGATTTTCGGGACATGTCAAAGACATGTTTATTTATTTTTAAAGGTAATTTGGTAAAATATTGGCCTAAATAGTGTTTTATATTTGAGAATCACACTGTACGCCTACTGGTAAAGTGGGCGAATTACTGCCTTTTAGAGGGGCTGTAACTCCTAAACCAGATTGAGTAACACATAAATATTTGGCAGTTTTGTTCTTTGCAGATAGTTAAACAAAACACCAAATTTTCAATTTTTTTGAAGTTACCCCTTTTCTATAACTTGACCTTGAAAATGTCAAAATTTGACTTTTGCTACATTTTGGGAATATTTTTGGGTATGAAAGGTACAGAATAACAAATTTTTTTATTTTTTCCTATTACACAAGGCTAAAGAATATATTATGCAAAAAGAATTGGATGGTTATCTTCAACCCCCTCAGAGTTATTACACCCCAAAATCTGCAAAAAGGACAAATTAATATGATGACTTTGACCTTCAGTTTGGACTACTTGCATGTTAAGTATCAAATTTCTGAAAACATATTCTAGTAGAACTATTCAATTATGGTCCTAGAAAGGAAAAATCAAACCAAAAGCTTCACCCCTTTAGGTGTGGCACTAATAAACGCAAACCCTTAAATTTGCCATTTTCGCGACGCGGACTGAACTTTCAAGGCCCGTAACTTCTAAACCGTTCATCCGAAAAAAATAAAAAAAATTGTGTTACTATCTGCAAGTAAGTAGTTATCAATGATCCAACTTGGAAAAATATCAGAAATAAGTCGGCAACCTACATTGGTTGAACTTCCATGGAATGACCCTACCACACAAGCTGCACAAGCTTGACTCAGCCATTCCCACTCTGTGCAGATGTTTACCCAGTAAGTCATGCCCTGTGTCTAGTCTAAACTGAGCTGTTGAGACTTTTCTGTTCTTATATCTGGGTCGGTTTGTTTTGGTTATTTGGGTTATTATTTGGAGCCTCTTTGCTTGACACCGGAGTGCCATACGGTGACTGGGGGACAACACAACGTGTTAGGCTAGGCCTACACATTACAAGCGAGTCCAGCCACATTGGATGAATACAGATTACAGGCATCAAAGAACAGCTGTTTAGAGAAGCTCTTCTGCAGGTTATTTGGAGCCTCTTTGCTTGACACCGGAGTGCCATACGGTGACTGGGGGACAACACAACGTGTTAGGCTAGGCATACACATTACAAGTGAGTCCAGCCACATTGAATGCAATTACAGATTAATGTTTGTTTTGTAAGTTTTTAGTTTACTAGTTGTACGTCTATTTTTAATATTTATTAACTTATTTATTACAAGTCTCTTTACACTGAGTAGCCTATCCACCCATCAGTTATGATAAACTATCCAGATATTCAAACGGTTGCAATCTCTAGTCTCTACCCTTGTCCCTAAATACTAAACCTATGTAAAAAGGAACGTCTAAGTAGGGACTCAAACTCAAAGCACTTCCCTCTTCCCACTGTACATGGTAGGCCTATGTGACCCTCTTTGAAGACCTGTATAATCTCAATATTTCTCTACACTTTATTCCAACATCATTTAGTTGGGTAAAGGGTAGGGTTGCCGTTCGATATGAATTTCAGCATCGATAATCGGACCAGTAAAATCGATTATCGATCGCGATAATCGACTTTAAAACATATAGATCGATAATCGAATCAAAATTACGTTATTTTTCGCATAAAAGGCGGACCATTTGCGAGTATATTGTTTTCGGGGGTATTGTGCTGTTTGCCACAAGATGCTACTCTGCCGAGATCGCAGATGAAACTGGAGACTGCTGGCTGTAGTAGTGGGGTGGACCGTGGAAGTTGCGCTTGTCATTGGCTTGACCTTGAGCCAGTAGGAGGGGCTAAGGAGGTTGGAATGCAGAGGGGTGGTCGGCTTGCGCTGGGAAATGCGCAGTTGTCATTCAGGATTCATGACAGCCAGTTACACACCACGGCTACGTGAGAACAATACACGCGCGAACAAATAAATAATGGACCGGAAATAGAACAAAAGTCTTAAATTGGGATTACTTTAAAATAAAAATTTGATGTCGCGTAAGCATTACATTTTCGTAAATGTGTACTAAGATTTGTCGTGTTGCCACTGTACGCCACTTTACCATTACACTTCCTACAAACTACACTCTTACTGTCAATTATTTCTTTTTTTTTCATTGACACGAAAACCAAAGTTTTTCCACACCTCACTTCTTAGTTGCAGCGGAGTAAACAGATCTGTTTTAGCCGTGGTCAAAAACATCGCGCGGACAAGAGAAAAAAAACGGATCAAGAAACACGTGCTCACTGCAGGCGACAGGTTACCGCTCGTGACTAGGCTGGCCCGGTCCCCCTTCTTTTGCTCGTTGGGGGGGGGGGGGGGGAGAGAGGGTAGGCCTGGGTAGGGAGCGGGGGATGAGGGGTGGGGGTTGAAGCTACTACGCTGCCAGACGCCACGCACGTAGGAAGCAGAAGGAACGAGCGGTAAATTCAAAATCTGGGCCGGGCGAGCAATTCTATTATCGATCGATTATCGATATAGTGATAATCGATTCGGGAAGACTGAATCGATTATCGATCGTTTCGGCGAATAATCGTATCGATCGATATATCGATTATCAAACGGCAACCCTAGTAAAGGGGTATTTCCACCAACAGTCTAGGGCAATACAACTTTTTTTTAAATTTAAATAAAATAAAAAGTAAACACTTTTTTCATGTGTGTCCCTGGGAGTGGGGGGGGGGGGGGGATGTTTACGTTTAAACATTGTTTCCAAACGTTTAGGATTTTAAACGTTTTTCTCATAATTAATATCTATTATTGCTGCCAACCAACCCTACTAGATGCCTTAGGCCTATATGGTAACAGATTATGATTATGAATAATGATGTCGAGAGATTGATCCAAACTCACGTGTAGATGATCCTCGATGACGATTGGCGACAAGAAGTCAAACAAGGGAGTTGACGGAATGGGGCTTGGCTCGTGTTCACGTGGCGTCGCGGTCTGCTCCCCAGAAACCATCGAGTTGGACATGTAAGCACTGCTCATCGAAGCAGACGCGTCCTGCTCATTCCCAGCTGCTGAAGGAATATGCATAACTGTTAATACTTGCCATATAACAAGGGCTAATTGTAGGGGTGTGCGAACCCTCATTTTTTTTTCGAACCGAACTTCGAACCGAACCTTCATATTAGACCGAACTCCGAACTTCGAACTTTCTTTAAAGTTTCTAAAGTTGTGGTTAAAATTACTGTAGAGTTAATAAGAGAAGAAATATGATCATGCAAATAAATTGGTTTTACTTGTTGATGGTGCTGATTCCATTTTTCTAAAATATTTATAACTTAAATGTGACTGAAAAACATTATTTACGAGCGCGGAACCCATTAAAGAGTTAGTGAAACCTCCTTTGTACGTTTTCGAAGGACCCAAGACAAAAAAACGTGGTAACGGGAAAAACGCACTATTGAAATACTTCAAATTTGTCTTTTCATACATTTCTAACACTTAGCCCTAGGATATGACAAAAGGAACTATCTTAAATCTTGTAAAAGCTCTTATTAAGGTGTTTAAATTTAGCCTCTGCGTACAAAGCCGCTCTTGTTGCCATAACACCCTCCCCCCCCCCCCCCGACACCATTCTTATCTAAGAAGGGTCGTAAGTAGGGGTGTGCGAGTACTCGAGTTTTCGAGTCGAGTCGAGTTTTTAGAACTCGACTCGAAATTCACAATTACTACTCGACTATCGAGTTTTTTTCGAGTTTCGATTATTGCGCGATATATCGCTGGAGATCGTCAAAACGCTGTTTATACTACACTGAAGTGAGCGTTGGAGGCGGAGCTTAGTTGAAGCTGCATACGTAAGCCCCGCCCAAACATCCGGTATGGCTACGAGACATTGTTGGAACATCATTTTCTCTAGATATCTTCTTCAACTTCAATGGCTGGCCTGTCTTTTTGAAGGCTATCTGTTTTTTGTATCGTGTTTTTTTTGTGCGATCGATAAATGCACCGAAATAAGTGCGGCAACTATGAAAGTCAATTGTGGAAGCACAACAAGTTGTGCTAGACATCTTCAGATCTATGCAGAGTTTACACCAGCTAGGCCTAGGCCTAGGCCTACAAAACAACAAGGCCTGGCCTAGTGTTATTCCTATGGTAGGCTAGGCTAGGCACAAGAGCCTAGGCCTAGACCTAGATTAGCATATTGCATTTGTAACTAAATCTAAACTCACCTTGTAATTCTTTTGGCCTTTAAAATGTCTTAAGTCTAGCCATACACCAGCTAGGCCTAGGCCTAGGCCAATGCAGACTAGGACACAGCTAACACTTCATGAGTATAGAATAAACTCTGCTTTGAAGTGGCCTGCTACTGACCCAAAGGCCAAAAGAATTACAAGGTGAGTTCAGATTTAGATTTAGTTACAAATGCAATAGGCTAATCTAGGTCTAGGCCTAGGCTCTTGTGCCTAGCCTAGCCTACCATAGGAATAACCCTAGGCCAGGCCTTGTTGTTGCCTAACAACAGGCCTAAGTTAAGATTACTTACTGTTAACTTAAGACTAAGTTATTAAAAGTAACAAGAAATGTATTCACCTTGTTGTACAATTCTTTCTTATAGGCTACCTATTTCCCAATGAACCCCAGCATATTTAAGTACTTCAATTTTTTACTAAGTTCGAACTCGACTCGAAAAATTTCTGGTTTTGAACTACTCGAACTCGAACTCGACTCGAACCAAAAAATTGCTACTCGCACACCTCTAGTCGTAAGCGAGGCCCAGCGACCAAGGGCGACCAAGGTCATGCAGCTAGACTAGGCTGTGATGATGTATTATAAAAAAACTCGAGTGGGTAAAAATATTGTTTTCTATACTTAGGACAATAAGAGTAGTCTAAGTGCGACAGCAATGTATGTTTAATTAACTCTGTAGTTTGACAAAAGCCTTTTGTAAAGAGGACCACTGAACGAGGGTTTGTTATTTATGGTAAGCAGGTAAAGAACCTCAGTGCCTGCAGCCGAGATCGTAGATAAAACGACCCTTTCAGAGACCCCACCCACAAAGAACGAGATGCAGCTGGTCAAGGTCAAGGCACTCACTGGCGGCTGGGTTTCATTGTGTTGAGTGAGGGAAGGGGGGGGGGGGGCCGCTTCGCAGAACTGGGATGAATGAATGACTAACGTGGTCGCGCTTGAACAATAACAACTTGTAATTCGACTCACTGGCTGGCCAGAAAAACCGATTAAATGAGAACACAGAAAACGTACTATAGGATCTAATTACCATGACGGACTGATTTTTGGAACCCATTAATGTAAAAAACGTGATATTGGGAAACGTATTAAAGATATAAATTATGCATAAATGCCATAAGGCTTCGCCGGGACGTCGTAAAAAAAAACGCAGAAACGTAAAAAACGTAGAAAAGCGAAACGTACAAAGGCGGTTCTACTGCAAAATCAAGTTTAGGCAAGCTCAAACGGAACACTAACAGGATATAGAGGGAAAATGGAGCCCGAAAAGGCACTGCCTTCTTACAACAGGTTGTGAATGGCAATTTAGAAGGCATTGCCTAGCCCAACAGTTTGAATTTAGGCGGGAAGGCGGCAAATTCAAATAGTTCGTTTTCGAACATGGTTTTAATTTTTCGAACCGAACTCGAACTTTTAAAGTTGGTTCGAGTTCGGTTCGTTTTCGAACGGGTTCGCACACCCCTAGCTAATTGTACACACAAGTGTCCCGGTCTGCTCCACAGAAACCATCGAGTTGGACATGTAAGCACTGCTCATCGAAGCAGACGCGTCCTGCTCATTCCCAGCTGGTGGAGGAATATGCATCAATGTTAATACTTGTGTGGACTTCCTCAAAATCTACAGTAAGAGTTGCAAGTGTTTAGTGTTAAAATGGTGGAATTCTGGATGGTTCGTTTGTAATGACAGCCAGTTGTAACGTTGAGTGAGTAATATAGGGTAGAGGCACAACGCCATACTTACACTTATCCAGAACACGTGCGGGATTAGTCTCTTCATCAGAATCAAACAGGTCGAGAGTAATCAAACGACGGAACTTCTTTTGAGAGTTGTTTGGTGTTGAGGTTTTTTCATCTACAAAAACAAAAAAACAACACAACATGAGTAGATGCACTTGAATGGAATGTAGAGTCAGAGGCAGACATGGCTTATCTGTTGCCAAAGCACAGGAGAGAGAAGTGCCTAACTAGTTGTACACGTATTATGATTATTATCCAACCAATCTCTTAAATCTGTATTTCTGCTAGTTAAAGGTGTTTGTTTGTTTGTAAGGCGGGATAAAACGTTATGTAATGTGTTATTTGATACTTAATGTTAATTTTATTTATAGTAAAGCTACCTTCACAGACCACACCGATAGGCACTAAAATCAAAACGTGAAATAAAACCAATTTGTTATGGTTTAGTGCGACATAAAAACATTCTCCATCATCATAAGAAACAAAATACAGTAGAACCGCCTTTGTACGTTTCGCTTTTCTACGTTTTTTACGTTTGTGCGTTTTTTTTACGAGGTCCCGGCGAAGCCTTATGGCATTTATGCATAATTTATTTCTTTAATACGTTTCCCAATATTACGTTTTTTACGTTAATGCGTTTCAAAAATCAGTCCGTCAAGGTAATTAGATTAGATAGTGATAGATTAGAGATAGATTATGATAGATAGATTAGATAGTGTAGTGTAGTAGTGTAGTGGTTAACGTTGATGGGATTGAGATTTCGAACACTAAAAACATGGCGAATGCTTTCAACGATTACTTTCTTCAAAGCATTGAGGATATTATAGTAAGTATCAGAGACTGTGATGATGAAGAGTTGAATAAGAGTAAGTTGGAAGACTTAAATAGAAATGAGACGTGTACTTTAACAGAATTTAGAGAAATAACGATAGGCGAATTGGATTGTATGATAAGGAAAATTAAAAATAAGAAGGGATCTATTGATGGAATCACTTACAGGTTATTCATGGATTCGTATTCGGTAGTCAAATTTAAGGTGCTAGATCTCCTTAACTCATCTTTCAGGAAAGGTATTTTTCCTAGCAGACTGAAAGTAGCTGTGATTAAACCAATAAGTAAGGTTACGGGTTCAATTAAAATATCTGATTTCAGACCGATAAACATGCTATCGATTTTGGACAAATTATTTGAAATAGTTGTGCATGATCAATTGTATGAGTATATGGAAATAAATAATCTTATAGATGTAAACCAATCAGGATTCCGCAAACACTATTCATGTGAGTCGGCAATTCAAAATGTACTGAGTAAATGGTTGGCTGATAAAGATGCCAAGTTATCAACTATTATTATTTTTCTGGATATGAAAAGAGCTTTCGAGACTGTTAACATTGCTAGGCTGTTAGATAAACTTAAATATATGTATGGAGTCGAAGGGAAAGCTATTGCATGGATTAAAGATTTTCTCACTGAAAGAAAGCAGAGGGTAAGGTGTGGTATGGAGGAATCCAAAATTAGGGATAGTACAAATGGAGTACCTCAGGGATCAATTTTGGGACCTTTATTGTTTATAATTTATCTAAATGATGTGAACAAGGTGTGCAAGATTGCGTTTTTAAATATGTATGCTGATGATATGGTGCTATCCATTAGTGGATATGATTGTCAAGAGTTAATTATATTGATAAATGAGGAGCTGGTAAGATTAGCAAATTGGTTAGCATTAAATAAACTTAAATTGAATATTGCTAAGACTAAGGGAATGTTTTTAGCATATGGAAAAATATGTAAGGAGGCTTGGGATAGCCCGTTAAGGAAACCGATTGTAATTGATAACTCCATTATAGAGATTGTAAGGGATTTCAAATACTTAGGAATTATTATAGACAATAATCTCGATTTTAAGGAACATGTCAATTGTATGATCAAAAAAATAGGTAGGAACTAGGAAGATTGGTTTTCTTAGACGTATAAGTGGTAAACTGTCACGTTGGACTAGGTTAATGGTGTATAATTCCATTATTAAGCCTCATTTTGAATATGGAGCAACCATTCTTTATCAAGCATGTAAAAATGATATTGGAAAACTCCAGGTGCTACAAAATAAAGGAATGAGGTGTGTTCTTAGATGTGATCGGGAGGTACCGATCAATGAAATGCTTCAACGGCTTGATTGGTTAAATGTGAAAGAAACCATTTTTCTGTTAGTATTAGTGTTTATTTTTAAGGTAAAAAATGGTCTAATGCCTGGATATATGGATAATAAGTTAACTAATGTCTCCCTAGTTCATAACTGTAACACTAGATATGCCAAGGAGGGAAAAGTTTTTCGTATTAATTGTAACAGTAAAAAATGGCTTAGCTCTATTTTCAACTCAGGGGCCATTATGTTTGATAAACTTCCTTTTAGTATTAAGCTGGCAAAAAATCCTGAAATGTTCAAGCACAAATGTACGAGCTGGGTAAGAGAACAGCGTGATATATAATACTGGTATATTTTTAAAATTAATTTAATGTTAGTTACGGTACTATAATTTTTGTAGTATATGCATTGTACCATGCAATGGGCATGGCCTTTCATTTTGTTATTTTGTTATTTTTGTAATTATTAATGTGTCTTCTGTCCCTTTTTTAGGGAATTTTATGTATTAATTGTTCAATACTGTATAACTGGCTACATAAGCTACTAAATAAAGACAATACAAAAAGATCCTATAGGCCTAGTAAGTTTTCTGTGTTCTCATAATCGGTTTTTCCAGCCAGCCAGTGAGTCGAATTACAAGTTGTTATTGTTCAAGCCGACCACAATAGTCATTCATTCATCCCAGTTCTGCGAAGCGTCCCCCCCCCCCCCACCCCCTTCCCTCGCTCAACACAATGCAACCCAGCGGCCAGTGAGTGCCTTGACCTTGACCAGCCCAGCTGCATCTCGTTCCGCGTGGGAGGGGGGGGGGGGTCTCTGGAAGGGTCCTTTTATCTACGATCTCGGCTGCCAGCACTGAGGTTCTTTACCTGCTTACCATAAATAACAAACCCTCGTCCAGTGGTCCTCTTTACAAAAGGCTTTTTGTCAAACTACAGAGATAATTAACATTGCCCTCGCACTTCGACTACTCCTATTGTCCTAAGTATAGACAACAATATTTTTACCCACTCCAGTTTTTTTATAATTACGTCATCACAGCCTAGTCTAGCTGCATGACCCTGGTCGCCAGGCCTCGCTTACGACCCTTCTTAGATAAGAATGAAGAATGGTGTCGGGGGGGAGGGGGGGGGGGGGGGGGGAGCTTGTACAAGATTATAAGTGTTAGGAATGTATGAAAAGACAAATTTGAAGCATTTCAATAGTGCGTTTTTCCCGTTACCACGTTTTTTTGTCTCGGGTCCCTCGAAAACGTACAAAGGAGGTTTTACTGTAACACCACCAAGGTCTTGATGCGGACGATAATCGTACATATATCGATAATTATTGTATGATATTATTTAGCGCTGCATATCGTGATTATCGGCAGTGATATTGTCTATCATCGTACTTTCAAACTTTGCGCACGAATATCGTTCACAAATGGTAGAAGCCTGCAACAGCTGTCGCCATGAGCGGCTCTCCGCAACACCCCACACAACCTTGTCGCATTAGCAACCGACCACCACCCACGGCAATCGGCGGCTTGCCAAAGCGACAGGTCTCGTTAGGAAGCCAAGATTGCGTCATTGGGGCTTGAGCGCGGCAAGGGATAATCTTGCTTTTATGTTGTAGTGACTTGGCCAAACCCCTAGTTTCTCCTCTCACTTGTTCTCTCTCTTGTGTGCGCGCGCACGACCAAGCGAAAGAGATGGAGGGAGTTGGAGAAAAGACATGTTTAAAAGAGATGGGATTCAAAGATGAACACACAACGAACTCTGCCTACGCGGCTCGCATTATAGGGATAACAGATAAGGCAACCTTTTAAGCAATTTAATTATGTATTAGGTAAGGACAGACAGACAAGTTATCTTTTTGGTTCCGAAATACTTTATAATGTGAAACATATCTAGACCTATGCAGTTTTTTTTTCAACATATATATATATGACGATATTTCTTCTTCTTCTTCTTCTTTTCAAATGCCCACATTTGGCTATTATGCCATCATGCTGGATCTGGTCAACCAGTAGAGACACGCTTATTTATACCACTTAAAAAATATCATAGCGTGGCGATAATAAGTGCTTACAATATTATCGCAATATATATATTTTGTGATAATTTTTTTTAAACTACGATTATCGATATGACTTTTTAGTTTTTATCATACCGCATCCCTAGTCTTGACACACAAAAATGAAAATGTGACAACGCATGGGATAATCTACTGATAGTACACACATAGTAGTAGGTGGTCTGAGTAGGTAGCTGCATAGGGATAAAGCCTTTTGAGTAGGATGACATGAGTCGCGTAACAAACACAATACTGTACTGAAAAATAATATTCTTCTTGGAAAGAATTCTGGGTTCAGATACAAACAGTTGAATGGATCCAATGTCAGTCACGGCCCGTTTGGCAATTGGGGCGGAGGGGAGAGATTTCAAGTTACGAACTGCAGCAACACTACTAACACCGAATTGGGAAAGATCAAATCAAAGTTCTACTGTACCTTCAAGACTTTCCTTGTCATTTAGTTTATCTTCCTCTATCTCCTCTTCATCGTCATCCTCATCATCATCCACCCTCTTCGACCGCTTCACTAGCTTCTTCTTCTTTCCGTGAGTCTTTGAGCAATCTTCTGTCTCCTCTTCCTCTTCACTAGCAGAAACGTCAGCATCTCCTTCGTCAACATCTTCATCGTCTCCATTGTCATTTGTGAACACTTCCTTCTTTTGCTTAACTTTTGTGCCATCTTCAATCTCATCTTCTTCCTCATCAGGGGATATTTCTGCATCCTCTGCTTCAGATTCCTGAAAAATAAAAAAATTTCATCTAAGAACTGGAATTACATTAAGAGCCTCTATAGGCTAAGTAAATTCAAATTATTGTGAACTGTGATGAAATTATTGTATTGTATTTATTAGCATTTATTGATCTATGCAATACATTGATATCAGATTTGTCAAAAACTTAAAATAATGAGTTACATATTGCAGACCCTAGCCATGGTCTGCTCAGATAACAAGCTAAACCACATCAGTACAACTAGGAATGACTTCGGGCCTAAAAGAGGAGCTTGCGGAGCCCTACAGTGTTGACATAGCATCAATCGTAAAGGCGGCTTTTGAAAAAAATGGAACCGGTTTTCAAAATGTGGATCGGTTCAAAATATAACCGGTTTAGAACCAGTTTCCAGATACCAGAAGTCATTCTCAAGTACAACCATTACCAATGTGAGTGTGAATGTTAATTTCTTAAAATCCATTTAAAAACTTGGATGTCTATCTAGTTTGGATGTGGTTGATAAATGATACGTGATGTGTTGACCATAGTGATGACATCAAGTCTAAAAATTTCGTACCGGTTCCTCCGCTCCGGAACCGGTTCCGGAGCGGGAAAAAGCTGGTCCCAGTAATCTTAATTTTTCCGGTTTTTTATTTTTTTTTTTAGTTACAATTTACAACCAGCAGGTCAAAAGTGCCTTTTATTATAGTGGCCTATTGCGCGATCTGCTAATGGGATGGGTCTAGTATATAGCTGACTGTGAGTGAGAAAAGAAGAAGGTGCTGATATGTAGTTACACAGAACCGGTGTGAAAAGTCGGAACCGGTTCCGTAAGGAACCAGTTTGGAACCGGTTTCCGGGTACCCGATGTCATCACTAGTTGACCATGTATCATACCTCTGCTTCATCATCCATGAAGGCACTCTTAGTTCTCTCTTTGTCCACCAGAGGAACGTCTTCCTCCTCTTCTTCGTCTTCCTCCACCTCCTCCTCCTCAGAAACCGTCATTTCCTCTTCATCATCAAGCAAGCCACACTCGGACTTTTCATCTGTTGAAAAACAAGATTCACCGGTTCGTTAATTGTACGTGTACATTGGAGACATGGAAAACTTGCATTCGTTGTTGGGTTTTATTATGAGTTTTCAAAATTAGCATTTTATTGCACTCATACAGCAAAAATTAAAAAATCACAATTAAAACATAATTTACGTGAAATGCAAAAAAACTTGTAAATTTTTTTGTGAAAAAAATATGAAGGTGAATTTTTTACTAGGCCTATGGATTAACGTATTTTTAACTTTGACTTTCGGGTATGCATGAATTCATGCATAGGTCGAAGGGGGCATATTTCAGTGCTGTTCTAGCAAATGAAAATAAAAATGAGAAAAAGTATACAATCCCGTGCATTGATTTCCTTCAAGAAAATAGCACAAATAGTTAGATTTTCATGAAAATAAGTGGAGATAAAATAGGTTTTTCTGATTTTTCAACCTCTGCTATATGTGTTTTGAGTTGACCCTACTACTTAACACTTAGGAAATTGAACGAGAGATCATTGTTACCAAGATCACAGAACTTCAGAACAACTCGAGATACGAATTATTAATGCTACTTGGTCAACATTCTTACCATCCGTTTTCTCTACGATCATTTGACTCTTCTTGAGCCACTCGGCCTTACGCTCTTGTGCGATCTGTTGCTGCAGACCTCGCTGGAGCCGAACATACTTGGATCCGTGTACATGGTCACTCTCTTCCGTGCCTTCGTCGCCTAGCAGAATGGTGACGACGTCTTTCTTGATGCCTTCAAGGCCAGTCGAACCTTTCTCTGCACTTAAAATGCTATCAAAAATAAAAATAATAATATTCAGTGACGGGATACAAAATATGTGACCATAAGGTTTGTATAGGCTACATATTAGTTTACACTAATAAATATATTATGGAAATAAAACTTTACATAGCCTACATACATACATACATACATACATACATACATACATACATACATACATACATACATACATACATACATACATACATACATACATACATACATATACATATATACATACATACATACATACATACATACATACATACATACATACATACATACACAACATACACAACATACATACATACATACATACATACATATTCCATACATACATACATACACAACATACATACATACACAACAAACATACATACATACATACATACATACATACACAACATACATACATACATACACAACATACATACATACACAACATACATACATACATACATACATACATACATACATACATACATACATACATACCAGGGTGGATGATTTTTTTGATTTTTATTAAAAAAATCAAAAATCATGATTTTTTTGATTTTAATCAGATTTTTTTGATTTAAATCGATTTCCTGATTTAAATCAGATTTTTTTGATTTTTTTCGATTTAAATCAGATTTTAATTGATTTAAATCAACAATAAGAAGTGTTTCACAAAAGGGATAATCAACTGGTAAATTGCAATTGCCAACAAACAATACTAATTGACAGGAAATAAACAAATACATTTTCATTTTTCATATAATATGCGATCATGGTCTTCGAGGGAAATTGAAAATGAGATATATGCCTAGTTATGCTGGTAAGTTTTCTTTGTTGATTTAAATCAATGATTTTTATTAAAAAAATCATTTGATTTAAATCTGATTTAAATCAACGATTTAAATCAATTGATTTAAATCAATTCCACTCTGATACATACATACATACATACATATATACATACACTAGTGCTACTAGTAGTAATGGCTGAAAAGGTTATCTTGGCATAAGAGAAAAGAAAACACACTAGTAGTGGTAAAAGCAGATAAAAACCATTAGCTTGCAGTAGGTAGGTACCTAAAACATGTTGGTAGGCTATAGTTTAGGAAAGAAACATACAAACTCTGAATGTTTTGAGACTGTCTTGATTGCCAGAAGGAGAGACAAAACAAATGTCTAAGCACAGCATTGCATAAGGCAAAGCCCTACACTACTACGTACAGTATTATGTCCACACAGGACGGCATCAACAGGGTGCGATAGTTGTCGATAGTTGTAGGGTTGTGGTTTTTGATCAAGTTGGTTACTTCTCTGCACTAAATGAGCGAACAAGACTGTTCGCCCAAAACAGTTGAGATGATATCTAAGTTACATCTCTATACGTCACAACCACAGACCAAGTAAATTGTTGGGGTCACTAACCTAGACCCCATATAAACATAATCTAAGCACACGAGAGTCTACTAATAAAATGCCTATCTAACCTAATTATGCCTAGTTAAAAATATTTAGTAACTAGGAAAACGCTCTGTGTGACGCATTGATAAGCGAGCGCGTCCATATCTACGAACTTTTTGGCGAAAAGTTCTCAAAGCTAATAAAAACAACAATTAACAACAATTCAAGAATGCGGATCTTTCTAATGTCTATAGCTATTATACTTCCCGACATTGTTGAATGCTGTGCAATATGCGTTGCTAAGAATTTTCGTTGTCATTTTGTCTAGTGTTTTCAACATGGTCCGTTTTCAACACTTAAGTTATTGACAGCAATCGAAATGTGATTTCTGCCTCTAATATGTATCAGATTGTGAGTAAAATATTCGTGACCGGACAAAAATTTAAATAATATAGCCACCTCACATTTTGCTGTTACTGTGTTTCAGAAAAATATTTTTGAGTAACTTTAGTGTTACTTTGCCAATATCAGATTGCCATAAAATGAACATATTCGTGTTCAGAAAAATCTTTATAAAAATATGGCTATCCCACATTTTGCTGCCATTTTGTCCCAGAAAAATATTTTTCAGTAACTACTAGGGATGTCAAACGATTAAATTATTATAATCGATAATCGAATTCACTTTCACCTCCATAGTCGATTATTAATCGATTTTAATCGATTTGTAAAATGTCGGCATAGTAGCAAGTTTCTTTCAAACTTCAGTCTGGTTTCGGTTAGTTTGAATTGCCCGCGCAAGCCACGAGTTCGCACGGAGTGTGTGGCAGGCAATGAGGGTCGAAATACTCATTCGACTTCTTTTCGACTATCGATATATTTTTACGCCACGGAGTTTTTTGTTTTGTTCTGTCCAAGATTTCGACGATAATGACGATAATTTCTGTCCTAGTTAGGCCAGCAGGGCTATAGTTATTTACTTTCTGTTTTTCTTGTACCAATAAGTACTTAAGTATGCTGAATATGCGTCGCAATATTACTTTCATGTGCAGCGTAATTAAAATTTACGTGAATGCTGCAGCTGTGATGTCAGAAATGATGGGTCTTCTTCTTAGCGCAATAGCGATGCTAGCGCTAGCGCCCGCGCTCGAATAGGCGGCGAAACTTGAGAACTAAATTTAAAAAAGTGCGAAAATTTAAAATCGATTTTTTTTTAATAATTGATTAATCGTTTTCGATTAATAATCGATTAATCTAATTGATTTAATCGTAATCGTTTACATCCCTAGTAACTACTGAACAATAACTTTTTAACTTTCTAAACAATTTTGCCACAAAACTATGCACCTTCAATCCACATCGAGGCTTGTGGATGGTCCAAATTTCAAGTTGATCGGACTCTCCGTTCGCCCGCTATCGACAGACATAAAAAAAAAAAAAAAAAAACAGAACGAGTGCCATAAAATCCTAATAGAGATGCTCGCTTAATGAAATGAAGTGCCAGTGAAGTAGTGTGAGTGATCCAATAAGAGAACAGAGATTAGTGTTCCTAATCCTACCTGAGGTCTACATGACATTTCTTTGCAGGTTTTGGTTTAGTCGAATGTTTGATGAACCTCTCCATAAGACTCATCACTCCGTCTTTCTTTGTCTCGCGAGGAATGTCGTCAAGGTCGACGATATCTTCCGGTCCGCCACTCAGACGGGGGCATATGTTGTCTACGCTGACCAGCCCCTTCTGGCGCAAGAGAGCCAGCCGCCTTGAACCGTACTCGAGGGTGTCCACTTTGCTGGTATCCGGGACCGAAGTCTGTTCCTTGATATCCTTGTCGGGCAGCACTTCTGTCAGGTCCGACACACTGCCGGTCTCTTTCACTATGTCATCATTCTTGTTGCAAGTAACATCAAAACTATCCGTTTTAAACTTCTCGTTAAATTTTTTGTTTTTCAACTCGGAGTCACTATCACTATCTTCTGAGAGTCTAAATAAAAATTCGTCGTCGGAGTCTTCTTCCTCTGCTAGCGTTTCTCGTAGTTTTCTTAGATTCTCTTCGATTGTACAGTTCTGTTTGGAACTAGAAGTATCGCCCTCCTCTGTTGGCACTTCTAAACAAGTTGCTGGCTTCACGAGGTCCTTTTCTTTGTTAGTGTTCACTAACAAATTGTCTCCTTTCATGTTTTCACTTGAAACACACTCACCGAGACTTGAACCAGTGACAGTGTTTCCAACCTTGGCTTCTTCTGTTAAACAAACTTTCTCTACGCAACGTACGTCAACTTCAGTTGGACCCGAGACGGGAGGTGCAACGTTGTTGTCTCCTTCCTCCGTTGTAACCTTGCTTTGCACACTCTCTTTACAAAGCTCATCATTGTTTGTTTCACATGGACCAAACAGCTGTTTACTGACGGACGCTTTCTTTGCGGAAATATCAGATTCTGCAGCATTGGCTTTAGAAACATCCATAGCAGATACATCTTCAGTGCACGTGCTAAATTCTGGATCACGTACCAACAAATCTTTTAGCAGGTTTGTTTGTGTGGTGAACAGGGGAGAACTCTCTTTCAACTTGTCCATGGAAGAATTAAACTGGGAAGATTGAGCGATGTCCAAAGAATTGCTGGGCTGGGAAGAAGTTAACGAGCTGTCATTCTCCTTTTCACTGTCTGATGACTCGGACCTGTAAATCAGTTTCAATTGCTTCTCCCGTTCAATCCTAGAACAGAACAACATCGTAGTAATAAAGAGGAAGGGAATGAAGTGAACAGCCAATCTTATTTAATATTTACATCTATACTTTTTGAGATGGAAATTTAGAATATTTCCTTGGAAAATTCCCGGAAATACAAACTTTGAAATATTTCCGTAGCCGGAAAATTTCCTAGTTATATCCCTGGGCCTGGATTCACTAGTGGTGTCGTAGGTCTTTTTCTGGTCTTAACTCTAAAACTGGTCTAATTTTGAACCTCTTGTGAATCCAGGCCAATTTCTGAGAATAGATTTTTAAAGCACATTTTGGAATGTTCATTGCGTCTTACTTCCAATCAGGAAAATTAGTAACTTCCTCAAGTGACCTGGGTCTGGTTTCACAAGAGGTCCAAAGTTAGGCCGGTCTTCGAGTGAAGACCAGAAAAAGACTTGGGACGTCTTGTGAATCCAGGTCCTGGATCCCACAAAGATTGACAAGCCCTGCTTACCATTTATTAATCTCTGCTGTGGACATCCTGATGGAAGTGTTCAGCTTGGGAAGCGACCTGCGTTTTGCAAGGAACTCGTCTAGGGTGCGCGGTTTCACGGTGCAAACTGGCAGTTCCACGCGCTGGTGCCTTAGTCGGCGTTGCGCCTCGCTCTGAATCTGCTTTCTCTCATCTTCCATTACTTTCTTGGACACCGGCTATAACAAACATAACATTTACTACCCCTACTTGCACTATAATATCTAGCGCACGGATGTTCCTCACCTCCTTTTTTCTTTTGCCCTATTTTGGTAAATACATGCCTAAAAAATAGTTTTCACGCATGCTTGACATGTTACTGATGCCAAACATAGATAGGCCTAGTAGATTTTATTTTGCCTGAAAATACTTATTTTCATAATTTTTATTAGGGAAGGTTTGTTTTTGGCAGTTTTCAGATACTATTTTGATATTATAATTTGTTGAAACAAATGGATGCAAAATGCTTGAGTGTACAATGTCGAGCTTGCTAGATTATCGGGCAGAGCAAGAAATGATTTGTCTGCACCTTTTACTATCTCGTCAGTCTCAACACCTAGTGTAGTTATCGAATACGGTAGGCCTAACGTAGGAGAGTCAGCTATGTTTGGGGAGTGGGACGAGACAATGACAGCCGATGATGCATCTACAAGAGAAACGAGTATATATGCCTTCAGCAAGCAAATATAAATATATTGACCTAACGAAACATTAGGGTACCGGTACTTAAAATAAGGGAAACGCTAACGACTTCGAATAGAAATTTGATAGGTTCTTTTTTGGTGTTTTAAATGTACTACTGTATTTGGCTATTTCTCAATTTCAAAGGTACTAAACATCCAGGGCAATCGCATCAAAATGCACCGGCACATCAAAGATTAAAAATGAATTGCTAGTCTCAATCATTTCAAGTAATGAATAAAAAGCTTCCTTGCTCAGATTGCTGCAAATATTATTGTAAGAGAATAAAAATATTTCAGAAATTGTTTGCCTCCAGTGGCTGGGACTTTCTCGTTTGAACTAAGTATACCACTGGACAATCCTTTGTATTCAGTCTCGTCTCCAGCCAACCAAGCACTGTTGCCATCATCCCTACTCAGAACACCTGCTGGAGCTGTATACAGTCTGGTATGGTCAGGGTTGCCAACGTAAGCAGAACGAAAGACGTCAAATCGTGCGAACAATAGTTAAGTAATCCTTCTGTTGGTACAGGCCAGCTAATATACACCCAAACATTGTATTTTACATTCAAACTATGTGTAGAGGATACAGGCTGTAAAAGAGGTGGATGGCCACTTTAAGAAACTTCAAATCAAACCTTGGGTTTTGGAGGAGGTTTTACTCTTGGTCCTGTTGTCTTCTTTTTCTGTCCTGAAAATGATTTTTCCATTTCTGGGCTGGATTTTCTTTGCGACTCGTACATGCGACCTTCCCCTTCTGAACTCTCTGAATCATCTTGAGTAAAATGTAAAAGCTGTAAAAAAAAAAGGAATTAGGACAATTCAAAAGCTATAGGCCTATGTAGCCTACCTATTGTCAAAAACTAATACCCTAGGTAGGCCTACTTATAAGCCAAAGACAATCAAAATATGCACCTAGACATGGGCCTACATTCATCTATGAAAGATTCTAGAACACATGATGTGTAGGCCTACCAGTACACTGGGAACTTCTGAAGGCGTCTTACATTGGTAAAGTGGACCTTACTCATTAAAATTAGTTATTTATTGATATCTTCAGAATGCTATAAGACAGGGGTGCCCAACATACGGCCCGCGGGCCGCATGCGGCCCGCCGAGCCATTTCATCTGGCCCACACCTCCCATTTACATTCTATAGTCTCACGACTAAACCCACGAAAAAAAAAATCAGTTTTATCTGAAAGCACATTGTTTTGAAATTTATTCGGTGGATATGTGTATATAACTATATTTTAGACTTCGCAGCGAACAATTATCAGAATTCTTTTGTATCAACTTCTAGTTTTGTTCTCGGTCAAGCCTAGTTTCTTGGAAGCCGAGAAAGTGGTGGTATTATTATTTTCTGTCGCGACGTCCGATTTACTAATTGGCGAGGACTCTGGCACAGACAACAAATGCCTCTGGTTTACCAAATGTCCCCGCAAATATGTTTCACCTTTTAAGTTGTGATCTTGCAAAGGTATCATGACTCGAAGCACAAAAACGAGTGTGATAAATACATACATAAAGAATTCATTCGAATTGGAAAGGTAAATAAACTTATGAAAAATCTTGTACCGCAGCACAGTTTTAAAAAGAAGGCGAATGCGAATCAAGCGTCTGTCTGCGTTATAGTTTTCGTGTTGCACACAAATACTGTCAGTGAAGAGAAAACCATTTTCTGACGGGGAATTTGATATAGATATAGAATAACCAGACTATATACGTGTATATATGTGGCCCGCCAACATTGAATAATTATGCCATGTGGCCCACTTCTAAATTAAGTTGGGCACCCCTGCTATAAGATATTGGAAAAGTAGTTCATGCTTGGGATTAGGTTTGTAGGCTTCCTAATAGCTAAACAATGAATTTACACTAGGAATGCGGCGTATTAATCGTTAATCGATTTGAATCAATTCCACAGTTTAAATTGCAATAATCGAACGATATATGTAAAATTTCATCTACATAATCCCCATTTGTTAGTCAATTTTGCTGGCAATAAAAATTGCTCGTGTAAAGAATCTTCCCACCTAGGCCTACTATGTACAAAATAGGCTCGTTCATGTGAATGGGATTAACAATGTATTTTTCTATAAACATTAATCTAGCTTAAATGATTTAACATGTAGCAAAAACATTAGCCTGAAATATTTAAATACGCTTACCTTTTGCCAACCTTGATTTTCAGATTCTGCTGAAAGTGGAGTTAGCTCAGCTTGATCATCCAATGGTTCCGTTAGAGGATCGACACTCGTCTGCCTGGGGGATGTGTTGTATGTCTTGGGCGTATTCGCACCAGAATCACCGTCGTCGTGGGAGCTGCGTTTGCGATTCAAGTTCTTACGAGATTTCCTCAGTTGTTGCAATTTCTTGAATTTATCAGGTGTTTCCGAGTTCGAGGCACTGCCTGTACTGACTTTTTTGGTGACATTTTGTCGACTTGTTCCATGTTCCGAAACGCTTTCAAATGTTTCTTGGTTTTCAGATTTGTCATCAGAGTCAGAGTCAATTGAATTTTTCCGTATTATTCGCCTTTTTTTCGTTCTTTTTGAACCTACATGTTGAGAATTTGCAAATTCATCACCCCTTATTTGACTATCTGATTCCGGTACTGCAACATTTTCGGGTGCACTTCCATTATCGTCGCTGTCGGTAAACGTTTTCTGTAGAGATCGCCTTTTCGTAAATATATCTTCTTCAGACGAATCTGATTCGATCAGTTTCATGCTACACTTCCCTTGTTTACTATCTGGAGCTTTGTTAAAAGAGAGTTCATCTGATTCCGATACTGCAACATTTTTGGGTGCACTCCCATCATCATCGCTGTCGGTAAATGTTTTTTGTAGAGATCGCCTTTTCATAAAAACATCTTCATCAGACGAGTCTGATTCGATCAGTTGCATGCTACACTTCCCTTGTTTACTATCTGGAGCTTTGTTAAAAGAGAGTTCATCTGATTCTGATACTGCAACATTTTTGGATGCACTCCCATCATCATCGCTGTCGGTAAATGTTTTTTGTAGAGATCGCCTTTTCATAAAAACATCTTCATCAGACGAGTCTGATTCGATCAGTTTCATGCTACACTTCTTTTGTTTACCATCTGGAGCTTTGTTAAAAGCTAGTTCGTCTTTTGATGAATCATCGTCACTACCGGCACTTAGAAAAATCTTATTTTTGACACAAATGTCATCCAACTTGGGATCTGTTTGATCATTATCACTATCCGTAACCGTAACAGAATTCGACATGCCTATAAGTCTTGTATTGTCATTAACAATTATAGGTTCCACACCATTATTTGTGTCACAAGAACTCAAATTCCTATCAGTATTACCAGTAACTGTGTTGAAATGAAGGAATATCTCAGTGCTCTCCTGATGAACCAGAGACATTGTTGACCTACAGGCTTGCAAGGTTGCAAGCTACACTAATCAACCAACTGGAAAAAGAAAGATTCTAAGTTAATCGCATTAAAAACATGTCACTCAACAAATAGCACAAAGTCACTATAAACCTATACTGGTAGTGGTATCAAAAAACCAATATAGTTAACATACAACTCATAGGGATATGGTCGTAACAAAATAAAATGATATAGGCTAGAGACCAGTTTCCAAAATGGCTAGAAATATTTTGTAGGCAGTAGACAACCTCAAACAAGGCGAATGTCTTAGTTTATTAGAGGAATCATATGCAACAAAATAAATTGCACATGCTGACTTGTAAAGAGTAGGCTAGCCATAACAGTAAACATGTTATTCCAGCACATGTAATTTTGACATTTTTAGTAAATTTATTTCGGCCATATGGTGTACTACACAGCGTTCGTTAAGCATATTCCTGTGCGAGGGAAATGGGAAAATATCAAAGTGTTTAGATCATGGATTTAGAGTACTTTACCAGCAAAAATTATTCACTCAAAGTGTAGGCCTATCTGCATTATAAACGGGACAAAGCAGCATGAGTCAAACAGTAGCCTAGTCCCCACAAGGCTACACTGATACACTGATAGTGTATTCGATTGGCTGCACTTTCATGTACTCAGTGTGACTGACGTATTCGATGGGGAATGGCCATGTGCACTCAAGTGCGCCTTTTCGTATTTGATTGGGAGTGTGCACTAGAAAAGTGCTGCACTACAGTGCACTGGCTTCAGACCGCAGTGCGATGTCACGCCAAGCATTCAGTTGGGAAGTGCACTAACCGAGGGCGGTGGGTGCAAGTGCAATGACGTAGTTGCACAAACTGAGAGTGCACTGACAGCAGGCCAATCGAATGCGCCATGAGACAGGTTCTTAAAAATGGGACGAATTGGCACTCTATTTGAGATACACCCTCAGTATTCTAGGCCTAGCACTGCTGTGACAGTCATGCCAGTGAAGAAAAAGACAGCTAACCTCGTATTTAAAAGATACGCTTGAATTCCAAAATTATTGCTTAGAATTACTAGCGTGAGGCGTGAGGTATTTTTCCGCTAGGCCTAGGCTAATCTAGGATAGGCCAAGGCCTATTTCTTATATAAACATTAAGTCTCACCAAGCCAATAAACATAAAGTCCATATATTTAAGAAACACCTAATCTAGTAACACTAGGGCCTAGGCCTAGACCCAGCAGTTGAATTCTGGCACACTAGGCTAGGCTACTAGCTAGGCTATTCACATGCGTGCACATCTGCAGTCGAACGGCACGGATTTTCACCGCCAATTATTAATCTCAGTAGGCCCTAGGCCTACCTTAGGCCATTGGGTTCATAGTATGCCCCCTATAAACCTTAAGCTTAATAAAGCCAAAACCAGGCCTAGGCCCTAGGCCTGTAGCCTAGGATGGCCTAGCCCTAGGCCTAGGGCCTATCCCCAAATCCTTCATCCAGGCTAGGCCTAGGCCTAGCCTAGGCCTACGCCTAGCCCTACCATTGTCGTAGATTTAGACATCGAAGTCAGCAGATCTTTATTTGGGCTTCTTATCGTAGGTGTAGGCTAGGCTTACCTTAGCCTAGGCGTAGGCCTAGGGCCTACCCCTCCAGAGCCTTGGGCGTCAGAAGAGGTTAGATAGGCCTAGGCCCTATCAAAGACCTATCGTAAACGCTTCTTCTTCAAGGCCAAAATATATAGCCCTAGGCCTAGGATCAATGCTTATTGGACTAAAATGTACTGCAATCTTTAAACTAAACTAGTTGTAGTAGCTGATGATATATAGGAACTAGACTTACCTAGAATAAACCGAAACTTACATCAGGCTTTGATGACAACACTTGCCGTCGACGAAAACGCGCACATATCAGAAAAACTCCCGCTAATTTTGTAGTTTTACATTTCTCCGAGCTGGCAGCACCTACCTGGCGGTTGCGACAGCTGATTGGTGAACTCCATGAACTCCCCCTAGCGGCGGAGCGAAGAAGCGCTTCAATAATCGATTCAAAGCACGGCCACCTTGATTCTCAGTTGTTGTTTGCGTTGTTGGGGCCGTGCAACAGATGTTCGGACGTCATCACACCGGGAACACCTGTTTCGCACATGTATACTGTTTTCATTTTGTAGTAACTAACTACGATTACGATAATTAATTAGAAGGGACTATAAACACTATGGCTGGCAAACTAGGATTACTTAAGATAATTTCTCCCACCCATAAACATACTGGCACAATTATATTTCTGCATGGATCTGGTAAGTAATAGGCTTATCAATATTAGGCTAGCCTAGGCCTAGGCATTGGTTTAGTAATGGTAGGCCTATACAAATCCAATGCCCTAGGGTCTAAACTAGGCCTAGGCCTATTACATAGGCCTATAACGTAATTATAATGTCAGTATCTTTTATCTATTATATAACCTTACGCCTAGGCCTAAGCCTAGGCCTAGCACCTATTCGTCGATAGGGTTGATGTACAAAAGTACCATATTAGGCCTAGCCTAGGCCTAGCCCTAGGCCTAGGCCAAGGCTCGGACTAGCAATAACTTACACTTATCGATAGATCTAGGTCTAGGCCTAGTCATGGGCCTATATGTATAGCCTAGTATTTATGTAACTTGTATTAATATTAAATTAGGTCAGTATTAATCTTATCATCAGTCAATATAATTCATATTAATTGTCAATTACTGAGTACAGGTCAAGCTTGGATATGTAGGCCTACTAACCTAGTCTAGGCCTAAGCTATGTATCACTACGTTTATCAAGCGAACTGGCTCCCACTTGGCGGTGCGAGCCAAGTTTAGTGCGCACCGAGTTCGACTGATGAACACTTCAGCGCGGGCTTATTTCAGTTCTGTTAAGAAGCCGATCTAGCCCGGTTTAATAGGACTAGGAATAGGGTTTAATAGGAAAAGTCCGGATTGAAGTATGCTTGCTAAACGGGTTCCGAACTCAGTGTGCACTGAAGTGCACCCCAGTCACATCCAGTCCGCTTGATAAACGTAGTGTATGGTAGGCCAAAGTGCCTGAATAAACTACACAATAACTTGCATGCATAGGAACCTCAAAAGCGAGCCATTGGCACAGTAGATTCCATTATAATACCATATAATTTGTATTTGTACTAGGGCCTAGCTAGGTGGTCGCGGCTTTCATTATTTTTATCTTGATTGTGTGTACGTGCCATGAGTTTGCGTGATAATGAGTCACGCAGGATTGTGCGTGACACTGTCATGGGGTTAGCTGAAGGACATGGCCATCTCCTTTATTTTATTTTTCGTTTTATTCTTGCGGGTTACAGTAGAGCACATCATTGTAAAAAAAACATCACATGCGTGTTTGTCTGTAGTTTTTTTTATTTAAAATCCTGATCTCAGATATCACACAGCAAGTTGTGGAAGCCAGCCTTGAATTTTACACCAATAGGAGTTACTGTTTTGTGTGGTTTTACATCAAATTAATAATAATCTTTCTAGGTGATACTGGAAAGGGAGTGAGGGAATGGGTCCAGTTTTTATTAGGGAAAGATTTAACCTTTCCTCACCTGCGGGTTGTGTTTCCTACTGCTCCTTATGTGCCGTACACGCCGTTGGATGGACAAGTAAGGAAATTTATGTTTCTTGTTTATAAATAACTCCCCGTCTGGGCCCAGGGTAAAATTAAAAATGAATTAAATATGTTAGGCCTAACCGGTATTCAGTCGAGTACTGAGTAAAAATGTTCCATCTGTACAAATATGACTATGCCTAAGCTGGTGTCTCTTCTACAGTATTTGGTATTTTAATTTCACTTTTTTTTTACCATTCCAGCTAAGTAATGTATGGTTTGATCGTAAAAGCATTTCTCCAGAAGCCCCTGAAGATTTGGAATCGCTAGGCTCAATGGCAAACAAACTAAAAGAGCTTATCGAAGATGAAGTTGCTTCCGGCATTGCACACAATCGCATCATAATTGGTAAGTCTAAGGATATCCTCGATGATGAAGAAGACTTTCTAGTTTGCCAAGCATTTATATTATGCATTTTACATTACCAATTATCATTCACATTCCTGTTAGCAAAATATGTGTTCAACCATTTAAGTTTTTAATGTTCGTACTTCAACACGAAGTCAAGAATGGTAATTAAGTGCAAATGTGCAATAATCGTGAATATATAAATATAGCAATTCAAATACATATGTAAGTATTTCACTATGCTACTCTCTGGGCTTTGTTAATTGTTAGTACTATCGGGCCTACTGTTGTTTTCCTTATAGGCGGCTTCTCAATGGGTGGTGCAATGGCAATGCATCTCGGATACAGATACCTGCCTCAAGTAGCTGGCATATTTGCATTGTCTTCGTTCCTTAATGAAAACTCGGCAGTCTACCAGGTTTGTTGCACATTTAATATTTATCTAAACAATAACTGTCTCCACTCTCCAGATATTGCCTGTGATTGCAGTGTACTTATATATTTATAGGCCCTACATCTCCACCTTCTTAGCCTCCCAGCCCCTTTTTTCTGCACTCTCCTCCCCCCCCCCCCCCCCCCCAACAGCCAATAGGGCCATCTAGTTTAGTTCATAGGTTAGGTTAGGTAGTAATAAGAAAATAATAATATTTAATAATAAGTTAAATAATGAATTAATCAATTAATTATTAAAGGGATAGTCAGGTGAAAAACTAAAAAACTACCATTTGTATATGTCATCCCTCAAATATGGAAAACATGACTAAAAGATACCATACTTTAAAAGCAGTTGGTTAAAAATAAAAAAATAAACTAATTGGATCACTGAACTACACAATTATGTGTCCAGCCTATTCTCTCCTTGCAATTTCTAATTCATACGATTTTTTTATTTTAGCATTTGGAGAAAAGCTCCGAGTCTAGACCGCTGCCCCCGTTGTTCATGTGTCACGGAGACCGAGATGAACTCGTTCCTCTGTCTTGGGGTGATCAAACGTTCAAGAAACTTACGCAACTAGGTGTTCAAGGCACCTTTCACCCACTCAAAAACACACTACATGAACTCAAACGTGTGGAGTTGCTCAAATTGTCAGAATGGATTACCCAATGTTTACCAGAGACTGACTCTTAGAAGTATTTGGCTATTAGTTTTGTGTATAATCTACTTGAAACTTAATTTTATGATTTTATATTTATTGTTGCATATTTTTACCAGAACGCAACTGTAGGGCGAAGTGTATTATGTAAACCATCATTAAAAAGTTTAAAATCATAACATGCTGTACCTGCTTTAATATTTATGATCATAATATAATAAATACTACAATAGCAACATAGCATGTTGTTTGAATTATTTTGTGTCTTTTTGCCTGATGTGAGAGGCTTCCTCCTGCCATTCCCGATGCATATAATTCATTCTTAGCTTCCTTATTTGCCATTGCGGCTTGTTCCTGGTGAGACTAGTCAGTCTCACATAACGTAATTTTGATATCATCCATTACAATGGTCATGTTTACCAGTGTTAGGTAGGAACTTTTTAAAGAAAAAGTTTCTTTTTTGGGAACTTAGAACGGAATACATTCGTTTTGTAATGAAAGGAACTTTAGGAAAAAATATAAAAAAGAAATCCTTTTTTTAAGAGCCGTTTATAACAACCACCATTGGCCACTCCAGCTACATTTGAAAACGATTATTACTATTTTCGGGGGGGGGGGGGGGGGGGGGGAACTAGAATAAAAAAATTAAAAATTTCTTCCATTTTCGAGAAGTTTATAAAAACCGTTATCCATTATCCACTAAAGTCCGTTTTTTCACTACTAGATGTTGGGCGCTAGAGACTAGTTTTAAAATTTGTACCGATAGAGCACTCACTGTTCCATCGAAATCCAAATCATCCAATAGAATATTTTGCAAGTTTTCAAATTAAAATCGTTAATGTTGCTTTACTTATTATTAATTGGGCTAATGATCTTCGTTATGTAAGCGCCCTTAAACAACAAAATATTATTATTTCTGCCTCCAAGGAATTGGTTGCTATTCTGCACGCACACGAATAGCTAAATGAGTTGATCAATTAATTACATATTTGTTACTTTTAGAAAATATACCGCGATATGCGATAAAAACCGCCACCTAAATCCTATATGATCCCATTACTTTTCCACAAGAGGAACTGTCAATAATCCATTATCCAGGAATGCAAAAGTTCCTTATTTTTGGAGGAACTGTAACTTTTAAGCTACCTTTAAACACAGAGTAGGCCTAACTTTAAAAGTTCCCCTTTTTGGGGAACTTGTCCAACACTGATAAATTGTTATACAAATAATTACCCCAGAGAAAACACTAACAGATAAACGTGGTTCAGTGACACCTGTAGCTCATAAAATACAAGTGTGGTTTCCGAGGAACTGAAAACTAAATATTTTTAAAGTTACGAGAAAAATAAAGAAATGAATTGTAATTACTTTACATTACCAATAGCAACCATGACAATACTAGATGAAATAAAGTGAAGAGTGTGATATAATATCAATGTTGGAAAGGTGGTGTATCTTGTGAGTATAAATATAAAATGGTGAATGGTGATTTAGTGTTGTGTAACTTATATAAATATGGCTCAAACAAGTATGTGCTCTAGCCATGTCATTATACTATACTTATGATTAATAGTGCTTTAATTTTTTTAAGGCGTTTCAGACTGACCTTCCTCGCTCTTATAATAGGTTAAATCTTAAATCTATCTCAGGACAATAAAGGTATCTATATGTCTTGTCTACACTATTTTATGATTATAAAATACAATTTTACGTACGTCAGCATTGGAAAAAGATTATATACTTCACATTTACAAGTAGGAATTTTATAGGGATATAATTCTGCGCATGTATAGTATTTTAATCATTTCTGACGTCATATGTTTCTGTTCATATGTTCATCATATATGCTGTTTTTTCTCTCGGGAACGGGAACTAAAATCGTCTTGAAAAGGAGAATGTTTTAATACAAAGGAATATGAGTTTCATTGCTGTAAAGCAGAGTTGCAACATAAACTATACGGTCTACTGTCAATGAACCTGGCACCCCCACCAAATTCATTATTAACACTCAAAAAGATCTATGACCGCACCATTTTATGCGGACATGAAGTAATGTTATAAAGAAGGGATGGTCATTCAAACATGAAAGACTATGACAATAGCACAAGACTCAATTGAGGTGGTTGTGACATCACAGGCGTACAAACAATGTGTTGCTAGGGAACTGCATTGTTGTACTTTCTTTGATTGGTGCATATTCAATGTTTGTCCGAAACAAAACACGGCCACATGGCTATTTTTGGAATTGAGTCTTGTGTTATTATTGACCAAGAAAGAACAATTAATAATATTCATTCTGCTGACCTTCCGAATATTCGACCTTTACCACTGGACAAATCAGAATCGAACGCGTGACCTTCTGAATAACAGTGTCGTATACAGTAGTAGCATTGCGTACACAACTCCGCGTAACTCCTCTCCAACTCCTGCGTACACAACTCCTTTGGAAACTTTGTTAAATTTGTTGTTTAAGAAAAACTATTTGTGAATGTTGATATTCATTACATATTCATAATCATCACTCATTAGAAACTAGACCAAGGCAAGGAGACAGGACATCAACTGTATGGGCCGTTGTGGCTCGTTTCCTGTCCTTTCTATGTAACAACAGTAATTCACACACATGTGCTGTAATGTTTTAACAGAAAATAAATAATAATAATAATAATAATAATTTTGGAGAGAATCCCTGTTTTCCATTCACTTAGAAAAACCCTAGAGGCTAGACATTCTAGAAGCCACGCTGCAAACAATTATTCAAAATTGATTGTATCATAGCGAATAACAATGAATGTAATCCATACAAATGACTTCAAAGCCCCAGTGAGAGAACTCTAGAAGTGTTTCACATGGCCCCTCGTCGCACGCTAGACTACTCGCTCTACAGGGGCGCCAGGCGGGTTGCAGCAAGCACGCACTGAGCATGCGCGCGCACAGAACGATTGCAACTGCAGTAAAACACATCGGGTCAGTCGTCGACTGTGCGTCGCGTAGCAACGTGGTCGCGCGTGACGTTCAGCGCTTAATATATGTCAGAGAACGAACTAAATTAAACTGATCCCGGGAGAAAAGATTGTCGGTATATCTGACCGCGCAGCTTTTAACGTATTGACAGTGTCGTGTTTAGAATTGGTGAAAATTTTATTTAAATATATTTAAGTGTGTGGCGTGAACTCTTGTGATTTTCATTGACGTTTACGAGTGTCTCCCCCCCCCCCCCTCAACGCAGGGAAGCACAAGAATCAAATGTAAGTGCCTTTTGATTTCCTTTGTTGTTTAAAACATAGCAAGCTAATTAGAGTATTCAGACAATTACAAGGACATGCAATTAATAATGTGTACATTCGAATAGGTTTAGCAAACACGTGTTGTGTATGTCCTACAATGCAATGTGGGCGCATTTTCGTTAAGAATAATCTATAAAGTATTTTCTAGGAATAAGACTGTGTGTTATACCTATGAGTCGTCGTCTAAAATTAGCGCCGACACATAAACACTAAACGTTGTCTAAAATCATGGGTTATACCGTGGCCTGTGTGAATATTCGAATTTCGAATAGTATAGACCAATTCGACGTGAATAACTAATCCCCTAAATACTATTCGAAATTCGAATGCCAATTATTGGAAATTCGATTTTTCTTTCAGGACAGATTACAGTACAGGATACGGTCAAGACAAATTGGCAACCAAATATTCAAATACAACTCTACGAGTCCTACCCATAAATTGTAAATCTTTTTCTTGTGGAATTCTTGAAACTCGAAGAATATCGCGCTATCTTTTTCCTTAAAAAAAAAAATATAAAAAATAACATGCGGTATGAAACGGATTTATTCTGTTATTATTTTTATATATTCGTCGAGCAGAGAGCCAGGAAGAGCGTTGTTCAGAAAAGACGGAAGGCGGGTAAAGAGAGAGAGAGAGAGAGCGCGTCTCTTGATATCGGTGCGCCGCTTGGCGCGTTGTCCGTCCGGGTAGTCGGTAACAGGTAACAGGTAATCGGTGGTAAGGCTGTGTGTCCACCTAGCCTGCAGAACTCCCGATTTCAATCTGTCTGTGAGGATTGTTTTAAATGTGTTTAAATTGTCCCAAATTTAAATCGAAATATGTCATCCTGTAGAGAATTTAGTGTTCTTTCTTATGATTCCAATCAATATTTATGTTTTCAAATGTTGATAATAGTGATAATAATAATAGTGTATGTATTTTTCCTTTTTTTTTACACCTTTTTTTCCCCCCTTAATCACCTTTTGATGTGATGTTGATGGGCCCCTTTCACACCGTATTAAGAATTAACATATTATGCAAAATGGAAATATTTATTGGAATAGCAAAAACCATTCGTTAGAAAGAGCATTACATTCTCTTGTAGGATGACGTATTTTGATTTTCTTTTGAGACAATTTAAAACAATTTTAATGCAATTTTAGCAGACTGAAATCTGGTGTCTCACAATAAATACCGTACGTAATTAACGGTTATTTCGTAATTTCTTGAGAGAACGCTACCGAATATTTAAAAAAAAAAAAAAATTTCCCTTAATTGTGGTTTCGTGTGAACTAAAAACTAGAATAAAAAATTACAAGTATTTTAGTCACTCTGATTGTTATTGGCAATGTAAACTAATTTTTAGTCAGTACTTATAATTTACCGGCAACAATAAAAATATTTGAAACTTTTGTAATCCAGTGTTTTATTCTTACGAACCACAATTCGGGCATTTATCTCGTTTTTAATAGTGGGCATTGTTCTCAAGATTGTACATAAAATAAACGTAAATTTCGCGCGGTTTTATAGTGAGATTACCTTTTCTCCTTAACAAGGTCATGAACCATCTTGTGCAAAAAGACTCGCATCTTGCCTACTTAGGCCTATATTAAGAGTGCATAAACCCGTTTTAGATAAAAATAACAGATGCTTCAAAAGCACGATACAAGAATACTCTATAACGGTCAATGTGACATGAAAGACATTACTCTTTCGAGAAGGTTCAAATTAGAATCAGCTACGTGAGTGAGACCCATATAGGGGAACAGTAGTCGAGTGTGGGTAAAACATATGGCGTAAAGTAACTTTGAGAGGCTCTTAGATCAGTAAACCTGCAGAGTAGGTATATACATTGCCTTCGTACGAATTTGGCTAATATGCCCTAAAAAGTAAAAACTAAAGTTTGGGATTAAAAGTTTAGTGAGATTTGTGTTAGACATAAAAGGTAACTAAAATTTACCGCGCCGTAGGCTAAGTTTTCAGAGTAATTGAGATTATACTGATTTTTTTTAATATTAGAATTTAACTACCAAATATAGAACCAGACCAATCGACAACTTTATCAATTATGACGATAATAGTATAATCACACAATGTTTCAACTTACTTACTTTGAATATTTTGCTGTCGTCACTCGTCGGCCAATACGTCTGCCAAAACGTCTACGTCAAACGGCGAACGGTACCCAGTAGAGATGCGAATTTGTGGGAAACGTACGGCCCGGCCCGGCCCGTGGCCCGGCCCGAAACTGTCCGGCCCGAGTCCGGCCCGACAAGGTAAAAACCTACTGCCGCCCGGCCCGAACCCGGCCCGAAAGATGATGATTCCGGCCCGGCCCGGCCCGGCCCGAAAGTCGGCCCGAAAGCCCGAAAGCCCGGCCCGGCCCGAAAGCCCGGCCCGGCCCGAAAGCCCGGCCCGGCCCGAAAGCCCGAAAGCCCGAAAGCCCGGCCCGGCCCGAAAGCCCGAAAACCCGGCCTAGCCTTATAATAAAGCCGCCGCCGACACAAAACGTATCGATTTAGTCGATCGCCACAGTGTTGGCTATAGGGGTAGGGAATAGGAGAATGTTGTGTGGGGGTGGGTGAACTGTGGCCTGTGGGGAACTCCAAAAAACAAACTGCTTACCGCTGCTTAGATAATTAAACTCAAGCAGCTCGTTATTCAATTTTATAGAATTTTTTTTTAAATTATAAAAAACATTATTAAATATTGATATCCAGCCCCAAAATGCTAGCCAGGAAAGCCAGAAGCCCTACCCGGCACGAAAGCCCGCACCGTATTCAATTTAAAAAAAAAAAAATTTTTTATTATAAAAACATTATTAAATGATGATATCCAGCCCCAAATTGCTGGCCAGGGAAGCCAGAAGTCCGACCTGGCCCGAAATTCCGACTCGGCCCGAAAGCCCGACTCGGCCCGAAAGCCCGACTCGGCCCGAAAGCCCGACTCGGCCCGAAAGCCCGAACCGGCCCGAAAGCCCGAAAGCCCGAAAGCCCGACTCGGCCCGAAAGCCCGTAAGCCTGGCCCGGCCCGGCCAGAACTTTCAATGCTTCGGCCCGATACCGGCCCGAAGCCCGAAGCTAACTTAAGAAACCCGGCCCGGCCCGGCCCGAAAGTCGGGCCGGGCCGGGCCGGGCCGGGCTTTCGGGCCGTTCGGGCCAAAATTCCCATCTCTAGTACCCAGCCAGGCAGGGAGCAATACAAAGTAGAATACAAAGAATAAAGGTCTAAGTGAACTTCCCTGAGCTACACCGGATGTGATATCGGTCAATTCATTGTAAACATTAGATACACAAGGAGAGGGGAGGGGGTCCAAGGGGCCAGCCAGGGGGGCTCTGCAACCGAGTCACTAATATGTTGCTCTTGCTCAGTGGTTAATTTGTACGCATTTGTACGCATCATAGTTTCATGTTACAATGTGCTCGTGATACAAATTGATGTCTCGGTGGGAAATAGCCCCCCCTTCCCATCCCGCTTACCAATTCAGCTTTTGGGCTCGTAATCTGGAATTGGATTTGGAGTTTTGGGTTGAATTTGATACAATTTTACTCGTCTTCAAAAGCCAATCGTTATATTAATTGTCCTGTAAGTGTACCATGAAATGATTAAAAGCAGATGCATATATTATAAAATATCAGTTATTGAAGTAGTTATACATTTATTTTATGTGTCAACTGGCAACAATTCATTTCCAAGAGGAACAACCTAACAATAACAGAAATGTTTATCCGTTGTATTTATTTTTATGGCAAGATAGCACCTCAAAACGCGTTTCAGACCAGCTGGGTAGACTGGGGAAAAAATCCAGGCCGGGCAAACTTTTGGTAAGGCCAGGCACTGGGGGTTGGCAGCCCCCCAACAAACAGCGCCGCAGACGAAATTTTTTTAAAATCAGGTTTTTAGAAGGCATTTGGTGCGTTTTAGAAAAAAACATAGCAGGCTGAATGCACTACCGAAATACTGTAGTTTTCGTCGGTTAAAAGTAGAAAAACACCAGCAAGAAGATTGATGAGAATGAGATCAAGTTACACCGAAATCCAACGAATCTACAATGAAATTTAAACCTTGCAATATCGTGAAGGAAGGGGTGGGAGGGACTCGGGTTAAAAGAAATTTATATTTCAATGCGCGGCAACTTACCGCTGGCGCCAGGCAGTTTATGCCTGTTCCAGTCGGACCAGTCCAAATTTGGGTCAAAACAGGCAGGCCACCAGGCATGTGCCCGGTTGCCCGGCGGGCCTGTCCCCCCCTGAGACCATCAAACATAATGCAGAGCCAAATTTTTAGTTTTAACAGGATACCCCTTTAGTATTAAAGAGGAATCGAACGTATATCCACAAACAGAGAAATACTGTATCAAACATGTAAATCATATTTTACGGATCGTGCTATTTCCCTCACAGCAGCGAGAGCGACTGTACCGCCTTCGCGTTGCTAACCCTTACTGGCTGGTTGACGAGGAACCTGCAGCCAATAACAATAGGAGATGATCTTATTTATAAAGTACGGAGGTCGGTTTGAGAAGAACGTAAAACCAAGAGATAAGAGTTTTATTTAGAGTTATAGATATATTCAAGTAAATTTTAAATATGAGCATGTGAGGGTAAAATACCCAATACAAATTATTTTTGTTTTTTATATTATGTTAGCCAAAATTTGAGTGTTGCGTACCTAATAATTCATGAAAAAAGGTGGGTATACTGCGTATACCCATGAAAATAGGTGGGTATACTGCGTATACCCGCGCTCCATTACAAATTAAGCACTGCTCTTGCTCTTATTACTACGGTAAAGTATAGACAGTGTTGTGTATACATGTGCACTTGTGCGTGAGAAAGTGGGTGTGTATTTAGGGTATTAACATGTGCACACCCCCCCCCCCCCCTCTGGTAACACTTCTGTGCGCCCTTTAGCTCAGATAATGTTATCGTTCCGGCTACATTCACGGTCTTTTAATCGACTACAAATAATCATTTTTTCAGTGTCAGTTTGGTTGGGTTCGATTTGTTAGCGAACGATATTAATTGTTGCTTGAACTGAACGTTGCTTAATTTTTTTATCTCACGAATTGTCACATTATTTTTTATTGATGTTGCATTTAAGTAAGTAAATAAATAAGTAAGTAAGTAGGTAAGAAAGTAAGTATTAACCCGTTGACTTGTATATAGAGTACAATTAATATGGATGTCGTCAAAAGTGGATCTAATAATAAATTTAAAAGTAACTCCAACCATAGCACGTTAAAAGGCATACGGTATATTTACATTTACTACACAAAAGTTTGTACATTTACAATACAAAAAGCTTATTCTTACATTAGAGTACTTAAAATTAAAATTAAAATAGTCATGGTTTTATTAGTATATCTGTTTTAAAGGTACAAAACGATTAGGTTATCAGTGCACCTAGTAGTAATAGTATTTGGCTTTGACTTCTATGATCGAGTGTGATGTTGTGGTGTGGACGATAGACCGAGGTTATGAGTGGCTTTTGAATAGATCCATCCACTAGAACTGTTCAGGTGTTTTGATGCTTCGTTCAAATCGGTGTTTCCACTCGAAAAGCCACTCGAAAAGCTAAATGGCAGCTTAACTGGAGAGTCGCACTGTACAGGGGGTGGTCGATAGCAACTCGATATGCTAGACTGAGTTGGGCTTGGCGCCCCCAATAAAAACAAAGAAGGGGTTGGGATTGTTCCAGCCACTTGAATGCCAAACAAATTGCTACGCTTTCATCAATTATTGCCTGTTGGCTATAGTACCGGTATTAATGTCTTCGTGGATTGAACGAACAATATCTTGTTTATTTATAAATAGATTTTTATTTTAACGATTTAAGATAGATTTAGATTTTTTTTATATAGATTAAGAAATAGATTTAAAATAGATTTTTACTGGCAAAACTTTACATGCTCGTAACAACAATCCATGAGTAATTGTAGTTAATTGCAAATAAAAAGTGTGATTAAAAGTCAAGTTCAATGTAGTTAGGGTATTAAAAATCTAGAACAAGATATAAAACGTAAAACCACAAAAATATGAAACATTATATAGAAATGTAGTGGTCAGTTTTGTCGCCTGGAAAATATTGTGTTCAATTCGTTTGTTTAGTGTAATATTCAAAATATTTTGATGGTTTACAATAATTAACACTGTTGTTGTTTAATGTATGCAATTCACAATCAGATCTTCCAATATTCAATACCAGCGATAATTTAATAAATTAAATATTTTGTAAACCTGAAAATATCCACAAGATTTAAACAGAATACACATTACACAAACACATAATATATACAAAAATAAATCCGCCGGGTACTTGTTTATACTACAAACATTTAAAAGCCCCGCCAAATCAGGCCCGAGAGCTAAGCCAGCTCAAATAGACAATTGTTGAAAATGTAAAAATTTTGATTCAGGACATTAATTAATATTATGTTTATATTTATTTCAGCATTCAACTTCCACTTAAAAATAAAACAACGGCTTTTTCTATTAATAATTAATATAATAATTTGATAAATTAAAACGGACTTACAAACTCAAATCTTCTCAAACTAAAGCCAAACCCTCAATTGTCGCTATCGGGATCGCAATCGCAATCCGGAAATCGAAAAGAGTTAATTAATAGTTCTTACGGCGCTGTTCATAAGAAAATCGTAATATCGTATAAAGCCCCAACCACAATGTCGGTATCGAGATCGTAATCGTAATCCGGAAATCGTAAAAGAGTGAACTTTATTTGTTCTTATGGCGCTGTTCACAACAAAATCATAACGTTGTAATGGATTGTAATGGTAAATCATATTTCGACGATTGCGCGATCCCGATTACAATTACGATGCCGACAATTTTGGTTGGGTCTTAAGGATTTAGCATGAGAAAATGTACGATTGCGATCCCGGTCCTGATGACGACAATAAATTGTAGTTGTGCCTTCACATGAAATGAAATGAAATGAAATGAAATGAAATGAAATGAAATGAAATGAAATGAAATGAAATGAAATGAAATGAAATGAAATGAAATGAAATGAAATGAAATGAAATGAAATGAAATGAAATGAAATGAAATGAAATGAAATGAAATGAAATGAAATGAAATGAAATGAAATGAAATGAATTGAAATGAAATGAAATGAAATGAAATCTTGGCTACAGCTATATTGAACCCACGCTACGCTACATTGTTCTCACTGTACTAACGTAGCATAGTATTGCGTGTATTCATATGTTGTAACGATATTGTGCAATATTGACCGCATATCTGTGTTGCTGGCTGAATCAAGCGATGCGACCTATAGTATATCTCTCTCCTGGCAAGCGCTCTTCTTACCCAGGAGACCCATCTTAGAGGTCAATCTTTTACGTCTTGTACTGGATGGTCTGTGCAAAGTGGTTTTAACACGATTGGCAAACGATTTTAGGTGTATCTCATTCGTTTACACTCAGTGACGACGCCAGGAATTTTCCATTGGGGGGGCCAAGGGGGGTCCTAAGAATGTATTGGGAGGCCATGCAGATTCCAGACTGGTTTTCTATCGGTATCGGGGGGGGGGGGAAGGGGGGGGGGGGGTACACCAGGCTACATGCACTCGCGAACATGAAAATATGCATTCCATTCTTACCTAATTAATACAAGGCAGCAGAAGTGGTGTAGTGCCAGATATACCAGTACGTATACGCTTCAGTGGAAAGTTGGAGGGACACATCTTTCCAGACGAAAAAAGCATGGGGGTTTGGGGGGAAAAGCCCCCCACAACAATGACGCCGCAGGCGATTAAAAAAATCAGGCTTTTAGAGCGTGTTTTGAGCGTTTTAGAAAGCAATACCGGACTCAATGCAATACCAAAATACTGCAGTTTTGTATTCGATTTCGACTACCTCATCGTGGTGGGCAGGTTTGCGTGCTTTGTTGGTCCCGAGAGCTATGCCGGCGGAAGCGTATGCTTCTGGTAGGGCCACCCTAGCTGGACTGGTCGAGGAGGAGAAGTCAGACGAAGTGCAGTCCACACCCCAATCCCCTTCCTCCCCTTTCCCCTTTCCTCACGCTCCCTCCTACTTGCCCTTTTCCTCCAAACAGCCCCATATTTCATCTTCATATATCACCCACTCATTGTCTCGATTAGCCTCGTTGCAAAAATATGAGACGTTAAGCCCAAATAATCAAATCAATCGATCATTTCGTAAGTAACTTTTGATACGGCACATGCACGAAAATGTTCTTTCACAAGCAGCACTTGATGCAGATATTGTTAGGCTAATAGTGCACAGTTTGTAAGCTTCATTGAAAGCAAAAAGGGGCATAGGCCTATAACCTTCCAATGACGTTTGAAACTTCTGGCTTCAGTTACCATGTGCAAGCAGTGAAAAACTTGAAAGTAAAAATCAAAATACTAGGAACTCCAGTTTGATAAATATTTGGTAGTGTTGTGGATTGGTGTAGTAAATTTCAACTACAAGAACTAGTTAGAACGTGAATTATTTATTTGTTGGCGTGTATGCGGCGGCACCAACGTAGTGTATACGTGGTAATTGTTTTTGGCTTGGGGGGGCCGCTGGAGGGGCCGAGGGATTTTAGGGGGGCACCGGCCCCCCCTGCCCCCCCCCTAGCGTCGTCACTGTTTACACTACACATATTGTATTCTGTGACTTTAGATTTTGTTGGTTGCAAAATGTGGTAAATGATAACATTTTAGGGTTTAACCAATTAATAATAACGTTTTATATATTATGTCACATCACATAAACCCCATAGGGGTTTACTGGACGGAGATGTTTTATTATTTGCCATTCTTAACCAATCCATTAAAAACCATTCATTTTATTATTTTCATTTTATTTTATTGGTGTGTCTTGTTTCATACATTTTACACGGATTGAATCAAATACCTTAGGTATTTGATTGAACCAAAGAATGGCAAATAATAATACTACATAATATATATTATATCAAGAATAATGTTTATGAACAAGTTGTTAATTGTTGTTGATTCGGGTGCTGTTGTAAACATATTGGTTTCTGTTTTGTTTCTGATCAAGCTTAAAGTGGTAAATAACAAACACATACAATGGTAATAAAAAAAACATAAATGATTCAAGATGTATTTTAAAAAAGTACTTATCGAGGTATTGTTGTTTATTTTTCTGTTGCCACTGCTATTTATACTATCACTTGACTCGCCAGGAGTATGCTGCATGCCTGTGTCGTTCTCTTCTCGTGGGTTTATCTTGTATGAACGAGTCCACACACGTTGCGTGACGTATTATGATGCATAGCCACCCCATCAGCTGATTGGTTGAATCTTCGTAAAGCGTGGAAACGAAACATCATTGAAATACTTTACCTTGGATTGAAAAGTCGAGCTTGACGTTTTCAGCTAACATTGTTCTCTAGCGTGACAGTAGGAGATATTTATATACCAGCGTATGCATGTGTGTGTGTACCTTCGTTTGTATCCAATGATAAGTTGTGTCACAGGTTCGACGTGTTCCAATTTTACAGCTTTTCAATTCGAAATTCTATATAAAGTATAGCAAATCCCTCTTCCTTCGAGCCAACTTTTATAACGAATTCATTCATCATTCGAAATTCGCACCGTTCGAAATGTAATTCTAGATTTCGCAAATGTATTGTGCATTCTGTATTGGGTAGAGACTTCAGTTGAGACTGGATAACTATTTTGCTGGTATTTTTAGACAACTAGGCCCACACAACAATACAAGTAAAATAATAATAACCAGCAAATACACAATATTATATAATTACAGTTGTTATATACTAATTTAAGATCAATATTTTGATACCTCATATATATTCGTAAAATGGATAAAAGATAGGATGGAGTATTGAGTGAAGTATATTGAATAGGCCCCTTTTCAGAAGATCAACACTATTTTTCAGAAAGATTCAAAGGCCGATCCACAATTGAAATAAGAGTTGAAATAGTGAAATAGCAATAAGGTTTAAGCGAATTGGAACATGCAATAACAATGCTGTGGTTCACAACTGTCACAGTGGATTGAAATAGTCATAAGAAATTAATCAATTCCATTTCTTATTTCAACTTCCTTATAACGAACCAATCAGAACGCAGAAGAGCCAGAAGAAAAGGCCTACTACGGAGATCAAAACAAAAACAGTGGTGCCGGATGTGCTGTTGTTGATGTCGTCAATGAAAGTAAATAGGCTATTCCTCCCCTTCGCAGACAGTCTTGAAACATTTTTTTTACAAGCTACAACAACAAAATATCTTTACCCGAGTCACCCCGAGTATGACCAGAAGAAAATAAAAATAAAAACATGTTGTTTTTACGCGTACCGGCCGTATACACTTCCAACTTTACGGTGCTGGCTCCACGGTTACAAAATACTAAATGTGACGTTTTAAATATGTTTCTCGATTTGAAATACTTATGAAATAATGACTATAAAATTACCTGGCTGTAGCATAAACAGGGACTAAACTACAACAATTTTTGTGTACCGATAAATAAACGAGCAAAAATTGGAAATGTTTGATTAACAATGTATGCAGAAAGAACTGAAACCCATGCCTCAAACTTCTTAGTCATTATAAGGCATCCTTTACGTATAATTGAGGATTGACTTGGAGCCTCCAGCACTGTTACTCATCAAGATGTCAGAGGGCGAAAAAGTACGTATTATAGGTGACGCTACGTAGAGGAGCGAGCGACACGAACTTGCTCGCACAGTGTCTGTAATGGCCGGTTCTCACGGTGCGAGTTACTGGCATGCCAGTAAGCCAGCGGCTGGCCTTCTGCTCGGACTTGAACTGACCCTGTCAGTTGCAAGAATGTCTGAAGATCGTATTATAGAGTGCTAGCATGGAAAGTAATAAGATCATTTTCGTTGATACTGTACGAGGAATTATTATTTTTATATCCAGGTCCAAAAACGTTCCACCAATTTTCTTGTTCTCTGTACAAATGCACAAAGTTTGCCGTCTGTTCGTCACTCCACCTTCCCGACATATTCCAAAACAAACATTATGATAATAATAATAATATATCAGCACGAATAACATAAACAAAATAACGTGCTCACCCGTCTACTGACGCTCAGTTACTGACCTGTGCGTTCACATGGCGCCAGCGGCTGGCCGATGCAAACATCCCCGTGGTGGGGGAAGGCCAGTGGCCAGTCGAAACAAAAATATTTGAAGTAGCTCGCCAGTCGAGCTACTGACCAACTCGCACAGTCAGTAACTCGGCCGACCTGTTTACACGAAGCAAGTAGCTGGCCCCCAGCTACTGGCTCTATCAACTCGCACGCCAACTCGCACCGTGAGAACCGGCCATAACTCGACTACCAGTAACTCGGCTGCCTGCTGATACCTCGGCTCTGCGCGGTGGGGGGGATGTTAGTGTGGTCACATTGCGTCATATATCAACAGCTGATAATGATTAAACAATGTGCATATTTGATAGCGGGCTGGAATGGCCTTAAAGCACTGGCTTGACTACTGAAATAAGGTACTAGGAGACTGTTGTGAACCAATAGCTTCTTATTTCACTATTTCACGGATTCTTATTGCAACTCTTATTTCAATTGTGGATCGGCCTTTGGAAGCGTATGCCACTTTGAATAACAGTAAACAACTATATCCACAAAGCACTACGTGTTTAAGGTGCTTGCTGATTTCTGTGCATAGACTTCGTGCTAGGTGTTTTGACATTGATATTAAGTAAGTAGTATCTCGAAGTAATTATCGGAATTATCGGAAGTAATTATCTCTTTACCCGTATATGTCGTATTTAATTTGTATTGCTTGCCGTTACAGAGATAGTAATACTGGCGACTACCTTATTCGATTCGCGTAGCCGGTTCCCATACGAACACCGAAGTTAAGCAACCTCGGGCTAGGTCAGGAGGTGGATGGGTGACCACTCGCCTCTAAAACACTAGTTACCGTTGGTTAGAGCGGATTGGAGGGTTCGAAAGCTTGTGTAACAGCTTCGTTCTTCTCGTCAACTGCTCGGCAGTCCCGGTTAGTGGAGGAACCTACATGACTGGTCAAAGTTACACCGTCCTTTCGGATGGGACGTAACGCCGATGATCTCCTTGGTACTTTTCGACAGGAGTAGGCTACGTGCCGGTACCAGGCTTCCCCTCCTCCCTTCCTCATTATCATTCGCCAATCATCACTCATCAGGCTAATGAGGGCATTGTGCCCTACACTGGCCTTAATTACAATAAAGTAAAGTAAAGTATTCATTCGAAATTGTCTACGTTCTACGTGCTTACATCGTGCGTTGTTTCGTGGTGTTGGTATTTCTGTCTATTATTTCATATGTTTCGATTTTTGGCCAATCACGTCATTTCCCACAGTTTTTCTGTTTTCCATGCACAGGCACTATCTCTTATCTCGTCAACCGATAGAGGTGGCTCAGCGGTAAGACGCGAGACTCTAATTCGGGAGGTCGCCGGTTCGATTCCGGCCACCGGCAGTCCTGACTGAAGGTTTTTTCCGAGGTTTTCCTCAGTCGTAAAAGCGAATGCTGGGATTGAGTCATACTGTCAGCCCTCGGACAATCCTTCCCAACTATCCAAACACCCTAATAACCTAGTTAGTCACCTGAAGAGGGGCACATCAGGTAAAGCTGGTGTGCACCCTAGAACGGGTATTCCTACAAAAATTATTATTATTATCTCGTCAGTATTGTTCAAGTAACGGTAACTAGTGTTTTAGAGGCGAGTGGTCACCCATCCACCTCCTGACCTGACCTGCGTCGTTTCTCTCTCTCTCTCTCGTTTTCCTCTCGTGCGTTCCCGGACTACAACGACTGCTTCTACGCCTGCTGTCCTGGGTTCGATCGCCTTCCTGGCATTTTCATACTTCCTACTTTTCTCTTCCAAACTCGAGTTTCTGTCTTTCTATTTCTTTCTCACGACGGCCACTTTCCACCCGTCGCAATTAACAACGCTTTGCCCTCGCACGACCACTTCACAACTTGAGATAAGTTTGAAGCTCAAATTATACAGTCCACTAAAAACATCTCGGAGTGAGCATCCCGGCTCAAACATAGTGTATAATAACCAACACCAATGACTATGACTGGCCGGTACTAAAAGCCAAGTAAATTATAGAGAGCACCTGCGTAAGCCCAGGACAAAGTTGGAAGATTCTTGTTTTGTCCACCCACGTTACAAGTGTGCATGCTGCTTCGGTTCGCAACGACGCTCCAACATTAAATATTAGAACTCCATTATCTTCCAACAACCTAATTGCCGTATTGAGATCGTCTCGAGGCAATGAACGTTTATATAATTATCGTGGCGACTAATTCCCTCCAATTACCGTCACGACCAGTTGGGGTTGCAAATTGTAACCGATTGAGGGAGGCTTACGTAACAGCCGTGTACATTGCAAGCCACACTATACGGCCCGGGCTTACCCGAGGCTTATTTAATCTGTTTAGCTACCCCCTCACCTGCATCGCGCATAGCACACACAAAGAAAATATTACCCCCGGCTTGACAGAAGGATTGCGTGCGGTAATTGCCGGGGCTTACATCAATTTAACAGTTTGGCTTGGCTAGACTCATTGTTAATATTATTAGATGATTTTAGTAATTTTACATAATTGACTTTCACCTGAAATACTTAAGATTTTCAAAACATTAACTAAACATTCGTTGAAATTAAAAGTTAAAAAAATAACATATGATGAATATACGTTCAAACTTCAAATTATATTATCCAATGATATCTATGTATGAAAACATCTCTTGCATTGCCGCAATTATATCTTTGTATGAAAACATCTCTTGCATTGCCGCAATTATATCTTTGTATGAAAATATCTCTTGCGTTGGCAATGGCAAGCCTGCTAGCAGATTTGGATAATAAAACCGTGGATGATTAAGTTGAAAACCACATAAATGAGTTGTGTAGAATGCCCAAAGGTGGCCGTTATAATACATTTCATGAAACCCAACATCTCTCAATTTAGTTCGTACATGAAAGAAGTAATGTTACTTCAGCTGATCTCTTTGTTTTTTGTTATATATTTTTATAACGTTATTATATTAGAAGACCGAGATTTTAAAGACATTGAAAACTGAGCTGTGGTTACGGACGGGTCGAAGCCACGTTGCCGCCTCGCATCAATCATACGTCGGAAGCTGGGCAGGGTTGCCAAATTAGCTAGACAACGCAACATTGTTATTGCCCAGTGAGCACTGTTGCCGCAACACTGTACGGTCGGCCACTCCCTAGAATCATTGATGAATGGTACTGGCAAATTATGGAGGTCATAAAATAGTGCAAGTTGCGATACGTGAAACCTGTTATTGCTGACGTACATAACAGATGGGCCAAGCTCGTATCAGCACATCGTATCATAATTCGCAAGGCTTGTTGTTTAAACTGATATATTCACAGTGGACGGATAACAGAGTTAATTATCAAAATAAAACACGAAACTTTAACGAACTGCTGCCATGAAACAACGCAATCTATGGTAATTTATAGACAACATGCGTAGCGTACCTACCAAGCTGTAGTAGGTCTGTCTGTACTTCATGCATGATGGGTTGCATGCATTCATGTTAGATGGGATCATGTGCAAAATGTTGCGTTGTTTAAAAGTTGCCAACTAATCAACTACAGTAAATAGCGTGCCAAATGATTCTACAACGGTACGATACTTTTCCTAGAACAAATTGTTGTGAAAAATGTGTTTTTATATATTATATGTTGCTTGTCTCAGGGAAGTGATGTTCCTTGCCTTTGATTCATCATAAACAATGATTTTAAATCACTACGATGGCCTAATGGTTTGAGTTAACTTATTTATGTTTAAGAGCGAAGGGTAGTCTCTACGTCAAAAACCGCAGAAAAGTTTCATTATTTAATTAAATCTCAAGATTGCAACAAGAAATCGAAAATCTAAATCAACAGCGCACTGTGCTTTGGTAAGCCCTACAAACTGAATAAAATATTATTACCATTAGCGTAGTTATTTTGATATAAACTCGATAATTAATAATACAATAAAATATATATTAAAAAACATACTGATTATAATGTGAAACACAACTTAGAGCATTCAGTATGTAGGGCTTACTAAACCATAGTGCGCTGTTAATTCAGATTTTCGATTTCGAAGCCCATTCTTGAGATTAATTTAAAAATGAAAATGTTGTGCGGTTGTTGACGTAGAGGTGTCCTTCCCTGTTAATTCATATTAGTTTGATAATTTATAATATTGAATTATTATTTTCTTTTAAAGGTAAAATATATAGATATTTAGGGTGATATAGGTAAGAGGTTAAGGTAAGATATAAACAACCAGTGGGAATCATGGCTGCCATGGTGAAAGCAAATTATAGTATAGCTTACTAAATATTTATCCGAAATTCATAATACTGGGCTTTACTCCAGACATTAAGATCTCGGTATAACTATTTATCCTTGGGATAACTTGTTTCCACCATGGCAACCACCAATCAGAAGCTTTGAAATGTTGTTTATCCCGAGGATAACTTTATCTATATTCTAGAACCTTATCCCGAGTTCGTAGATCGGATAAATATTTATTAAGCTTCTAACTTGTTTTCACCATGGAAACCATGTTTCCTATTGATTGTTGCCATGGTGAAAACAAGTAAGTAGCATTCTTATTATTTATCTGAAGTTTATATTTATTTATTTATATTATTTTTATCACTTAATGACAACTCGAATATTCAATGTATACTATTGTACCTACAAATGTGAATTTTAAAGAGGCAAATAAAATGTAATCTAATCTAATCTAATCTAATACCGTATCTGTGCTTATAGTTAATATAACATCTTTTTCGTTATAGTGACGTTTTCAATGTTCAATGCTGTTAAAATTCTAACAAGGCAAATACCGCTAGCATTAATTTGTTATGGACACCGTCATGTTTAATATTGCTTAGGGCCGGTCTTACGAAAGTTCTTTGTAGCAATTAAGCTATTTGGAGGATTCCAAGAGTTTTGATTGGTGGTTGCCACGGAGAAAACAAGCTATTCGACGAATAAATAGTTATTGGGACATTGTAAGACTGGTCCTTATAATAGTAACTGCGTTACGTTATGGTCGTTATTGTCTGAGCTAACACATGTTTTGTGGGTTTTCCCCGAACCTTACGTAACACTAATCTGTCGATGGCAGAAGACATGAAATAGCGACATTATAGTCAACACCCATTGTATCATTCCCATGCCATTATTTCATTTGACACCTATCAACATTATTCGACGCCATAACATATATAGTATTACGCTGCTGAGTGTGTTGTTGTGCACAATTAATGTTTCTATAAATATATTTGTGTAATCAGATAGCGTGTTCGTAAAAACATCACTGCTCTTGGCATCCAGGCAATCGATCTGTTAGCAATATAACCGCATGTGCCTCGCCTATCTTCAGCGGGTCGCGAACTTGATAGAAATGCCAAACAATGAACTGTTCCTCATCGATTGAGTTAGTTCATTCATCCAGTATTGTTCGGTAAGATTGACGCGATGACGTCACGGTATGCGGAAACAAACACGGGAGGAGAAAAAACAGTAACTTGAACAATCAAGATAATTGGTTGTCTAATAATTCAGCGAAGCGAGCGTCTCCATTAGACCTTTGTGGCACTTCGTTCTGTTTTGTTTTGTTTTTTTGTGCTTTTTTTTATGTCTGTCGATAGCGGTCGAACGGAAAGCTCGATCAATTTGAAACTTGGACCATTCACATTTCACAAGCCTCAATGTGGATTAAAGGTGTATAGTTTTATGGCTTAATCAAAAAGTTACAAAGTTATCTACACCATATAGTTACTGTAAAATATTTTTCTGAAACAAAATGGCGGCAAAATGTGAGATAGCCATATTTTTATAAAGCTTTTTCCAAACACGAATATGTTCATTTTATGGCGATCTGATAAGTGATGCCAGGAATGTTTTAAACAATAATTATCTATGATACTTCGTGATTACATTTTACATCCGCCGGTACAGGTATGTATATGTGTTTTGTACCGGCGGGGAAAAAATTCGTACAGCAAAAACCATCGCATAGATATTATTTCCTATAACTTGTTATATCAATAGAGGAGAGTTTACATGCACTGCTACAGAAATTTAACCTTTATTACCTTAAAATAGGTACAACGCAGTGACGAGAAGAATACACAGCCACACGCTTTAAATTTGTGTCGCACATATTTTTATGATAGGTACCTTCTTTTAGTTCCATTATTTATTACCTGTATGTTTTTGGGTATGTAAGAAACAAAAATTTGATCCGAGTAGGCAACATAAACGTGGTTAGTGTACCCTACCTGCAAACATTGTTAAATACGTTTCTAAAAGTTGGCCAACCTGGAATAATGTTGTAAGTGTTTAAAGATGGACGCTAAAAAAATTTGAAAGTGTCTCCAGCACAAGTGAATACGATTAACAGATATAAAACCAGAAAGATGAAACTTGGCTATTGGAAAGATCAAAATAGAAAAAAATAACAACCAATTGTAGAATTTCTCGTTTTTTATCCTTCCTGAATAAAAGTGAAAATGCTATACTTACAACGTTGAACATGCCCACTCTGCAAAGAACAAGACCAGGACGCGGAACATCTTGCGACATGTGTCTCCCTGACAGCAGAAAGGGATCTAATGGAGGGGCATATTATAGCAAGAACATTTAACATTTTATGTTCATGACAAAAGTGGGGTTAATTGTTATAGCTACCACTTACCTTAGTTGGTGTATTTTTATTTTATTTTTGAATGAGTCGTTTTAATAGTGAGTGTATGTTAATTTTATCGGAACATATGTATTAATGAGAACCTATCAATTAAGTATATTATATCCAATTGTGCCTGGAATTGTTAATTCTGTTGTTGGATAAATAAATAATAATAATAATAAAGAAGGAAATATGTGGCAAACCTTTATTGGGCAACTAGGCAGAGAATGGCATAAGTTCCAACTCTGGGTGTTCGAAAGAGGAAGAAGAAGAAGAAGACGTTATATTCCAGCCGATGCTGCAAGTGTGTTTTTCTGGGTGTGTAAAAAACTTTGCTCCGAGTAGGTACCTTAAATGTACCTAAGAACGTACTGAACAAAGCGGAGCGATAGGCGATACCCGAAGCAAAGTTTATTGACACGAGTGTCTGATCTCCTATCGCTGGAGGTCACAGTTCACAGATGACAGTGCAGATCGGAAACATGTGTGGATGCGGTGGGAATTACACAATCACATACTCTGTACACACGGTTGCGAGACGGACCGACTCAATTCAAATGCTGTTTAGGCTACGGTCAAATGGGAATCGAAATCTCATTAAAAATTTACTGTACACCAAATTTTCATGCATAGCGTTTTTCTTCGCAGATTGCAAATTTTTAAATTCGGTTACCACGGCGGACTTGTATTTTATTGTAGGTCCATTGTTTCACAAACTTTTTAAACTCTGATAATCCGGTAATCAGGGACTCTCTACAAAGGAACATGGCATAATTGCCATGTATTTGTAAAATCATGGTAACCAAACCGAGCTTGCTAATTGGTGAGCTGGGACCTTATACATTTTGTTACACACAACAAATAACATATTATGTTTAGATATACTGGAGTACAAATAACAATAACAAAATCTAAGACACAAACAGGCACAGTTGTCTTGAAACATGTGTAACGATAAGAAATCCAGTTATTTTATGTGTGTTGTATGTATAGGCCCAAAGTATCACATCGTGTTAGTATCACAGCACCGCATCTTATTCCATGAATTGCTTTAAACTTACTCCATTGAAATTCACTAAGCTAGAACCGACTTCAAACTAGAATTGAGTCTTTTAAGCTCTTCATGCCGGTGTTGTAGGAACTGAGCTACGTACGTCAAGAAAACTATGTAGGTGCGGCTAGTACTCGGCTAAACTAAGCTAAAGAGACGACTGTCAGTTTTTGCTGATAACAGCGCAGAAAATATATGAACCGATAGCGAACGTCAGCTGTTCAGCTAGCTAGGGTTGATGTATGGGGAAAAAGACTCGGTCACTTGTGAGAGATCGTTGTTTGTCATTTGATTTATGATAAAAACGTGGAACAAAAAATGTCTGAATTTCCATCTAGAAATTTCGGCTAGTTAGTGTGGTAAAGTTACTCGTACCGGCAGTCGCTTACGGCATACGGGTACAGTTCTGTACATTTTGTGATGTTCTAAAAGCCCAATGTGTAGTTCTAAGTATGATCTTGCTTGTGAAGTGACATTAACATGGTACTTACAAGTAGGAAAAGCTCGTGATTCGTGAAAACGCATCAGCATCAATGGACAAATACCTCCTTTCTAAAATTGGTTAGTAAGATGTAAAGGTTTTATGGAGAATGAGAGTGAAAGGAAGAATAAAGTAGCTTTACTTTCCATTCCGTGAACATTCCGGAAGTAAATAACCGGAAATGCACAGATGTGAGCTTACGACCGTGAACAAATATCTAAGCTGAAAAAGCGCGTATTGCTGCCTGTTCAAGCTCGATATAAAGCTGCGTACACACGGCGGATTTTGGCCTTACGACAATCTCAAGGCGGTCGTACGACCGTCGTGAGGCCAAAATCCGCCGTGTGTACGCAGCTTAAAATACTGACTAGGCAGAGATTGGAACGGATCGTCGTACGATAGCCTCATTCCATCCAATTTCCATCCGATCAGTCCATCCGTTCGACCGCCTTGAGATCGTCGTGAGGCCAAAATCCGCCGTGTGTACGCAGCTTAAGTATTGAAGTATCGTATGTTACTATTAGGCCTGCTATCATTATACTATACTATATTGCATGTTTGGGACATCTACGACAACACTCATATACTAAGTAATATTATATACCACTAGTCTTACACAAAACTAAATTTTAGTTTATCTTATGAACCATTTCAACTTGATTCATTTCATATAGCCTTTGAAAACTTAAACTTGCCAACTCACAAGTTTTCCCACTCCAAACAAAAGCAGATGGCGCGTCGAGCTGAAAATATGAAGACTTTTCGAAAAGAAAAGAAGCGAACAGGACAACTAAATACGTGAGCCTAATACGATGGCTCAATACGGCAATAATAGGTCTTGTGCTGGACGGAAACTATAGAGCTTTGTTTAATTGTCTTCGGGAGTGGTCAAAGTTCACGACCTTTAAAGGGCCGGTCTCGTTTTGGTCGCACCGCACGTACTTCATAGAAGTTAATAATTTGATTGAAGTCAATGGTTGAAGTTGAAACAAATCCGCCTCAACCGATCTTAGGAAGCTTTATCCGGAAATCAATTTCTGTTCAGTTGGTAATCGTAACTTTATCTAACTCCTGTTAGAAGGTAAGTGCATCGTCTTATGAGCGCTAATAACCACAGATGGTGATGAGATTAGTGAAGTGGTTCGTCGCCCGTGTTATTGCTAAATAAATAAATAATAATAATAATAATAATAATAATAATGATAATAATAATAATAATAATAATAATAATAATAATAATAATAATAATAATAATAATAATAATAATAATAATAATAATAATAATAATAATAATAATAATAATAATAATAATAATAATAATAATAATAATAATAATAATAATAATAATAATAATAATAACAATAATAATAATAATACATGTAGGATAGTGCGAACATTTTTGAGCTAAGAAGAATGAAGACTTCAAGAAGTTCTCCATCCTGATGGTGGTTTTCGTGGTTTCACACCGTACGAAAAGCGAATGCTGGGATGAGTACAAATCGGCCACGACCGTACATAGCTTCCACAGTTTGGTTTGAAAAAATAAAATGGACAATGATATATTTAATTAGTTCTAAGTAGATCTTAATAAACACATGGAAATATTTGATATTTATGTCCGTACAACATGTTAATGCCGGTTTGGACCGAGTTTGTATGTATTGCAACAATAAAATAATAATAATTATAATAATAATAATAATAATAATAATAATAATAATAATAATAATAATAATAATAATAATAATAATAATAATAATAATAATAATAATAATAATAATAATAATAATTATAATAATAGTAATAGTAAAAAGTTACGTTACATAGCAGACATTATAAGTAACTGCTTAAGGATAGCGTCGATAGGGTAGCATCGAACAAATGGTTAACGTCCGGGGACATTTTCAGCGAAACAGAGGGATTTATGATCGCTATTCAAGATAAAGTTATCAAGACTTACAATTACAAAAAATACATACTGAAAGACGTCACAGTGGAAGATAAATGTAGAAAATGTAATATGAACGGCGAAACAATTGAACATATCGTATCTGGGTGCAAATTGCTTTGTCAAACAGATTATCTTTATAGGCATAACCAAGTTGCAAACATTGTACATCAAAAATTAGCCATGAAGTATAAACTTATAAACACAACCACTGCGTATTACAAATACAAGCCTGAAAAGGTATTAGATAGTAAAGACTACAAATTATATTACGACCGGGCAGTTATAACAGACCAAACCATACATCACAATAGACCGGATATTATATTTATTGACAAGAAGAAACAATAAACGATTTTAATTGATGTTGCCGTCCCTTTATGCCACAATGTAGAGACAACTTGGCGGGAAAAGATAAACAGATAATATAAGGAATTATCTATTGAAATAAAAAGGTTGTGGAAGCAGAATAATGTAACTGTTATACCATTAATTATATCAGCAAATGGCATTGTTCCACGTAAACTCCATGACAGTATTAAACTAATTGGTCTCCAACCGAACATATACATCGAGATGCAAAAAGCAATTATTTTGAACACGTGTAGGATAGTGCGAAAATTTTTGAACTAATTAAGAAGAATGAAGACTTCAAGAAGTTCTCCATCCCGATGGTGGTTTTCGTGGTTTCCACCGTACAAAGAGCGAATGCTGGGATGAGTACAAATCGGCCACGACCGTACATAGCATCCACAGTTCGGTTTGGAAAAAATAATGTGGACAATGATATATTAAGTAGTTCAAAGTAGATTTTAATAAGGTAAACACATGGAAATACTTGACATTTGTGTCCGTACAACATGTTTATGCCGGTTTTGACCGAGTTTGTATGTATTGCAACAATAAAATAATAATAATAATAATAATAATAATAATAATAATAATAATAATAATAATAATAATAATAATAATAATAATAATAATAATAATAGTAATAATAATAATAATAATAATAATAATAATAATAATTAGTATAATAATAATAATAATAATAATAATTATTATTATTATTATTATTATTATTATGAACAATCCTTCGTTAGGTATGTCCTGATACGCTGCTTTTTTACATTCATATTTATATTTCCATTTATTATGATATGTTATGTTATGGACCAATCTTTGTTTTCTCTGTGTCTTCTGTATGACAAATTATTTTCATATTTGTGGTATTTTTCTGATGACTATATTCCACTGATAAGCACTACGGCTTAGTGGAAATGTGGTGTTAGTCTCAATTAAAACATAAAAAAATATAATATAATAATTAATAGTGAAGTCTCAATAGTAAACTCAGATAAGTTACCAAGATACTTTTGTCATCTTATTTCAGAAATTGCTGTATAATATAATATTATAAATCAAATATAGGGAGACGTCTTTTGTGCATGAAGTTTCTCTCCGAAATCGTAGTCCTCGGTAGTATAGTGGTAAGTATCTCCGCCTGTCACGCGGGAGACCGGGGTTCGATTCCCCGCCGGGGAGACTTTTTTGTTTTCATCGACCTAATAGCTCTCAGTAATTTTATCGTTGTGGCTTTGAACTAGAATATAATTTTGATATATCGTATAGTTTTTAAAGAAAGCATTTTTTTCTATTACTTTGACGGCGGCCGATCGGTGGCTCTACCTAGCAACTAAATTGATAAGCTTTCAATCGGCTTCAACCATCCATCTAGATTTTTCATCGTTCTAAGTTGAAATCAAATGCATTTACTGCATTGAAATCAGATTAATAATAATAATATTTGAATTTCGTAGAAGTCTCTGGTATAGGGTGCACACCAGGTTTAACTGATGTATACTAACTAGGTATATTAGGGAGTTTAGATAGTTGGGAAGGAATGTCCGAGAGCTGATAGCCTGATAGTATGACTCTTGACCTTACGACGGAGAAAAACCTCGGAAAGAACATTCAGTCAGAACTACTGGTGGCCAGAATTGAACAGCGAACAGCGACCTCCCGAATTAGACATTGCATTGCATCCAATTCAAATGAAATGTATTATACTATCACAATTCATTATTATTCGACAATAAGTTAACCTCCTTTATTAATATTTTCTCCCGATTAGCTGAAGTATTACGGAATAAAACCACAGAACGAATTTCTGGCGTCACAAAATGTTGCATCGGCCGGAAATCGAACCCGGGCCGCCCGCGTGGCAGGCGAGCATTCTACCACTGAAACACCGATGCTGATGAAGTTTAACGACGTAAAATAAAACAAGGTGGTCGGCCGAGAGGGCACAATCATTGCGGTTTATCAAACGATACTAGATCTGCCTCCAATATTGTGATGAACGGAAAATCTTGACGCTAGCAAAGAAAATAGATGGATGTTAAGACATTAAAAAAGTCAACGTGCTTTTTTTTTGCGATTTTGAAAATTTTGATTTTGAAATACATTGAAATCGATAATGAATTTTACGTTTCTCAGCTATAGTAGAGATAATATATATAGTATAAGAAAACATTTTTCGGTTAAACCAATACAAATTTTATTTTAAATAATAAGTCAACGTTTCAACGACTTTACATTTTGCAACCAACAAAATCTAAGAAATTATATAGTTTTTAGTGCATTTAAATATGCATTGTTTTAAAAAAAAATTGTTTCATGATATATTATTTTATACTTTTTAGTCTTAAAGAATCTTGCAATCGAATATGTGCCCACTGGCCGTGTCCGAATTTAGAAGACTGCATACTTGTGTACTTGTACTTGTTAACTTCACTCGCAAACTAGCGTGCTCGCATTGCAAACTTGAATTTCGGACAGTTCCGTCCGTGCACGATCCAGCGGTCGGCCAACAATGCTTACGGAAAGTGGGATTATGTGGCTATGGGAGAATTTGGCAAAGTAACTAGGCCTATACACATTATCAAGGTTCATTGATTCACACAAGATCATCATCCACTAACCTTGATTTTTTAAAAATGTTTTTAATTGTTTATTTAATTGTTTTCAGCTCGATTTGACGTTGGCAAGTGGGTAAAATATCGATTCCCATATAAAACATTAATTAATTAATTACTAGGAAAACGCTCTGTTTGACGCGTTGATAAGCGAGCGCGTCCATATCTACGAACTGTGGCGAAAAGTTCTCAAAGCTAATAAAAACAACAATTCACAACAATTCAAGAATGCGCATTGCAACATTTTTCATAATTTCCATAGCTACTATACTTACCGACATTGTTGTATGCAGTGCAATGTACGTTGCTAAGAATTTTCGTCGTCATGTTTTCAACACGGTCCGCCACCGTTACTAACAGTTATTGACAGCAATAGAAATGTGATTTCTGCCTCAAATACGTATCAGATCGCGTTAACATTAGTATATTCGTGACTGGACAAAAATTTACTACAAGATAGCTACCTCACATTTTGCTGTTACTGTGTTTCAGAAAAATATTTTCGAGTAACTTTAGTGTAACTTTGCCAATATTTATCAGATAGCCATAAAATGAACATATTATTCGTGACCGGAAAAAGCTTTAAAAAAATAAAGCTATCTCACATTTGGCCGCCATTTTGTTTCAGAAAAATATTTTGCAGTAACTATGGTGTAACTTTGTAACTTTTCAAACGATTTGGCCTACAAACTTTACACCTTCAATCTTGATCGAGGCTTGTGGATGGTCCAAGTTTCAAGTTGATCGGATTTTCCGTTCACCGCTATCGACGGACATAAAAAAAAAACAAAAAAAAAAACAAAACAGAACGAAGTGCCATAAGAGTCTCGAGGAGACGCTCGCTTCGCTCGCTTAATAATGATTGATTGACAATGTAGTTAATGTGAGAGTTTATTCATGTATTGTCATTAAGAATACGTCCGTGTGAAAAATTTCAGCTCGATCGGACATTTAGAAGTAGGTGAATTATCGATTCAAAGATTCCGTCCGTCCAGACAGACAGACAGACAGACAGACAGACAGACAGACAGACAGACAGACAGACAGACAGACAGACAGACAGACAGACAGACAGACAGACAGTCAGACAGACAGACAGACAGACAGACAGACAGACAGACAAACAAACAAAGCAAGCTAATATAAGCGTTGTAATAAAATTGCAGTAATACAAGGCGACAAACAAAAAGTGAAGTACGCACTGACAAAGGAGTTACCAATACAATATGCAGAACTCGATAAGACTCAACGATCGGAAGAAGACAATACAGTATCCGTTGAAAACCTTGTCAAGACTTTGTCAAATGATGTTGTACCGTCAGCAGTGGAAGAACTTCCAACCCAAAAAGATGCGGAACGAGTCGAAAACTCTTTACTTGAAGTACCTGCAAAGAATATCACAGAAGAGAAAGTAGAAACAGGTAGACGTGAATCCAACTGGTCAGTCTCAAAGGTTCGATCAACTTGTCCTACCAGCTCGGCTATCAAAGCAGAAGCACAAGTTCTTGACGCACGGAACAAATGTTCGCGAGATCAACACATGGGAAGAGAAGAGGTAGTTCTGCAGAATAGAAATATTCACCCCCAACTTCAAGCAGACCAATAACAGAGAAGCCAGGGAAAAATAAAACATTTGATATTCTTAGTTTAAATAAACAGGGCCTGGGTAGATACCTTTCAGATCTACAAGTATTTATAAACAACTTACAAAAAGTGCCAGATGTGATATGCTTATGTGAACAGTGGCAAAGAGAAAGTGAGGTAAGCATATCAGTAATATCTGGATACCTTTCACCAGTCTCATGCTCATACTCCCGCAACAGGTTCCAAAGAGGTGGAGTATGAATTTTTAACATAAACAATGTGTAAGACATAATTAGTACGGGAGGAGATAAAATAAATGTCAATAGATAAACACTTCGAGAGTGTAGTGATGATAGTTTCCTTTTACTAGACACCCGACAGTGACATCAAATTTTTTTCACAAAAATAGAAACTATTCTTGTTAAGCTTTTTAACGAATAAAAAAAAATATGTGGCCATATTAATATAGATTTCATGAAAGATGGCAGTAACAGAAGAAAACAAATAGGCAACGCGCATACGATTTTTTTTTAACCAAGCACTTAGTTTAATAGTATCAGATACAAAAAGTATATTAATGCAAGTCCTAAGTAAAAAAGAAATTTTTAAATAGGTTTAATGTGGACGCATTTATTGAAGTTTCAACTCGGGGATCTGAACCGCCTACAGGTGGCTGTGACGTCATGATTCAGTAGACGTGGCGCAACAGACCAATCGCTGAGGCAGTGAGCGTACACAGAAACAAACCATGACGTCAAATCCCATCAAAATGGCGGCGGTTCGTTTTTCGCGCTCTTTATTTATCTTTACTAAACCAATTATTTTGAGGCATAGACTGATCCGTTTTTCAAAATTCAAAGACACAAAATTATTAAATGAGAGACAAGGTATTTAAAAATCGATTAACATTTTCATACGCGTGTTCCCTATTGCACTTCTCGAAACTTTCAACGCAAGAGCTATCATAACCACACCAACACGTTGTACACAAAACACACACACTTCTGTTGACAATATTATCACAAATTTATCTCCCGAACATTGCGAGACACTAAATGAAATGGTATCCTTTTCAGACTATAACGCTCAAATTTTACGTGTTAATTTTCATGCATTAGGAAACTAAATAAGTATCTACATTTGAAAAAGAACATACGAATTCCCAGCAAAAATAACTACGCCACATTTACAAAGTTTTTAGCTACCTACTGAAAGTTGGGAAACCGTTTATAACAATACAAGTCGAGAAGCAGGCACAGGAACTAATTGGGACTTTTTCCAAACATTATAATGAAGCTTTTCCAGTTCGACAAAATAAAGGAACAAAAGAGAAGGGGTTAGGCTGGATTACTTCCGGGAATATTAAATCTAGTCAAACCCTAGAAAAACTCTATAAGATTAAAACTCTTGCCCCAACTGATACTAATGTAAACAACTTTAAAGTATACAAACGGATATTTCAAAAAGTAAAACGTAAAGCGAAAAGAATGCACTAAGAGGATATAGTTCAACTATCAGATAACAAAAGAAAAGTAACATGGCAAATAATAAGGGAATAGACAGGAAAAACACTACCTTCCCATACAAATATACAGTTAGAGGAAAGGGGTCAATTAATTACTGACCCAATAAGGATAGCAAAAATATTTAATGAGAAATTTACAGACATTGGGCGTGAAAAAAGTACTAGTATCCCTAACAATAGCCAAGTAACAGCAACAATAGAGAAACTAAGTAATCTCAAGTTAAACACTGTGGATTATATGTATATAAAAAACATGCAAAACAAATATCATCAACAGATATATTTTCACTCAGTGCAAAAATCGGCTAAATACATTGTACATCCTTTGACAGAAATTATAAATTACTCGGTCAGTTCAGATAGAGTCCCACAGTGGTTTAAAATGACTAAAGCCATTCCAATGTTTAAAAAAAGGCCGTAAAAAACTTTACTTATTGTACACCAATATCATCAATACCAATATTTTCAAACATTTTGGAAAAAAATTGCTCATCAGGCTAACAAAATACCTTGAAAAGAGCAATGTAATTGTAAGTAACCAAAATGGGTTTGTCAAAGACAAATCCACACTAACGGCAGATTTTTCCTGACGGATAAAATAATAGAGGCACATGACAAGGGTGATAAAGTTCAGGGGCTATTTTTTGACTTGTCAAAGGCTTTTGACACGGTATGCCATGAAATACTTCTAAAAAAACTACATTTCTATGGGATAAGAGGTACTTTACTAGACTGGTTCAGATCTTACCTGTGTGATATACAGCAGATAGTAGAAATAGTGCATGTGGATAATTATAAAAGAGAAAAGCGTTATAGCCCAGAATGGAGAACAGTAACAACTGGAGTCCCTCAAGGGTCAGTCCTTGGACCCACATTATTTCTTGTATATCTAAATGATTTACCTGCAAATTCATCTAGTTCATTTTTCATACGACATAAGTAAAGTATTAAATAACCCCGAATGGAAGAATTTAATAAGACAGTCAAATATAAGGCTAGTTGAAAATAGTGACTGGTTTAACGTTAATACACTTACGTTCAATAATGGGAAAACTAAAATTGTTAGCTTTCAGTCGGCAAATGAACGAACAAATTACGAGCATAGTAATCTAAACAACTTAGCAAATTCCCCAATTATGGCTGACCTTGAACCGTCAAGTGAGACCAATTGCTTAGGTATCTATATAGATAGTAAATTAAATAGGAAACCACATATAAACCACCTAATACCGAAACTGAACTCTGCTTGCTATGTCCTAAAGAAAATGAGTAACTTCGTCGATAGAAATACCTAAACACATTATATTATTCATACTTTCACTCCCTATTATCGTGTTGTATAACACTATGGGGGAACTCAACTGAAAGTAAACAAGTTTATATTTTACAAAAGAAAGCAGTTAAAATAATGGCTTCAGCAGATTTCAGAGCCATAAGAAATCAGGCATATTGCCCATGCCCTGTGTATACCTCATATACGAGGTGTTGTTATTTGTACATAAGAACTTGCATTTTTTTTAATCATAACTCTGATGTTCACCACATAAATATTAGGAATAGGAGCAAATTAAGAATGCCTCAATGTTACCTCACCCTGGTACATAAAGGCTTAAGGGTAAGTGGAATTGTGTTCTACAATGCACTAAAAGATGACGTCAAAAACATCAGTGACATAAATAAATTTAAATTAAAAGTAAAGGAAATATTAAGAAAAGAATGTTATTATTTGGTCGAGGAATTTAAAAATAGTGTTTAAGTGAAAAAATAAAAAATTACAAATATGTAAGTTTTAGTCTTGATTTTAACTACTTGAGCGAATTGATAACTTATTGCAAGTATTGTTAGAATAAAAACAATGACAATGTTCAGTAAAATGAGGGCTATAGGTTTTTGTATTATTTACATCATGTTTTATGTATTTTTTGTATTATGTAATGTAGGTACCTCTGTATGTATTTAACCTTATGACTTTATATTTTTATACTATTGTACAAATGTGAATTTTAAAGAGGCAAATAAAATCTAATCTAATCTAGTCTAATCTATCAGAATAAACTTTTTTAATTTTAAGTTCTTTTTCTAATTTTTTTTTCTTTTTTTCTGGATTTACCATATTACTTTCCCATTTGTTGATTGTAATGCCGGCCCTTACTCTCGTTAAACCCTGGGAAGGGTTATGGGGAACTCAGGGTACCGCCAGGGCCAACCGAAGATCAGTAATTTAGAAAATGAATCGTGCTAATCGACATCAGACATTGTCGAGAACCGATCAGTATAATATATATTATATAAGACTAGTCTTAAACCCTCAAAGCGACTAACATCCACTAATACCAGTTTATTGTTGTAGCGCTTCTGCAAGATAATGATTATAGCGTGTGCACTGTGCACTGTGCATGGCAACACTGTAGTGTGCACTGTGCATGGCAACACTGTACTGTCCGCTTGTCCAATGACGCGATAGACACAACGCCCCGTGTGCGTTGATTATCTACCGAATCGTTAATCTATGTTATTTTTCATTCCTCAACGTTATGAATAATGTCTTCCAGCCAATTATAGTACAACGAAACCTGAGTAAATTCAGTGTATTTTTGGCCAAAACATTTTTTACTATTGTAGTCAAGTGGCTGGAAGTTAGTGCCCACAATACCTTGAATATAAAAACGTCCAGACCTGACATCTTTGAACACAAGCCCTCCCCCAGAATCCCCCTTACACACAGTCATGGTTTTGTTCTCATATCCCGCACAGAACTTGTCGTATGTGAGCCACGGTTTTATGTCTTCTCTTAGGCCGTCCACGCATTTGGTGTAGTTGATGAAAGGTAGTTGCGCAGTATGGAGTCGTTCGCTCGGGAGGTCATTCTCTGTCACGCCCCAGCCGGCCACCTGTTGACAGAAAGGTTATCCCAGATCAAGAAGCGATATGTTTCTCTCAATAATTAGTGACTTTCTCGCTCAGACCTGGACTAGGGGTTGACTTTGCCGTTCGTAAGAAGCAAACAAATGAGGTCCTTCCATGCCTCTTTACCTCCTATTCGACCCATTTCAATCTCATTGTTTGTGATACCATTATATTGGAGTTAAAATTTATAACCTTATTTATGTAAATATTAGGAAAATAAATAGACGACTTCAGAAACTACTAGCGCGCTCTGTATTGGTGAACTAATGCCAGTCCCACCTGTGTTGTGCCCGACCCGAGGCCATTGCCAGCGCTAGTGCGTGCTTCAACATGCTGCCAGTGTCATACCTCAGTTATGTTTTTGGACACATTGATACTTTTGGACACATGAAATAATGTGTGGGGTTTAGTGCAACAGTCAGTTTTAATGTAATTTCATTTTCTCGTTTTAGACATTATTATTCTTAGTAGTTGGAAGAAAGAAGAATCAAGTTTAATGTTGTCAACCTAAGCTTAGACCGTTGAATGAGGATAGCCCCCAATACCTATGCATGAAAATATACTAGGAAAACGCTCTGTTTGACGCGTTGATAAGCGAGCGCGTCAATATCTACAAACTTTCTGGCGAAAAGATTTCAATGCTAATACAAACAACAATTAACAACAATTCAAGAATGCGCATTGCAAAAAATTTTCTAATTTCCATAGCTATTATACTTCCCGACATTGTTGGATGCAGTGCAATGTGCGTTGCTAAGAATTTTCGCTGTCATGTTTTCGCCGCGGTCCGCCACCTAACAGTTATTGACAGCAGTAGAAATGTGATTTCTGGCTCAAATACGTATCAGATCGCGTTAACATTAATATATTCATGACCGGACTAAAATTTACTACAAGATAGCCACCTCACATTTTGCTGTTACTGTGTTTCAGAAAAATATTTTCGAGTAACTTTAGTGTAACTTTGCCAATAATTATCAGATAGCCATAAAATGAACATATTCGTTACCGGAAAAAGCTTAAAAAATATGGTTATCTCACATTTGGCCGCCATTTTGTTTCAGAAAAATATTTTGCTGTAACTCTGGTGTAACTTTGTAACTTATCAAACGATTTTGCCTCAAAACTATACACCGTCAATCCACATCGAGGCTTGTGGATGGTCCAAATTTCAAGTTGATCGGACTTTCCGTTCGACCGCTATCGACGGACATAAAAAAAATAATAAAAAAACAAAACAGAACGAAGTGCCATAAGAGTCTCGTGGAGACGCTCGCTTCGCTCGCTTAATGATTGATTGATTGACAATTTAGTAAATACTAGGAAAACGCTCTGTTTGACGCGTTGATAAGCGAGCGCGTCAATATCTACGAACTTTCTGGCGAAAAGATTACAATGCTAATACAAACAACAATTAACAACAATTCAAGAATGCGCATTGCAAAAATGTTTCTAATTTCCATAGCTACTAGGAAAACGCTCTGTTTGACGCGTTGATAAGCGAGCGCGTCAATATCTACGAACTTTCTGGCGAAAAGATTTCAATGCTAATACGAACAACAATTAACAACAATTCAAGAATGCGCATTGCAAAATTTTTCTAATTTCCATAGCTATTATACTTCCCGACATTATCAGATGCAGTGCAATGTGCGTTGCTAAGAATTTTCGCTGGCATGTTTTCGCCGCGGTCCGCCACCGTTACTAACAGTTATTGACAGCAATAGAAATGTAATTTCTGCCTCTTATACGTATTGGATCGCGTTTACATTAGTATATTCGTAACCGGACAAAAATTTACTACAAGATAGCCACCTCACATTTTGCCGTAACTGTGTTTCAGAAATATATTTTCGAGTAACTTTTGTGTAACTTTGCCAATATTTATTGTATCGCCAAAAAATGAACATATTCGTGACCGGAAAAAAGTTTAAAAAAATATGGCTATCTCACATTTTGCCGTCATTTTGTTTCAAAAAAATATTTTGCAGTAACTATGGTGTAACTTTGTAACTTTTCAAACGATTTTGCCTCAAAACTATACACCTTCAATCCACATCGAGGCTTGTGGATGGTCCAAATTTCAAGTTGATCGGACTTTCCGTTCGACCGCTATCGACAGACATAAAAAAAAAAAAAAAAAAACAAACAAAAAAAAAACAGAACGAAGTGCCATAAGAGTCTCGTGGAAACGCTCGCTTCGCTCGCTTAATAAACGTTAATTATTAGCTGTTTAAAATACCTATTAATATTATGTATGTATTTGTTTTTTTTTGTGTACCATTAGTTTTAAGATATTTTTTATATTGACGATATCCATACATGTTTTATGTATATGTCTGCGGATGAAATAAATTGAAATTGAAATTGAATATTGTAGGGCCTACATTCCTCACTCAACGATAGGAGGAAAGTGGTTGTGTTATGTGTATAGGCTTAACATGTAGGCCTATATGATAAGTATAGGCCTGGGGGGGGGGGGGGTCTGAGCTTAGGGGGTAGGTATAGAGGAAGGTTTATTTCAGAGTAGAAGAGATAATGGTAGGAAATTTCAAAGACAGGGAAGTAATACAGAATATGTTGGCAAGCTTTATTTTATTAATTGGAATATTTGTGATGTGAATGAGTTGGAGGGTACAAATAACAATAATAGGTATGTCTAATGTTTCTAAAAGTTGCCAAACAAGTCACATAGCAAATATTAACACAAACATCGTTATGCAATTACCAATATAAAAAGTTAAAGTGACGTCGCGATTTGTTTTGGTGTTGTTACTACAACCCGGTGCACAGCAAATTGTCCCACTTGTAGTCCTTTTCGTTGTGCTGTTCGTCATAATACTGTTCAAGTAGTTCATGTCCGATAAATATAAATTAAATAAACGTAGGGCAGACAAGTCTATTACAAACAATATGCTAGGCGTACGGTAACGTTGACAGGCTATAGCCTAGTAGGCCTACACCAGAGGCCAGGAGCCACTTTCAGGCAAATTAAGTAAAGAAAAACGTAGGTGGTTTGAAACGTGTACAGTGTAGGAAAATAACAATTAACAGCGTATCTTCAGCTTCACTTTCTTCAGAGCTTTTAACTGTTTTAACAATGTTTGCTTCCACCTTTATGTATGCAGTTGACCACGATGGATTTGAGGTTGCGCATGCGCATTGAATTTCTGAAGTCGTCAAATTTTGAAAGAAACTTCTACTATGATTGTATAACATGAGAGATTTGTGTTTTCTTTATTATTTTGTATGTTTGTATTATCAATATGAATTTGATTGTGTTTATTTGTTTGGTATTTCTTATTTTGTTTGTCAGAGCACAGACTGCACTCTAACTAAAGTTATTATTTTCCATGTACAATGCCCGCGCACGATGATCGTGTTCATTATGCGGGCTTCTCACTAGATTATATAAATACAATGTTTTATATTAGTTTAAAATAGAAAATATTCATTTTTAATATATGGTTTGTGTGTGACAGATACTGTGTTTGTGAGAATAAAAATACATTTATTATTATTATTTATTATTATTATTATTTTTATGTCTTTCCTACAACCAAAGCTACAACCTTCTCCGATGTGGTGATCAAACGGTTGAGCACGTCGTAAACAACAAATCATCAAATGAATCATTTGTTTTGATTGTTCAATATGGCGAATCAACACACGACACTGTTAAAGTTATTCCAACGTTACTCCAAGTCAAATTACATTTAAGAAGAAAAGTGAATTTAGAACTACAAGTCAGTAAAGGATGGAAATTATTGTCATTTTAACCCGGAATGTATATTTAGTCTCTATAGTAGGGCCTACTCTTGAGACTAAAAAATTCATTACTACACCAAATGACAATTATTTCCATCTTTGAGCGACTTGTAGTTCTAAATTCACTTCGCTTCTTAAATGTCGACTTGAGATGACCCATCGGGGATCACCAGTTCGTCCTCGCTCTCCCCTTCCAATGTATCCGGTTTCAACTAAAATAAATTGATTGCTGGAATTCTTACACACAATAAGACTCACTAACCACGCCCTCTGTGTTTGGGGATATCAGGTATCCGATACTTGGTCGTTAATTGTCACTAATAGACGTGTTCCAAGAAGATGTTAGTAACTAGAAAAGTGGATTCGGCAATTTCGTCGGCCTGTGAATGAATAGTAACGTCGGGAGAAAGCTTCTTACCGTGCCCTTGTTACCGGGGATCAGCTGTTCTTCCTCCTTCTCCCGCTTCCAGTCGACGCAAGCCACGCGGATTCCAGCTTCCAGTTTCACCCGATGCTTCAGCCTCAGCAGCGCAATGTCGTGGCTGAAATGAGTCGCACGGTCCCTGTAGCTGTCGTGGATGTAGATCTTGGACACCGATTTACGTTGGACGTGATGCTTCACGGCGTTGAAATCAATCAGGTTCTTGCCTACAGTGATCATGTAAAGCGACTCGTTTTTTGGTCGTTGCATATTAGTGTCCCAGAAACAGTGGGCGGCTGAAATGAGAGATATCGGAATCGTATTATCTTTGACCACAGGTCTAGATGACCTACTACTGGGGCTGTTGTAGTGATTGCATGTTGAGGGCCACCATTTCTCATTCTAAACTAGCAGTAATATTTGACTCAGTGGAGACTGCTGTTGTAGGTAGGGAACCAAGGAGGTCGGGCCATATGCACAGACAACAGTTGTCAACTTCAGTACAGGATTTATTGCTACGAAATTGTTTTATTACATGATATTTTTCACATGAAGAACAAACTCCATAGCAATCATAAACAAATCCTGTATTTAGCTGGACTATATATTATTAGATGAGCGTAGCGAAGCGGAGTGAATCTTTCCATACAACTCGATCGGCGCTTTGTCTGTGTGTACGTATGTATGTATGTATGTATGTATGTCTGTATGTATGTATGTATGTGCGCTAAATTTTGTTCGTCGCGCACAGGTCAAACGGCTTGACGTGTTTGGCTGAAATTTTCGGGCAACGTTTGTGACCACTAAACTCGATGCTGTTAACATAACCAGCAATATTCGTCAAGATGCCAACCTACAAAAAATTAATTACTGAAAAATAAAATGTGTTTATTTATTTAATTAAATGAAAACTTACCAACGGATTTAAATAATGTTTATAATGTAGGTTTATATCAACTGTACCAACAATTGACAATTATTTCAAAATTGTGCGTTCATCCGCCATGTTATAAGAAAATATTGTTTATTTACAACAATAATTTCTTCATTTTTACAGTGTTCCGCCGATATGATTCGCATTTGCGGACTTTTGCAATTAGATGCACATAGTATACACCAAAAATAGCGTACGTAACAATACCAATGCACTATTATTAGGAAAATCTCGATAGCTGTCATAAAATGGCTACTATGACATAAGATGCCAACCTACAAAAAATTAACAACTGAAACAAATGTTTTGTTATTTATTTAATTAAATTAAAACTTACACACGGATATTAATGATTGTTTATACGTAGGTCCACATCAATACTACCAACACTCGACATTAGTTTCAAAATGGTAGCTTTAACCGCCATGTTATAAACAAATATTGTTTATTTACGGCAGTAATTTTCTTCGTTTTTACAGTGTTCCACCGATATGATTCGCATTTGCGGACCATTGAAGTTAGATGCACATAGTATGCTGCCGAAATGGCTTACGCAGTCAGACCGTTCTCACTATGTATTTGGAATTTTGATAGCTATCATAGAATGGCTACAATGACGTGTTATGTTTTATGACCTTCACGGCAAACATGCAAATGTAAACAACGAACTTGGTGGACAAATTAAAAAGCTTTTATTATGATTTAAAAGCGGGTTATTGTATGAATTATTAATATTACATTTTAGATATAGTCTGTATCTACATTATGGAACTTTCCATACACTGAAAGGTTTAATAGTTTATGAATTAGAGCCTATTGAGTAGACCACGGTCGAATGAAATTATGCGGAAATCCATCAACTTGAAGGTTTTAATTTCTTTAAAGAAAACTTCTTAACGGATTAAAATAATATTTCGTGCATTTATTAGCAACATATCAAAAAATAATATACTCAAGTTTTAAGGTTGTAACTTGATCCGCCATCTTGTAAAAAAATCATATGTTTATTATAAAGGTATTTTTTTTTTTAAAGAGTAATATGATATGCAAATGATTTATTTGATTTGATACATTGAAAAAAATCGCTCATCTGTCAACGCGGAGCGTTTTCCTAGTTAGATGAGCGTAGCGAAGCGGAGTGAATCTCTCCATACAACTCGATCGGCGCTTTGTCTGTGTGTATGTCTGTATGTATGTCTGTATGTATGTGCGCTAAATTTTGTTCGTCGCGCACAGGTCAAACGGCTTCACGCATTTGGCTGAAATTTTCTGTTAACATTTGTGACTACTAAACTTGATGCTGTTAACATAACCAGCAAAATTCGTCAAGATGCCAACCTACAAAAAATTAATTACTGATAAACAAAACTTGTTTATTTATTTAATTCAATGAAAACTTACAAACGGATTTAAATAATGTTTCACTTGTAGATTTACATCGACGGTACCAACACTTGACAAAAGTTTCAAAATTGTTAGTTTATCCGCCATGTTATAAAAAAATATTGTTTATTTACGGTAATAATTTCTTCATTTTTACAGTGTTCCACCGATATGATTTGCATTTGCGGACTATTGCAGATAGATGCACATAGTATACACCAAACATAGCGTACGTAACAATACCTATGCAATATTATTTGGATTTTCGATAGCTGTCATAGAATGGCTACAATGACGTAAGATGCCAACCTACAAAAAATTAACAACTGAAACACATGTTTTGTTATTTATTTAATTAAATTAAAACTTACAGACCGATATAAATAATTTTTTATATGTGAGTCCACATCAATAGTACCAACACCGGACAACAGTTTCAAAATTGTAGCTTCAACCGCCATGTTATAAACAAATATTGTTTATTTACGGAATTAATTTTCTTCGTTTTTACAGTGTTCCACCGATATGATTCGCATTTGCGGACCATTGGAGCTAGATGCACATAGTATGCTGCCGAAATGGCTTACGCAGTCAGACCTTTCTCACTATGTATTTGGATTTTTGATAGCTATCATAGAATGGCTACAATGACGTGTTATATTTAATGACCTTCACGGCAAACATGCAAATGCTAACAACGAACTTGGTCGACAAATTAAAAAGCTTTTATTATGATTTAAAAGCGGGTTATTGTAGGATTAATTAATATTACATTTTAGATATAGTCTGTATCTACATTACGGAACTTTTCATACACTGATAGGTTTAATAGTTTATGAATTAGAGCCTATTGAGTAGACCACGGTCGAATGAAATTATGCGTAAATCCATCAACTTGAAGGTTTTAATTTCTTTAAAGAAAACTTCTTATCGGATTTAAATTATATTTCGTGCATTTATTAGCAACATATCAAGAAATAATATACTTAAGTAATAATGTTTTAACTTGATCCGCCATCTTGTAAAAAAATCATATGTTTATTATAAAGATATTTTTTTTTTTTTTAAGAGGAATATGATATGCAAATGATTTATTTGATTTGATACATTGAAAAAAATCGCTCATCTGTCAACGCGGAGCGTTTTCCTAGTTAGATGAGCGTAGCGAAGCGGAGTGAATCTTTCCATACAACTCGATCGCGCTTTGTCTGTGTGTGTGTGTGTGTGTGTATGTGTGTGTGTTCGCCAAATTTTGTTCGTCGCGCACAGGTCAAACGGCTTGACGGATTTGGCTAAAATTTTCGGTCAACACCCGTGAATACTAAACTCGATGCTGTTAACATAACCAGCAAAATTCGTCAAGATGCCAACCTACAAAAAATTAATTACTGAAAAACAAAAATTGTTTATTTATTTCATTAAATGAAAACTTACCAACGGATTTGAATGATTTTTCATTTGTAGATTAACATAAACAATACCAACACTTGACAAAAGTTTTCAAAATTGTAAGTTTATCCGCCATGTTATAAAAAAATATTGTTTATTTACTACAATAATTTCTTCATTTTTACGTGTTCCGCCGATATGATTCGCATTTGAAGACTATTGCAGTTAGATGTACATACGTTACACCAAACATAGCGTACGTAATTATAAATGTTCATTTTTATTTGGAATCTCGATAGCTGTCATAGAATGGGTACAATGACGTAAGATGCCAACCTCCAAAAAATTAATAACTGAATAACATGTTTTTTAATTACTTGAATTAAATAACCATTTGCACACGGATAAAAATAATTTTTTGCTTGTGGGTTCACATCAATGATACTAACACTCGACAATAGTTTCAAAATTTTAGCTGTAACGGCCATGTTATAAAAAAATATTGTTTATTTACGGCAGACATTTTCTTCATTTTTACAGTGTTCCACCGATATGATTCGCATTTGCGGAACATTTAAGTTAGATGCACATAGTATGCTGCCGAAATGGCTTACGCAGTCAGACCTTTCTCACTATGTATTTGGAATTTTGATAGCTGTCATAGAATGGCTACAATGACGTGTTATGTTTTATGACTTTCACGGCAAACATGCAGAAAATAACAACAAACTTGGTCGACAATTTAAAAAGCTATAATTATAGTTAAAATGCGAGTTATTGTATAATTAAACAATATTCCATTTTAGATATAGTCTGTATCTACATTATGGAACTTTCCATACACTGATAGGTTTAATAGTTTATGAATTAGAGCCTATTGAGTAGACCACGGTCGAATGAAATTATGCGGAAATCCATCAACTTGAAGGTTTTAATTTCTTTAAAGAAAACTTCTTAACGGATTTAAATAATATTTCTTGCATTTATTAGCAACATATCAAAAAATAATATACATAAGTTATAAGGTTGTAGCTTGATCCGCCATCTTGTTAGATGAGCGTAGCGAAGCGGAGTGAATCTCTCCATACAACTCGATCGGCGCTTTGTCTGTGTGTGTGTGTGTATGTGTGTGTGTTCGCCAAATTTTGTTCGTCGCGCACAGGTCAAACGGCTTGACGGATTTGGCTGAAATTTTCGGAGAACACCCGTGAATACTAAACTCGATGCTGTTAACATAACCAGCAAAATTCGTCAGGATGCCAACCTACAAAAAATTAATTTCTGAAAAACAAAATTTGTTTATTTATTTAATTAAATTAAAACTTACACACAAATTTAAATTATGCTTCACTTGTAAGTTCACATCAATAGTCTCCACACTTGACAATAGTTCCAAAATTGTAAGTTTACCCGTCATTCATAAAAAAATATTGTTTATTTACAACAATAATTTCTTCATTTTTACAGTGTTCCACCGATATCGTTCGCATTTGCGGATCTTTGCAGTAAGATACACATAGTAAACACAAAAATAGCGTACGCAATCATACCTTTCTCATTTTTATTTGGAATCTCGATAGCTGTCATAAAAAGGCTACAATGACGTAAGATGCCAACCTACAAAAAATGAGTTAATGAAAAACATTTTTTTGTATTAATTTAATCTAATTAAAACTTACTCACGGATATGAATTATGTTTTATATGTAGGTCCACATCAATAGTACCAACACTTGACAATAGTTTCAAACTTGTAGCTTCAACCGCCATGTTATAAAAAAATATTGTTTATTTACGGCTATTAATTTCTTTATTTTTACAGTGTTCCACCGATATGATTCGCATTTGCGGACCATTGAAGTTAGATGCACATAGTATGCTGCCGAAATGGCTTACGCAGTCAGACCTTTCTCACTATGTATTTGGAATTTCGATAGCTAGCATAGTATGGCTACAATGACGTGTTATGTTTTATGGCTTTCACGGCAAAAATGCAAATGTTAACAACGAACTTGGTCGACAAATTAAAAAGATTTTATTATGATTTAAAAGCGGGTTATTGTATGATTAATTAATATTACATTTTAGATATAGTCTGTATCTACATTATGGAACTTTCCACACACTGATAGGTTTAATAGTTAATGAATTTGAGCCTATTGAGTAGAGCACGGTCGAATGAAATTATGCGGAAATCCATTGAAATAAACTTGAAGGTTTTAATTCGACGGATTTTAATAATATTTCGTGCAGTTATTAGCAACATATCGACAAATAATATACACAAATTCTAAGGTTGTAACTTGAACCACCATCTTTTTCAAAAATCATATGTATTATAAAGGTATATTTGTTGTTGTAAGAGTAATATGATATGCAAATGATATGTTTGATTTACTTATAAAAAATCGCTCATCTGGCAACGCGGAGCGTTTTCCTAGTAAAAAAATCATATGTTTAGTATAGAGGTATTTTTTTTTTTAAGAGTAATATGATATGCAAATGATTTATTTGATTTGATACATTAAAAAAATCGCTCATCTGTCAACGCGGAGCGTTTTCCTAGTTAGATGAGCGTAGCGAAGCGGAGTGAATCTCTCCATACAACTCGATCGGCGCTTTGTCTGTGTGTGTGTGTGTGTTCGCCAAATTTTGTTCGTCGCGCACAGGTCAAACGGCTTAACGGATTTGGCTGAAATTTTAAGTCAACACCCGTGACCACTAAACTAGATGCTGTTAACATAATCAGCAAAATCCGTCAAGATGCCAACCTGCAAACAATTAATTAGTGAAAAAAATCCAGTTTTATTTTTTTTTTATTAAAACTTATGAACAGATTTTAATAATGTTTTAAATTAATATTGACACTAACAATGTCGACACTGGATAAAAGTTTTGGAACTATAACTTTAACCGCCATTTAGTAAAAAAATATTTAGTTTCTATTTACGGGAACTTACATTGGTTTCTTTACAGTGCTCCACTTATACGATTGTCATTTACGGACCATTGAAGCTAGATGCACATACTATGCATGGCGAATGTCGTGTACAAAGAGACCTTTCTAAAACTACTTTTGAAATTTCGATAACGTTAATAGAATGGCAACAATGGCGTGTTATGTTTTATGACTTTCACGGCAAAAATGCAAATGTCAACAACGAACTTTGTAGACAAATTAAAAAGCTTTTATTATGTTTTAAATGCGGTTATTGTATAATAAAACACCATCACATTTTAGATGTAGCCTGTATCTACATTGTGGATTTTTCTATACACAGATAACTTTAATAGTTTATGAATTAGAGCCTTTCGAGAAGACCACGGTCGACTACAATTATGCGGAAATCCATTGAAAAATCAACTTGGAGGTTTTAATTTATTTAAAGAAAACTTTTTAACGGATTTAAATAATATTTCGTGTAATTATTAGCAACATATCGGGAAATAATGTACACAAATTCTAAGATTGTAATTTAAACCGCCATTTTGTAAAAAAATCATGTTTGTTATAAAAGTATATTTTTTAAGCGGTGTATGATATGCAAAATATTAATTTGATTTACTAAAAAAAAAAAATCGCTCATTTGGCAACGCGGAGCGTTTTCCTAGTTTAGATGAGCGTAGCGAAGCGGAGTGAATCTCTCCATACAACTCGATCGGCGCTTTGTCTGTGTGTGTGTGTGTTCGCCAAATTTTGTTCGTCGCGCACAGGTCAAACGGCTTGACGGATTTGGCTGAAATTTTCGGTAAACACCCGTGACCACTAAACTCGATGCTGTTAACATAACCAGCAAAATTCGTCAAGATGCCAACCTACAAAAAATTAATTAGTGAAAAAAATCCCGTGTTATTTTTTTTAAATTAAAATTTATGAACAGATTTTAATAATGTTTTATATTTATGTTCACATCAACAATGTCGACACTGGATAAAAGTTTTGGAATTGTAACTTCAACCGCCATTTTGTAAAAAAATATTTAGTTTCTATTTACGGGAATTTTCATTGGTTTCTTTACAGTGTTCCACTTAAATAATTCTCATTTGAGGACCATTGAAGTTAGATGCACATACTATGCATGACGAATGGCGTGTATAAAGAGACCTTTCTCAAACTTCTTTTGGAATTTCTATAACTTTAATAGAATGGCAACAATGGCGTGGTATGTTTGGATGTCTTTTACGGCAAACATGCAAAAGTTAACAATGAGCTTTGTCGACGATTTAAATAGCTTTTATTATGGTTTAAATGCTGTTATTGTATGATAGAACAATATCCCATTTTAGTTCTTGCCTGTATCTACATTATGGAACTTTCTATACACAGATAAGTTTAAAAGTTAATGAATTAGAGCCTATTGAGTAGACCACGGTCGAATGAAATAATGGCGGAAATCCATTGAAAAATCAACTTGAAGGTTTCAATTTATTTGAAGAAACTTTCTTAACGGATTTGAATAATATTTCGTGTTATTATGAGAAACATATCGGGAAATAATATACACAAATTCTAAGGTTGTAGCTTAAACCGCCATCTTTTGAAAAAATCACATGTTTATTATAAAAGTATATTTTATAAGCGTTATATGATATGCACAAGATTTGTTTGATTTACTAAAAAAATATCGCTCATCTGGCAACGCGGAGCGTTTTCCTAGTTAGATTGAATTTCTCTTGTTCCTTTTCGCTAAATTCCTCCTCAAGACATTATATGACCTGACGCTTGAGTACGTTGTTAAATACAAAAATAACCAATGGTCACATTTCCTATTATCCCCATACTCCGACGTCACATCATGGTTGGGTTCGTCGTTAGAGGTCATAGAATCTAAAAGGAAAAGTGGACTAGGACCGACAATGCAAAGCAGCTATCTGTCTACTTTGGATAGGAATTGCTGCCTTCGGATCTACAAAATAGTAGTGTTTCTGGTGCTATACTGTACGTCATACTCGACTGATAGGTCATATTGACGTCAGACGCGCACGTTGCCGGGGTCGTTGACAAGAGAATCACATAGATGAGGGGGTGGGGGGCTCGTTTAAGGACTTTCATGGGACGTGGGTGGGAGGTTAATGAGCACTTGGATCGCAAAGAGGACCTGGAAGTATGAAGAATAAATTAGAAAGTAGAATAGAAAAAATTATTAAGGCCATCCCGTGAGATGAATAAAGAAATTACAAAAAGATGCACGAGAGTCCCTTTTCCGGGCACCGGTCCCACGGGGAGACCCCACCTCGACCGGGAGAGTAAAGACTGATTTGATATCCTAGATACCGTATTGAGAATTGTGATCACGGTTCATGTTCATAAACTGAAGACAGTGACACGATGTTTTTATTTCAGTGACAATATCTTCAATAAAATTATACTAACTATTATATTATAGACAAATTGTCTCATAGATTTTTTAAAACCATTACTTCCCCCCCCCCCCCCCCCAACCACTTAGTATGCTTAGGTCATAAAGTTTAATTGATTAAAGGTTACCAACTTATTGATTCAACGAAATTCCTCTAAGAATAATTTTCCGTTCAGTCAATGTCGGAGGTTGATCGCAAATAGCAGTATAAGTATTCCACAACACAAATCAGCTCAGGAAAACGTTTACTTGCAATGCATCCAAAACATACAACTCGTTACCCCGGAACTTTCACTCCTTCTACAATACAAGTTTGTTTGATTCTGTATTCATTTTTGTCTTGAAATGATTGTATAGTTCAATTTGTTTTAGTTATCTTATTTTCAATAAAATTGTGTATTATTCGATAATACTGTGTCTATATTGGCGACAGCTTTGGCTGGAGAAACCAATATTATTTAATAAAGGTTCTGCTAGTTACATGTATCAGTATATCTACTAGGAGATAACTTCTAGTGTTTTACCTGAGAGAACATATTTCGGGTCAATAAGAGTTCCTCCACATCTGTGCTCCCAATACGTCTCGTTTATCTTCTTGTAAATGCTTACATGCCAAGGAACGACGCCCCTCATTTCGCCACCAATTAAATACTTTGTATTAGAGCTTGGCACTCCACACACTAAAACATAACAAACATAGTAAAGATCACTTCAAATAAGAATCATTAAAGCATACCCTATCTAATGAATCTTGGCGGCCCACATGGTAAACAATCAGCGTACGTTAGAGCATAGCACTGTTACACTATAGCATGGATAACTAATTGTACACTTCCATTATCTGTGATTATAGACTGTTGAGCATTTCTAGATGATCAAAGATGATCAATAATATTGAGATCTGGATCAAACCTTTGAGGACAAAACCAACGTAAATGCCTCAAGATGGAGACTATTTGTCCATCACATTTGACCGCCTAGCACACACCAGTCGGAGCACTACCCATGATGCACTGCGGGTGGTACTGGACTCGGCTATGTCGTAAGCATTAGAATACTTACGCTGGGGCAACTTTACTCATAGAGCGCACAGTCCACGGATTACAAACATAATGGACAAGACGTTCAAACAAATACAAAATGATACAGTGTTAATATTGTTAAAGATACTGTATATCTACATACTTTTCATGCAGGTTTGTGGATATCTGCTCCACTTCCCACCGGGCAAACATGTCATCGTACGATTAGTTTCTTCGTCGTCGTTCACTGGCAACAAACCCTCCTTGCATGTGGATATGGCTCTAGTACCGACGAAAGCCATTCTGTTGCAGGGGACCGGATCACCTTCATACCCGCATGATATGTCCACGTTTGTAACTGACAGCCCACGACACAACTTGGACTCGGGGTGATCTGCAATAGAAGGTTCCCCACTTACATGGCGTCATTCCCCAAAGATGGACTCATCTCTGTAGCCCAAAGTGTGTATGGCAATAAGATGGACTCATCTCTGTACCCCAAGTGTGTATGGCAATAAGATGGACTCATCTCTATGGCCCAAGTGTGTATGGCAATAAGATGGACTCATCTCTATGGCCCAAGTGTGTATGGCAATAAGATGGACTCATCTCTATGGCCCAAGTGTGTATGGCAATAAGATGGACTTCAGCGTGTGGGTTTGGGCCGCACCCCCCCCATGTGGGAGAAGCGTACAGAAGGGTGGGGCGTATTATTGTCGTGTAGATACGCAGGCGATCTCCGGCCGAGATGGACTCAGATCGCAGGAGAGAGTGAAGGGCAAAGAGCTTCCGGCGGGCTCTCGCCAGGACGTGGGCAATGTGGGGCCCCCATGTAAGGCGCTTGTCCATCAGAGCTCCCAGATAGCGATTTGTGGATGACCAAGCGATGGGTCTGCCAGAAATGGTTAGGGGAGGGCGTGGATCACCTCGTCCCGTGGAGAAGAGAGTTGCGGATGTTTTATCAGCGTTCAGTGAAAGACGCCATTTCTCGTACCAAGGGTGGACAACGTCCAAGCCCGACTGTAGTTTGTGAACGGCGAGTGCAGCCGACGAGGAAGAGGCCGCCACCGCATCGTCGTCGGCGAACAGGTGAATCTCGACGCCTGGGGCATGGTTGGCATGTCTGAAGTGAAGATATTAAAAAGTGTGGGGCTCAGTACCGACCCTTGAGGCACACCTGCCCTGATGGGTTTCGGTGCAGAACAAGAGCCTAGCCAGGTAGCTACAAAGGTACGGTGTGACAAGAAGGATCTGAGCATATGAACCAAGTGATCTGGGAACCCGAGACGGAACAGCTTAAATAGCAGCCCAGCGTGCCAGACTGAGTCGAAGGCCCGGGCAACGTCGAGAAAAGCAGTGGCTGTCACCTGACCCCTGTTGAACCCGTCGGTAATGTGGTTTGTAAGTCGGAGGAGCTGGTGTTCCGTGGACGTATGTCGGACGAAGCCGAATTGGTAGTGAGGAATGATAAGGTGATTTGTGACTACTTTCTGGATACGAGACAAGAGGAAACCCTCGAGAATTTTAGCAAAGATGTTGAGCAGGCTGATGGGCCTGTAACTGGCCGGATCAGTGGGGGGTTTACCTGGCTTGAGGATAGAAATAATTTTTGCGTGCTTCCACTGAGTCGGAAAGTAGGACGCACGTAAACACGCGGTATAGATGTAATAGAGGACCGCTACGGCGGAGCCAGGAAGATTGAGGATGAGTGCTGGCGTGATTGCGTCTGGACCAGGGGCTTTTCTCAGCTTTATTTTTAATAGAGCTGTCTTTAATTCTTGAGGCGATATGTCGTACTCCGATGAGGGGACCGCAGGAACAGCGCCGGCGAATAGAGTTTCCACACGACTGTCCATTTGAATTTAATTTGAATTGAATTCGGGATCTCCCGGTACGGGCGGATTGGGAATGAAGCACATCTCAAGGTGCCTGGAGATAGCTTCGGCCTTGTCTTGACTGCTGAGGGCCCAACCAAGTGGAGTCAACAACGGAGGGTTTGGGGCGCTTGACTTCTGCAGCGTCTTCGCCATCCTCGAAATGGAGTTGTCGGAATAGGTAAGCGTGGAGAGTTTTGCCTCCCACTGTAGTTGTCGGTGGTGCGCAATGTCCCGTTTCAGTGCTCCTGCCAGGCGATTGTATGTGGCAAGGGTGTCAGGTGTACGGAATGCCTGCCAGGTCCTCCTCGCTTTGTTCTTGACCCTTACGCAAGCGACGAGAGCCGGAGGAAGTGTAAGATGAGTGGAGTGTCGTGGACAAGTTCTGGGTATTGCGGCGCCTGCTGCTTGACGAATCAGAGCAGACAAGAGGGAGATGGTTGTGTCAATACTCTCTTGCGAGTCCGGTATCGGGAGTGGTTGCGCCTCGAGTCGGTGGTGGATATGTGTACGGAAGCGCTGCCAGTCGGCGTGGTGGTATGAAAAGGTTGGGGTGGGTTTGGAATGAGAAAGTGAATTACCTTGTAGAAGGAGAATTGGGTCATGGTCGGAGGTGAGGGCCTGCACTGTAGAAATGTCGAATGATTGACGGTAATTACGTAGAATTGCAATATCTAGGACGTCCGGCGGTGTGTTTGCGAGAAAGTGGTGATAGGTGGGTTTAACTGGGCCCACACCTGCGTATTACAAATACAAGCCTAAAAAGGTATTAGATAGTAAAGACTACAAATTATATTACGACCGGGCAGTTATAACGGACCAAACCATACATCACAATAGACCGGATATTATATTTATTGACAAGAAGAAACAAGAAGCGATTTTAATTGATGTTGCTGTCCCTTTATGCCACAATGTAGAGACAACTTGGCGGGAAAAGATAAACCGATATAAGGAGTTATCTATTGAAATAAAAAGGTTGTGGAAGCAGAATAAAGTAACTATTGTACCGTTAATTATATCAGCAAATGGTATTGTTCCACATGAACTCCATGACAGTATTAAACTAATTGGTCTCCAACCGAACATATACATAGTGATGCAAAAAGCAATAATTTTGAACACGTGTAGGATAGTGCGAAAATTTTTGAACTAAGAAGAATGAAGATTTCAAGAAGTTCTCCATCCTGATGGTGGTTTTCGTGGTTTCCACCGTACGAAGAGCGAATGCTGGGATGAGTTCAAATCGGCCACGACCGTACGTACATAGCATCCACAGTTCGGTTTGGAAAAAATTATGTCTAAGTAGATTTTTATAAGGTAAACACATGGAAATACTTGACATTTGTGTCCGTACAACATGTTTATGCCGGTTTTGACCGAGTTTGTATGTATTGCAACAATAAAATAATAATAATAATAATAATAATAATAATAATAATAATAATAATAATAATAATAATAATAATAATAATAATAATAATAATAATAACAATAGTAATAATAATAATAATAATAATAATAATAATAATAATAATAATAATAATAATAATAATAATAATAATAATAATAATAATAATAATAATAATAATAATAATAATAATAATAATAATACTACTACTACTACTAATAATAATAATAATAATAATAATAGTACCTCATGGAAATACTTGACATTACATCTGTATTGTCCGTATAACATGTAAACACCTGCTTTGACCGGGATTGATGACTGTTTAAACTAGTAACATATGATTAGTGAAGTTAAATAAGGTAGACACATGGAAATATTTGACATTACGTCCGTATAACATGTTAACGCCGGTTTTGACCGAGATAATAATAATAATAATAATAATAATAATAATAATAATAATAATAATAATAATAATAATAATAATAATAATAATAATAATGATAGTAGTAATAATAATAATAATAATAATAATAATAATAATAATAATAATAATAATAATAATAATATAACAATCAAAATTAACTTTAACCCCTGAATTTGGACGTGGTCTTACAAACTGCAGTGCAATCATGTAACTTTGGATGATCCGAACATATGATCCGAAGAAGTTGGAACCAACCCAAGGTTCGTAAATCCCCTGGCGGGGGCTCGTCGAACCAAACCTCCGCCAGGGGATCGACGGACCATGGACGGACCTTGGAACCAACCAACTTCGGCGCTTGCAAATTCGAAGAAGTTCGTCCATGGATTTATCACAGGAACAAGGTCTACTTGGCCTCCATTAGGCGGAGATCAAGTAGACCTTGCACAGGGACTAGTCAAAATCCAGCAAGCTGTGAGCAACATTGGCATTCTTTTGTTTTTATTGAAAGTCTGTCAAAATGTATCAAATTTCACACTTTCCACTCACAGCACGTATTTATTCTAATATTCCACTGTGTTCTAGAGGAAGGTCTAAACTCTAACTAAAGGTATAGTCCGTCCTACTTTAGTTTTGTGAAATAAAGTCGTTTAAACACCGGCGTTTCCGCCATTTCTTGGTATCAAAAGCTGTTGGTGGCTGGGTGCCCGTGATCGAGAGGCGCGCACGATTTTCGTGATGATGATAATAATGATATTTGGGGTTTACGTCCCATATTTTAAACATACAATTTTCAACGATATCGAACGTTATCTACCAAAGCTACATGATCGCAGTGCTGGACCGATATTTGAGCATCACCATCCAAGGCATTTCGAAGATTCCAGTAATGAATGTTACCATCAGTGATTTGCTCCGCTGAAGTCTGACTGCACAAGTCAGGGTTGATAAGGTCGATGACCGTTTCTGGTTGGACTCGAGTGATGACCGTAGCTGGGATGGCTTCATCACGGCAGCATACGAGAGGTTGTCGATTCTGTAACAGTGTAGGTTCGTTCGTTAGCCGTGCTCTACGTACACGAATCTACTCCGACCTCCATCTGGGCCTGGAGGTAGACCTTGGAACCAGGGTAGCTCTGCCTATCGTAAGAAGCGGCAAAGAGGCTTACATCATAATATGGGCTAACGGCTGGTTATGTCGATTAACGTGAAATAATTTAAACTTAATAACTGTGTCAGACGATCGAGTAACTCGCGCGAGCACCTCGCTACGAGTACAGTTGCACTTGATAACATGGAACTCGCCTGACAGCCCGATACACGGTCGAGCCAGCTCGCGCGAGCTCGAAAAATCTCCAACTTGTTCAACTTCCTAGTAGTAGTAGTAGTATCTTTATTATTAGCATAAATGCTATTTTTCATTTACATAAGTACATAAATATACAAGAACAGACATAGTTACATTATTTTACATTTACATTCTTTAATCCAGGTCCAACATTCTCTTCTAAATTTATAACTATCCTTAATATCCCTTATGTTTTGTGGTACACGATTAAATATATTTATACCTCTTATAAAAATTGATTTTTCTCCAAATCCACTGTTTATTCTTTTTACAAAAATATTTGTTTTATTTCGTAGGTTATATTTTTGTATTTCAGAGTTCAAAATCAATTTCTTACTTAAGTAATTTGGTGCCTTCCCATGAGATATTTTATTTATGAGGCATAATGTATTTAGCAGTATTCGCTCCTTTATTGTTTGCCAACATAGTGCTTCACACATCTTGGTTATAGATGTTTCTCTGTTTACTCGCAGAATACTTCTCATAGCTTTGTTTTGAATTTTCTGAAGTATCTCTATCTCATTTTTATTTAACATAAATAGTATGGAACTGCAATAATCTATGATAGGAGCAACAATTGCTTGATAGATCTGGATTTTTGACTTTAGGGGCACATTATTATGTATGCGACAAAATAGTCCTACCTTTCTTGCCATTTTTTTTGCAATGTAATTTCCGTGTGCTTTAAAATTTAAGTTTTCATCTAAAATTGCCCCTAAGTATTGTATATCATTAACAATTTCTACTCTTTCTTTGTCCAGTGTAATCCGAAGTTCTAATAATTCTTCTTTTATTTTATTTCTGATTTTATTTAAGCACAAAACCATTGCTTTGGTTTTCGAGACGTTTATTTTTAGCCTGTTAATTCGTAACCATTGTTCAATTAGTTTTAGATCATACTTTAGGTTATTTATTACTTCTTGTAATGTGGTTCCTGTACATACAATTAGTGAATCATCTGCATAAAGGAAGATTTTACAATATTTTAGTATGTTTCCAATGTCATTTATATAAATTATAAATAGTAAGGGACCCAACACAGTCCCTTGAGGGACTCCCTGAGTATTTTCTTTGTAATCTGATGAATTGTTTCCTATTTTTACCTTTTGTACTCTTGTCTTCAGATATGAGATTACCCATTGTAAAGCCTTACCTACTATTCCATATTTTTCTAGTTTTTTTATTAGAATAGATCGATCTATTGTCTCGAATGCTCTTTTTAAGTCAATTGATACTACAATACTAATTTTTTCTTGTTGCATGTTATTTTTCAATTCCTCAACTACATACTGAATTGCTGTTTCACAGTTATGCTGGTTTCTAAAACCTGATTGGCTTTCTGTAAGAATTCCATTTTCACTTATATATGTATTCAATTGCTCCTTAATGACATATTCTAAAATTTTCTCAGTCGTTTGCAGAATGTTTATTGGCCTAAAAAGTTCACCATCTATTGGTTTTACAGTTTTAGGTACTGGTGTTATGACACTTTTTTTTAAACACTCTGGCACTACTCCTATCGTAAGTGATTTATTTACAATATTTGTTAAATGTACTTTAATAATAGGAACTAGGACCTTTAGGACTTTTTCGGTAATGCCATCTTCGCCTGGTGCTGACGTTTTTAAGTTCTTAATTATATTTACTATTTTTTCAACCCCTACGCTTTGAAACATTTCAAGTCTATTTGGGCCATCATATGCTTTTACTGCAAGAAGTGCCTGCGGTATATTTACACTTCCCTCTATATTGTCAGTTATGTCTTCAATACTTTTTATAAAATATTCACTAAATGCCTTTGCTATGTTTTTTTCTCCCTTAACTTTCTTATCATAAAAATAGAGTTCCTTATAATCAGCTGTTGGTTTACCTTGGTACAAGCATTTCAAAATTTGCCACATTTCCTTTGGTCTATTTTTTGAATCACTTATCTTTTGTGAATAATAAGCTCTCTTTTTATTTTTTATAAGGGTTACCAATTGATTTCTGCTATCAGTATAATTTTTCCAATTTTCTCCATTGTTTCCCGATATGGCCACACGGAAGAGAAAATTTCTGTTTTGCTGTGCTCTCTTTATCTCTGCATCAAACCATTTATTGTCCTTATACTTATCCTTAATATAAATGTTTTTTTCTGGAATGAGATTGTCCATCGAATCCTAAGGGGACAGTTCGGTGAAATTTTCTAAAAAAATGAAAAATGTGGCCCTTGTTTTAAAAAGAGAAGACGCATCAACTGAAGGATGCTTTTTTATATTGGATAGTTAAAAGAATGGCAAAAAAAGCCATCTTGACACAAGAAAAAAAAAAAAAAAAAAATTGTGAACTTTAAAGGCCAATATCTTTTAATTTTTTTTTTACATTTGTGGTAACAATTTTTCCTACTCCTTCTTCAATTTTAAAGATAGAAGCTTGATTTTTTTTTTAAATGTGTAATACATTACCCCAAGCAAAATTGGGTTGGGATTTGGTGATTGAATTATGATTGCTCAATTTAAAAATTCTTTACTAACGATTTGTTGGTAAAATCCTAATTTGTAAGAACGACTGTCATTTAAAAATCATATTTTCCAAAGTATTATGAAATTAACAAAATGCGATCCCAGTTTTGAAGACATTATGGTAATGAATCTAAAAAGTGTTTAAAATTTAAAATTGATGGCCAATTACAGAATCCTTAGCGTTTCTAGTCTTGCCCTGTTTAAACAATGAAGTTTTCCATTGTTGCCAATAATTCTTAAAAAAAAAAAAAAAAAAAAAATACCATTATTATTTTCATTGGTTATTACAAATTATCTCAAAATCACCACTTTCAACATAGCATGGTTAAAAAGATAGGAAATTCACCGGACTGTCCCTTAACATTTGTTACAAATTCTTGAGACATTTCTTCTAGGTTTTCTCCCACCTCTGATTTAGTCCATTTTTTATTTCTTACAATCTCTTGAAAATGCCTTTGGTTTATTTTTAAATCTAAATCTGCATATTTCCTATACTTTATTAATTTCTTAGGCCTTTTTTCCATGCCTGTATGACTCGCTAATCTACCATTATTTGCTTTGTAGTATTTGATTCTAATCAGTCTATGATCTGAAATCGCGTTATCTTCCACATCTACTGTATATATATTTTTATCTTCATACCCTACTATTACATAATCTATGAGTGTTCTAGAGATCCTTAAGGTACCATCTTTACCCACCAAGGGAGCTATCCGGGTAAAATCATCTACCAGTTGTGTTACCCCTTGCAAATCTAACATATTTTTCATTTGTGTCGAGTACGGGGATTTCTTACTTAAATCTATGTTTATGTCTCCCATTAAAATAATGTTTCGATTTAAATCTTGTAGGGCTTCCAATTTACTTTGCATTGTACTGACAACATCAGACTTTTTCATTTTTGGGGACACATAGATCACACAAATAACCGTGTTTGACAATTCTCCCGTTAGGACAAGAACACTAATCTCCCACCATGATTTTCCTGTACTTTCTTTACTGATAACTCTGTATTCTATACCTTCCTCTATATATACTATAACTCCCCCAGTGTGCCTACTAAAGGAATCGATTCTAATTGTATTATACCCTTTAATATCTACCTCCCAGTTATTCACATCTTCTGTTAGATGGGTTTCTGCAATGCCAACTATTAAGGGTTTTGACTGCTCTACTAACTGTTATATTTGATCGAGTTTGTTATTCAGACTTTGAGTGTTTAAGAACAAAACTTCTGTATTCGGTTTACATTGCATAGTGGCATTAGGCGTATGTCTAATTGGTAGCAGTCTCATGTCGTTTACTTTCAAAATATCATCATTACCTAATATAGTTAACAGTGAGTTGCTTACCATATTATTTTTTTCACCTATATGTGAGTGTGAGTGAAGTAAGCCTACTTTTTGTTTTTGTTGTTGTTGGTCACTTCCTATGTAAACCAACCCACTCGATTCTGGAATTAGTTTTCCGCATTTTTTACTATACCTAGAAATACATTTGTCATTACACTATGTCCCTTATAGTTAAGATGCAAGCCATCCTTACCCAGACAGTCAGTTAGTAGCCATATGTTTGGGTCTACAAAAATACCACCTAGTTTATTGGTAACCCATTCAATATCATCATTGATCATATTTATTTCCCTGTTATCAAAATCAGATCTGTGAATTATACCTGTTATGGCTATATCTGCCCCTGTAAACTTGTTTTTTAGTTCTGTTACTAGGGCCCAAGTGTCACTTATAGCATTACCATTTTTTCTCCATCCCCTAATGCTGTTAGTCCCTACATGTGCTATGACAATCGGCTTTGGATCATTGATCTGACATTCAAAATTGTCAGTCCTATGTTTTACTATTTTGGTCAGTTGATCTGTTCTGACACCTGGATAGCATTTAACATCCCAATTCTCTCCCCCTTTTTGACTTATTTTATCTATATTATGAAAGATCATAGAGTCTCCCATAACAATCACATTTCTTTTATTGGATTTATGGCAAACATCCAATTCATTGTTTAAGACTGTAGGTGTGTCATTATTTACCTGACTAGTGATTTCTGTTTTCTGTTCTGTTTCTTTTTTTCCCTTCTTAACATATACTGTTATGTTAATCCCTGAATTGGAGAATACGTTTGTTAACATCTTCTTTATATAGCGAGTCACGTTAGTGGGCTCCAATCAAAACTCGTTATTTCAACACGTGTTGATTGACACATGAGAATCTATTATCTTATCCTATTATTGTCTATTATTAAAATTATTACTATCTTTTATTTTTCTGTCGTGTATCGGAGACAGTAATAAGCTCGCGCGAGCCAACTCAGCGAGATCCTCGATCGTCTGCCACGGCTTTAACACAATTCAAATAAGGAAAAGGGAAAAAGGAATGTATGCAACAGACAATAATATATTGTCATTTGATTGGGAAACGCTTTTCTCCGACTTCAGTAAAACTTAAACGAACATTGTACCCAACTTAATTGTTATGGGTTTTCTATGGCCAAAGTGCTCGTATTTCCAAGATGCTTTGCTTAGGCTGGGCAATACCGAGATAGTCAACTGCTGACCTAGAGGTCATAGATAAGTGTAATGTACGTATACGGTATTTCCCTACCATGTGATGCTTTGCAACATCGGTCTAGGTCAGGAGGTGGGTGGGTGACCGCTCTCCTCCGAAACACTAGTTACCGTTGGTTAGAGTAGATTGGAGGGTTCGAAAGCCAAGTGTAACAGCTTCGTTCTTCTCGTCTACTGCTCAGCAGTCCAGGTTAGTGGAGGAACCTATATGACCGGTCAAAGTTACGCCAGCCTTTCGGATGGGACGTAAAGCCGATGGTCCTCTTGGTACTTTTCGACAGGAGAAGGCTACGTGCCGGTACCAGGCTTTCCCCCCCCCCCCTCTTCCTGATCACCATTCATCAATCGTCAGGTTAAAAAGGGCATATGTGGCCTTCACTGGCCTTTAATTTCAATAAAATAAATAAAATAATATATTGTTCCACCCCACTTCCAACAAAAACATGGCCCAAATATACAAAATTTAGCATTTCTAACTTTCCTTCCACTCACGACTATAGCATTGTTAAGCTTGTGTAAAATTGCACGCTTATCGCGTGTTCGCTATAAACACTGGCAATAATACTCACCACGGAGCCACACTGTTCGCGACAGAGAAGTAGGGTTGTGGAATTGTTGAGGGGGCGGGGTTTCGAATACAATTCGAACAGCCGTGGGCACTGAGAAAGAAGAACGCATGTGCCCCGAAGCGATTCCGTAGTGAGGCACTCGCTGTTTACCTCCGCAGCAACTGCAATACCAACAAAAATATTGTTATTATGATCCAACAGCACAATGTCAACAATACTATAGTTGACCCAACGTTAGTATTCTGATTACAAAGATATAGCTGTATAATTTAAAGTTAATTAATTTCGGGCATAGTAAGAGTATTATTTAATAATGTCAAGAATGTGAATAGAAGATTTCCCTGAATGAAACAAAATAGAATGAAAAAATATAACATGAAAAAAATACTTTTTTATAACAACGCTTATATTTAAATGTACTAAAAAGTAAAAAATAAATTTTGTCCCGACAAGTCTTTGCCTTACTCGGAAAATAAAAACGTTGGGCGCTTTCCCTCCATGAACAACCGAATTCTGTAATCTGTATCAATACCGTAAGCGCCCAGCGCTTTTATTTTCCGAGTAAGGTAAAGACTTGTCGGGACAAAATTTATTTTTTACTTTTTAGTACATTTAGATATAAGCGTTGTTTTAAAAAAGTATTTTTTTCATGTAATATTATTTTATACTTTTTATTCTTAATGAATGTTGTAATGTTGCCACAGTAGTTGCGCTGGCATCAACTCCACGATCAACTGTGAGGTCGAACCACACGATAGGAACGCAACTATGCGTACATGGTGAATGACACCGCATGGGGTTGAACTTGCAAGTGAAGCGCGTTGAGCGTTGTCGCCGCATAGCAAAAAAAAAATAGCATCATATCTTATGATTTCATCGCGGATATTTGAGTTCCGAACAACCAGCGGGTGTGTAAATCCGATGCCTGCATCTGGTTAGCCCATCCTCACTATGTAGCTGTGACCAATTTCCCATATGAAGCTTTGTTTGATTAATTATGATTAATTAATTGATTAGCTAGTATTGTCATCAAGAATATATACGTCTGTGTGAAAACTTTCAGCTCGATCGGACGTTGGAAAATGGTTGAAATATCGATTCCCATATAAACGCGTTAATTAATTATGATGGATTTTGTAACTAAATAGTAAATAAGACAATTGATTCGTGTATTGTCATTAAGAATACGTATGTGTGAAAAATTTCAGCTCGATCGGACATTTAAAAGTAGGTGAAATATCGATTATAAGATTCCGTCCAGACAGACAAACACATAAAGCTAATATAAGCGTTGTAATGAAAACACATTACAACATTCCATGTCGTGAGCACGAGAGTGGTAAATGATGATTGTAAATGATATAAAATTAAATTATTTATAATTATTTTTCCTCTTTCGCTTTCAATGTTTGATTCCCGGGATAGAATGGTCTAGAGCGCCTCAGTCAAAGTACTCGTCACTATTCCTCTATCGCTTTCAATGCTTGGTTCCCGGGATAGAATGGTCTAGCGTGACTCAGTCAAAGTACTTGTCACTATTCCTCTACCGCTTTCAATGCTAAGTTCCCGGGGTAGAATGGTCTAGAGCGCCTCAGTCAAAGTACTTGTCACTATTCCTCTACCGCTATCAATGCTTGGTTCCCGGGATAGAATGGTCTAGAGTGACTCAGTCAAAGTACTGGTCACTATTCCTCTACCGCTTTCAATGCTTGGTTCCAGGGATAGAATGGTCTAGAGCGCCTCAGTCAAAGTACTCGTCACTATTCCTCTACCGCTTTCAATGCTTGGTTCCCGGGATAGAATGGTTTTGAGCGCCTCAGTCAAAGTACTCGTCACTATTCCTCTACCGCTTTCAATGCTTAGTTCCCGGGGTAGAATGGTCTAGAGCGCCTCAGTCAAAGTACTCGTCACTATTCCTCTACCGCTTTCAATGCTTAGTTCCCGGGATAGAATGGTCTAGAGCGCCTCAGTCAAAGTACTTGTCACTATTCATCTACCGCTTTCAATGCTTGGTTCCCGGGGTAGAATGGTCTAGAGCGCCTCAGTCAAAGTACTCGTCACTATTCCTCTACCGCTTTCAATGCTTGGTTCCCGGGGTAGAATGGTCTAGAGCGCCTCAGTCAAAGTACTCGTCACTATTCCTCTACCGCTTTCAATGCTTGGTTCCCGGGATAGAATGGTCTCGAGTGACTCAGTCAAAGTATTTGTCACTATTCTTTTACCGCTTCCAATGCTTAGTTCCCGGGGTAGAATGGTCTAGAGCGCCTCAGTCAAAGTACTCGTCACTATTCCTCTACCGCTTTCAATGCTTAGTTCCCGGGATAGAATGGTCTAGAGCGCCTCAGTCAACTTCATCCGGTCTTTAGGTTAACACCAAATAATCGAATAATACGAATTACTTGAAGTACTTACGTGCAATAGTGAATAGGCTGCACGACAGCCATAGTCTAAGTATAACAGACGTCATCTTCATGATAAGTTTTCTCTGAGTACAAGCTTATGTGTGATCGTCAGGTGGTAAAGGAAAACTGGCCAAGACCACAAGCAGCAGCTGATATTTATTTATTTATTTATTTACTTAATGTCTATCATATTCAGTTATAAAAACTGACGAAAACCCCTGACATGACGTCAGCTGATAACCTGTGACATAAGGTCAGCTGATCCCGAACTCTGTCGGGTTAATTTTTTGCTGCGAACTATATTAGTATCCGTTAGCAAGAATAGAAGTAGAAGTACCCGTAGGGTATATGTTAGTTACTATCTTTGCTACAGTGGCGGCTCGTGGTATAAAATAATAGGGAGGCCAGGACAATTCAAGAAAGATCGAATATGGAAGCAATGGAAATAAGCGGCAGTCTGCCCCGCAGGGCGATTTTTTTTAAACTGCATTTTTCTACGTTGTTTTTGGTGTTATAATCTGGTTGTGGATGTGGATTTAAGTTGCCCGATTTAAGTTGACGACACTTGCCATTAACCATAACAATCTCCATACTATAACGAACCAAACTCGCCTGTTCCTCTCCATCCCTTTGCAGTTATGGCAAAGCTGGTTTCAGTCTTCCGTCTTGTTTTAAATCTTTATTTACTCTTTCCTCGAAGCATGTCTCGTTAATGGTCGATCTAATAACTCGTCAACTATATTGATTTCATTGAATCAAGCAACAACACAGGAAGAACAACAGCAGAAAAACAAACGACAATCCCCTGCAAACTACAAACTGCTGAGTATGATATATTATGGAAAGCGGGCGACTCGGTTACCTTCGTGAAAAATCCGAAAATAAACGAAGCGGCCGGCCTCCTCTGGCATCTTATTGCACGTGCAGCAACTTAGGCGGGGAGGGCGGGAGTATGCCTACCGCATTCCCCCGCACACCGCTCAGATACCTATATGCTGAACGACTGAGAGGCCCGGACGCACGAAGTTCCTCGCGTTTCTACTGGTTCAACGCGGCTAGCAGCCACATTCTCTAGAGGCGCGAAACTTTGAAACGTTGAACATTTTTTGTTTGAAAACTTTTACGATAAATATGTATATTTTGTAAGATGAACATTAAAATACATAGAACCATTTTAAACAAGATCACAGACAAGATTAATCCTCCTCCCTCCGGAAATGTTTGAGGAGGCCCGGCCTCCCTTGCCTCCCCCCACCAGCCGCCACTGCTTTGCTATAAACGAACGTAATGATGATACAATAATTGTCATTACTGGCCGTCAGAGAATTGTACACGTGACCGCAATAATCACTTTTCGTTCATAAATAAATTCTTTTGTTGTTTTGTTTAGTGTTGTGCTGTGACTATTTTCAATTTTGTCACCCTTTTGGACCCGGGGTAGTATTAGGCTCAACGTGAGTCTGCTGGTCGTATGAGAAGTGATTAAATAACATTTTTCTCTTCCCTTCTCCCCTACTTCTGCCTCCCCCCCTTCCCTCCCCCCAGGGGCGGACTGGGATAAAAAAGCCCGGGATGCTGGGTTTCGGGGGGGCCCGCACGTGGTGGCGTGGCGCAGCTGGGGTTGGGGCGAAGCCCCAGCCGCCGGAGGCAAATATGCCGGGGCGTAAAAAATGTTTTGGGGTTGCATTGAATTTTGTGGCCTAAAATGCGATTTTAGGACGCGATTAACAGAGGCCACCCTACCAGTTGCAAAATAATTTCAATAATATTCAATTAATTACATTGAATATTTACAATAAATATTACAATAAATGCAATTATAATTTCAAAGTAATACCAAATGACATCATTAGATGACTCAGGACATAGTGACGTCTTAAAGACTTCCATATGACATCATAAGATGACGCAGGGCATAGTGACGTCTTAAAGACTTCCTATTGACATCATAAGATGACGCAGGACATAGTGACACGATCGGGAGGTCTTTTGGATGTCAGTGTGTTTGGTGGGTCGTATTCGTAGTCGCCCTACCCCTAGGCGCGCCCGTTGTTGCTATGCATTTGTTTTCTATATGGGAAATTAGTAATAACATGCATGAAACTGTAGCCTGGCAACAACGGGCGCCTATAGGGGTAGGGGACGACTATGAATTCCAGCCAAAGTGTACAAAATGATGGCCACTATGTGTTGGAACTGCGACTACGGCCGCCAACAATGTCAGTGACGTCACGTGAATATCAAGATTGATTGATTGATTGATATTTGGGCCTAGTAGATAGTTTATGGTCGCTATGGAATTGTTTTATTCATAGGTTGCACGTACGTCACATCTTTGCGCGTGGCGGCCACATTTGCGAACAAACTTTTACGTTGCCATGGAGAAACAAGTGAAGGCTGTTGTGGTAGAACATTATAAATGCTTAGTTCTTTAAAATCCAGCCTGTTTTTTTTTTTTTATAAAATTGGTAAAAGTAGTATTTTTAAATTGTTTTGTTACTTATTTTTTTCTTTTAAATTCTATATTAGGCTTATTTATTAAATTTTAATAATTGTTACCAATGATCTAGGATTGGTCCTCCTCAATTGTGTCGCAATCATGGCCGCTGTGACGTCACGTGGGAACTATGAATAACGTGATATTCTCCACAAGAACAACAATTAAATACAGATCTTATAAGCTGGTATTCTTAAAGTGGCTGAGAAAATATTGTGTTTAATTAAACAAGCGTTTTCTTGTAAGTGGATTATGACAAGCAGTTCCGTTCTAGGTTTTCCCAATAAAAACAAGTTGTGTCTCGAAATTTGATTGTATTATCTCCACTGACTTGTTTTCATTCAATTTCAATCTCCTCGTTTGTTAATAATACCACTTCGTGAGAGATGGCGTCAACAGTGATATGAATATCCGCGGGGAAAGTGCGCGTTATACGAGAAATTTGCAGTTCCCAACCCTTGCGTTTGTAATCGTATCCGTTCACTGTGAAATCAGATACGGATTTATTGTATTCGAGCAATTCCTCTGCAGTCTACAACCAACCACCCGAATAGAATTATACACCCGTATAGAATTACAAAATCTTCGCGATCTATGACTATGTGACGATGTTACGGTTTAAAAAAACGAGCTTCGATATTTTGCGGACAAACCAGGGACGCGGGGTGATTAATTCTTTGTTTTTACGACAAAACTATGATGGAGACTGCATTATTGATGAATTTCAAAATGGAAGTAATTGATAATGGGCAAGATTTCATGAGTCAACAATCAACATGAAACATGTGCTTGTATACACACTGCAAATGTATTCTTCTTATACGTATGTATGAAATTATTCAATGCCAGATGCAACAATAGCATAAAAATCGAAACAAAATATTGAACGAGTTTTTAATAAAGAAAAGTCACTCTTCACTAGCGATATGTGTTATATTAAAGCTGCAGTTTCTGAAGAAACGTAAACAATTTTTACAACGCTTATATTAACTTGCCTTGTTTGTCTGGACGGAATCTTTGAATCGATATTCCACCTACTTTTAGATGTCCGATCAAGCTGAATTTTTTTACACAGACGTATTTCTGATGACAATACATGAATCAACTGTCATATTTACTAAATTGTCAATTAATTCATCATAATTAATTAATTAATGTTTTACATGGAAATCGATTAATCTTTGAATCGATATTCCACCTACTTCTAAATGTCCGATTAAGCTGAAATGTTTTACACAGACGTATTTCTAATGACAATACATGAACCAACTGTCATATTTACTAAATTGTCAATTAATTCATCATAATTAATTAATGTTTTATATGGAAATCGATGTTTAATCCACTTCCCAACGTCAAATCGAGTTGAAAGTTTTCACACAGACGTATTCTTAATGACAATACACGAATCAATTGTCATATAACTAAATAATCAATTAATTCATCATAATTAATTAATGTTTTATATGGGAATCGATGTTTCACTCACTTCCCAACGTCGAATCGAGTTGAAAGTTTTCACACAGACGTATTCTTAATGACAATACACGAATCAATTGTCATATTTACTAAATAATCAATTAAACTATCATAATTAATTAATTGATGTTTTATATGGGGATCGATAAAACACTCACTTTCGAACGTCGAATTGAGCTGAAAGTTTGCACACAGACGTATTCTTAATGACAATATATGAATCAATTGTCATATTTACTAAATAATCAATTAAACCATCATAATTAATTAATCGCTATTCGATATATATTCGATTGCAAGATTCTTTAAGACTAAAAAGTATAAAATAATATTACATGAAAAAAATATATTTTTTTAAAAACAACGCTTATATTTAAATGCACTAAAAAGTAAAAAATAAAATTTCGCCCAACAAATGTTTGCCTCACTCGGAAAATAAAAGCGTTGGGCGCTTTCGGTATTGACATAGATTGCAGTATTCTGCTGTTTATGCAGGGAAAGCGCCCAACGCTTTTATTTTCCGAGTGAGGCAAAAATTTGTTGGGCGAAATTTTATTTTTTACTTTTTAGTGCATTTAAATATAAGCGTTGTTTTTAAAAAAATATATTTTTTTCATGTAATATTTTCGTTTTGAAATTGACCCATCGTCTAGCTTTAGCTATAGACAGGAGAACAATATTGACAAAATGTGACACGTCATGTCACGAAGATATCGCCAGTACCACCAAATGGAACAAAATTTGAAAACTATTATGCAGATTGGTGCACATTCGAATACGACGTTCGAATTATGTGTATTGAACATAGATGTAGGTTAGATTGTAGGTTTCGGTTTTCGTTATGAACCTGTTTGCAGTGTTTGGCCACGTGCTAGGCGATCGATTAGGGTGGCATGCATTATTGAGATGTTGGATACGGCTCTTCTAAATGTCAGACAGTTATTGGAAGAAAGTTGTATAACCCAGCGTGTGTGTACAAGTTGTTCCTGACAGCTTAGCGGAAAGGGTAGCTCGTTAAAGACCTAGTATCAGTTTTGGGGAAGTATTTTTTATATTGCACTTCAGATTGTTTATGGTCGGTGGCCTACTAGTAATCGCAAGAAGAAGAATGAAAATGTCAATAATAAAATAAGCAATTAGCTCCATACTGTTGATGACAATAGTTGTATTTCTAGGTTCTACGCACGACAGTGATGTTGAACTGTCAAGAGTTCATAGAATGTGAATCGAGAAAGTGAAGTACAGTGTGAGTTCGCGGCAGTGAAACGTATGAAACCGCATCTGCGGGACATCTACGCGCTGAGCTCGTGCTAGCCGGGCCGGGCGGTGGACAGACAGTGACGTCACTGTAGTTAGCCAGCGCTCAGCTCGTGCTAGCCGGGCCGGGCGGTGGACCAACAGTGACGTCACTGTAGTTGGCCAGCGCTCAGCTCGTGCTAGCCGGGCCGGGCGGTGGACCGACAGTGACGTCACTGTAGTTAGCCAGCGCTGAGCTCGTGCTAGCCGGGCCGGGCGGTGGACCAACAGTGACGTCACTGTAGTTAGCCAGCGCTGAGCTCGTGCTAGCCGGGCCGGGCGGTGGACCAACAGTGACGTCACTGTAGTTAGCCAGCGCTCAGCTCGTGCTAGCCGGGCCGGGCGGTGGACCAACAGTGACGTCACTGTAGTTAGCCAGTGCTCAGCTCGTGCTAGCCGGGCCGGGCGGTGGACCAACAGTGACGTCACTGTAGTTAGCCAGCGCTGAGCTCGTGCTAGCCGGGCCGGGCGGTGGACCGACAGTGACGTCACTGTAGTTAGCCAGTGCTCAGCTCGTGCTAGCCAGGCCGGGCGGTGGACCAACAGTGACGTCACTGTAGTTAGCCAGCGCTCAGCTCGTGCTAGCCGGGCCGGGCGGTGGACCAACAGTGACGTCACTGTAGTTAGCCAGCGCTCAGCTCGTGCTAGCCGGGCCGGGCGGTGGACCAACAGTGACGTCACTGTAGTTAGCCAGTGCTCAGCTCGTGCTAGCCGGGCCGGGCGGTGGACCGACAGTGACGTCACTGTAGTTAGCCAGCGCTCAGCTCGTGCTAGCCGGGCCGGGCGGTGGACCAACTGTGACGTCACTGTAGTTAGCCAGCGCTCAGCTCGTGCTAGCCGGGCCGGGCGGTGGACCGACAGTGACGTCACTGTAGTTAGCCAGCGCTGAGCTCGTGCTAGCCGGGCCGGGCGGTGGACCAACAGTGACGTCACTGTAGTTAGCCAGCGCTCAGCTCGTGCTAGCCGGGCCGGGCGGTGGACCAACAGTGACGTCACTGTAGTTAGCCAGCGCTCAGCTCGTGCTAGCCGGGCCGGGCGGTGGACCAACAGTGACGTCACTGTAGTTAGCCAGCGCTCAGCTCGTACTAGCCGGGCCGGGCGGTGGACCAACAGTGACGTCACTGTAGTTAGCCAGCGCTCAGCTCGTGCTAGCCGGGCCGGGCGGTGGACCAACAGTGACGTCACTGTAGTTAGCCAGCGCTCAGCTCGTGCTAGCCGGGCCGGGCGGTGGACCAACAGTGACGTCACTGTAGTTAGCCAGCGCTCAGCTCGTGCTAGCCGGGCCGGGCGGTGGACCAACAGTGACGTCACTGTAGTTAGCCAGCGCTCAGCTCGTGCTAGCCGGGCCGGGCGGTGGGCCGACAGTGACGTCACTGTAGTTAGCCAGCGCTCAGCTCGTGCTAGCCGGGCCGGGCGGTGGACCGACAGTGACGTCACTGTAGTTAGCCAGCGCTGAGCTCGTGCTAGCCGGGCCGGGCGGTGGACCGACAGTGACGTCACTGTAGTTAGCCAGCGCTGAGCTCGTGCTAGCCGGGCCGGGCGGTGGACCAACAGTGACGTCACTGTAGTTAGCCAGCGCTGAGCTCGTGCTAGCCGGGCCGGGCGGTGGACCGACAGTGACGTCACTGTAGTTAGCCAGCGCTGAGCTCGTGCTAGCCGGGCCGGGCGGTGGACCAACAGTGACGTCACTGTAGTTAGCCAGCGCTGAGCTCGTGCTAGCCGGGCCGGGCGGTGGACCAACAGTGACGTCACTGGAGTTAGCCAGCGCTCAGCTCGTGCTAGCCGGGCCGGGCGGTGGACCGACAGTGACGTCACTGTAGTTAGCCAGCGCTCAGCTCGTGCTAGCCGGGCCGGGCGGTGGACCGACAGTGACGTCACTGTAGTTAGCCAGCGCTCAGCTCGTGCTAGCCGGGCCGGGCGGTGGACCGACAGTGACGTCACTGTAGTTAGCCAGCGCTCAGCTCGTGCTAGCCGGGCCGGGCGGTGGACCAACAGTGACGTCACTGTAGTTAGCCAGCGCTCAGCTCGTGCTAGCCAGGCCGGGCGGTGGACCAACTGTGACGTCACTGTAGTTAGCCAGCGCTCAGCTCGTGCTAGCCGGGCCGGGCGGTGGACCGACAGTGACGTCACTGTAGTTTGCCAGCGCTATGCGCAGTGCCTTCTTGTTTGAGTACCATACATCCCAGCGACATGAAGTTTCTTTTATATATCTCCAATTGAATCAAACTGTTTTCTGAGAGTTTTAAGAAAACCTATTGACATTCCCATTTTAAAAGTAATATCTTATTCATAGTTCCCACGTGACGTCACAGCGGCCATGATTGCAACACAATTGATGAGAACCAATCCTAGATTATTGGCAAATACTATCCAAATTTAATTAATACCCCAGATTTAGAATTTAAAAAGTAAACGTAAGTAATTAAAAATAAAATACCACTCATACAAATTTTATTTCAAGAACAGGCTGAATTTTAAAGAACTAAGAATGTATGTGTTATACCATAACAACCTTCAATTATTTCTCCATGGCAACGTCAAAGTTTGATCACGAATGTGGCCGCCACGCGCAGAGATGTGACTCGTGCAACCTATTAATTAAAAGAATATGTGAATTTATCCAGGTGTAGTTTGGCAAGAACTCAAGATAGGATTAAAAAGTTCAAATTACATTATTTAATTATTATGATCATGCATTTAACGGTGCGTTAACACATGGAAAATGCGCAAATAAACAAGATGTCGACGCACAGTTAAACGCCTAAAACAATCAATCAGTGAGCATGCAATTAATGATTATACCTAAATGCCTTTTAAATAACGGTACAATAATTTCAACTCTTGTAAGTTTAATAAATCAGTTTTTAGATCAGTGACAAGCAAATCTAGGTTATGTATGTCATTTACTTTCATATGCATTTTTCGAACCCAATCAGGTCGTCAGAAATACCCGTTTGATAACGAGAAACGCATGCACGTATATTCTTTACACTCATATTATAGGATCTGTTGGGGATATACGCTGATCGGAGAAATAATGCGACGAGACTTTGCGACCGGATTGAGCTCAGTCGCCCGTGAAGGCAGATTTGTATTTTGATTGATTTGTTGGCTCTCCCGTGGCTCAGTGGATGTACGTAAACGCATGGAAGCTATCTATATAGATAGACGATGCGGCCGGCTTTACGCTATTGCTGTACGAAACAATGTCGATGAACACACATAATATACTGCCATCCCACAAACATGGGGTGTTGTAAACTTTGTGTTTTAACTTTTTATTCCTCAATGTATTGTGTTGTATTAATCGTAATTGTAATCGGGATCGCAATCGTAGAAATAAGATTTACCATTATAATCCATTACGACGTTACGATTTTGTCGTGAACAGCGCCATTAACTCTTTCACAATTTCTGGATTACGATTACAATCACAATGCCGTCAGTTGTAGTTATAAGTTATTATACTTAACAAATTTAGTATGTAATTGGTCAATATTTGTTTTTGTTTATATATAATTGCATCCAACAGTTTTCTGAAATTTTTATGTTGTTAGATTATATAAGTTAATAAAAATGATTTGATTTAACGTTATGCGCAGATAAAACAAAGGTTTGGCCAAAGCTATATTTGTCAAAATGTTTGGAAATGAGCAACCTATTTCGGGAATTGAGATCAATGGCTATATAAACTCATAATATTGTTTGTAGACTGTCTGGAGAATGTTTACAGTTTTTTCTTGTAGGATTATAAGAATCTTTTTGAGCTATGTTTGTTCAGGGTGTCTCGGCTTCATCTAGACATTATATATACGACTTTATTTGTCACATGGAGCACCATTTAGTTAATGCATTATACAGAACATTAATATTATCCAAAAGAGTTGTTCTACATTATCATTATATAGATTCACGTTATAACCAATTTTACCCACACCACGAAGCAATGACTCAACGTTCATCATTTTACAGTCTTATATTTCATTGCAAAATTTAACACCCTGCATTCATTTCTTAACAATTGTCCTTCTTGCCGTCTAATTTCCAAACTAACGCCAAACCTACGGTATAGCTAATGCATACCTATGGACCCCATGTATAATATTTTGGCCCACTATAGCCATGAATTTTAGAGTGGCCTTTTAAAAGCATCGTTTTTCTTCATTAAATAGGGCGGTTAGCTTTGTAGGGTGTTTCTACACAAATTACCCCATAGGGCATAGAGAGTATTGACAGCGTGAGGAGGCTTCGTACATTGAGGCCCAGATACGGCAGAGATAGTACAGTCTCTTTTATAATAATAATAATTAATAATTTTTCGTAGGAATACCCGTTGTAGGATGCACACCAGGGCCTGGATTCACAAAGATGCCTAACTCTTAGTTGTCCTAAGTTAGGCAAATCCTAGATAGATAAATCAAGATAAATCATCCTTGGGTATTACTGCACATTCACAAATACAATATTATGAGTTAAATTGTTGTTATATAACTATATTGTATCTTTAGGACATTGCAGAGCGATATATGCGTGATTAATTTCACTAAGATTTGCCTAAACTAGGACGTCTTAGCACTAGGCACTTTTGTGAATCTGGGCCCAGCTTTACCTAATGTGCCCCTCTTCAGGTGACTAACTAGGTTGGGTGTTTGGATAGTTGGGAAGGAATGTCTGATAGCTTTTAGTAGGACTAAATCCCAGCATTCGCCCTTACGACTGAGGAAAACCTCGGAAATAACCTTCAGTCAGGACTGCCGGTGGCCGGAATTGAACCGGCACCCTCCCGAATTAGAGTCTCGCGTCTTACCGCTGAGCCGCCTCTCTTATAAAGGTTATAGCAGGACAGCCTCTTTTATAAGGATCGCTCTATATTGTCAATAGGCAATGGTCACTATTATAGAGCTCATATTGGGACCATCGAGAATACAAATATTAGCAAACGACGTTCATAGGTGCTAATTTAGTAACATATCAAAAAGCGAGATTCCTTCATCATCTGCTCTAGAGGGCCCAGCCCGGGAGAGAGTTCCAGCAAAGTTCAATGTTGAACTTGTTGTTGTTGTTGTTGCATCTAGTAAGAGAAGAACAATATTTCGACTTGTTGCTCAGCTCATATAACAGGGTTTTAACCCTTAGTGGGCTTATTTCCTTTATGGAATTATATGTATTTTAAGTTTTTACTTGTGATATATGTTTGTATACATTTTTGGCTATTACATTATAAATTAAAATTAAATTATTTAAAATTGAAATTGATTGAATTTGCATCAGGTTTTCACCGACATTCAATGTTGTGTATCAAGCGCTTGTGCGCATGTAGGCGCATGTAGACCTACTGATCATTTTTAATGTTAGCACTTTTTCGCGCTTAATCTTTGAAAGTGAAGTGGCTACTTTCTACCTTCTCTGGTGAGATTCTATTTGGAAACAATAACTTGTTCGAATGTTTGGACTTAAATCACCAGAATGATCTTAATTTGTACATCTATATTTTATTTATAACCGTTTTCAGTTTTCTGAAATATGCGTAACTTGCAAGTGTTTAACTTGGTTAGGTTATTTGTTTATCATTGTTTGAATCTACCGGTACGGCGGGTGTATTTGTACCAGTCGACTAAAAATATGAATGATAAACCACATACCTAAACTGTTAAAGATAATGTAACTGAAAATACTTTAGACTGTAGAACAAAATATGTTCTTGAACCGCAATAAAAATTGTTAAAGGCGGATTAAAGAAGCAACATTGCAGGTATCGGCAGCTGCAAAATTAAGGACAAAAAATACATTTTGTACTTTTAGAGGTCAATGTTTCGATCTCAAAGTTAAACTTTTATATGCTACGCATATTTTAGAAACTTTAAAACGGTGATAACATCAGCCAACCCACTCGTATGTGTACATGTGTTGTGTCCTATCACGAAGGAGCGAAATCTCTACGTAGAAATGATTAACCAGCGATGTTCTCGCAAAGCCTCGCAATTCCCTTGATTAGATTTACCTTCGATTTCTTGCAAGATACAGCACACACATAAAAATTTACAACCGATCGTAAAAATATGTCCTCTTAATTAAAAGAGATAAAATCGATATATTGTCTGCATTTTAGTCTAGGCTCTTCTACAGAGTTTTAGGTTAAGATAGATTCATCGATGTCTTCGCTTGTAGGGCCTATAAGCAAGGTACGAACCAATATTTATGACCTGTTTATAATATACAACATTCTGTATAATACCAGTATAGAATCTTTCGTTGCCTTATCTGTTCTTGGCTAGAGCTTGCTAGACCTTGAGCAACGATCGCTGTTTTTTAGCCGCGTTGTATTTAGCCCGTATGAAGAGCCTTATGTTTCTTTTGAAGATATCTGCATCTACCTTATCTAGTCTTGCGGAAATTCTGGAAGATGTTCCATTATTAAACCGAGAAACATCTAGCAAATTAAACTTTATAAAACGCAAAAACAAACTGATCTCTATAATAAGGCATACATTTTTTAGCGGTTTTTCTTGTTAGGTTTTAGATGCTTAATCGGTGAACATATATTTTTGAAAACGCTACAAAATGCTTATCTCAAAAATGTGTTCCCATATTATTTAGATTTAAAGATTTAGTTAAGAATTAATTCTAACCCTTTCAGTAGTAACAATTGAATTAATATTAAAGAACTGCATCTAACTTTACATTAGAAATGCAAGAAACCCCCTCATCATATTCAAGGTTTTGATGAAAAGAACAAAATACTTATAATTTAGAGAAAATTGATGGTAAAGAGACATAGCCTACCTCTATTTAAAATATTTATCCATTCATTTTCCTCTTCCTATAGAATATGTTAAGTTATAAGTTATCAATGCTGGTTGGATAAAATATATTTAGGTAGCCTATGTAGACAACTCGAATGGGTTTCAGTCTAGCCTACTGTGCGTCTTGGTGGAGGTGCCGGGTTATACAATAATTCCTTTGAATTAATTATTAATTTCGTTTCTGTTGTTTATTGTTGGAAGTCAACCCAGCGTTACACGGGAAACATGTTTTAAAAACAAGTTTCAAAAACTTATTTCGTTGGATTACTTTATTATGGTGTGTTATCCAAGTTCCCAAGTTGATGACACATTTAAAACATTTTTCCAAAACATTCTCAAAAAATATAACATGCTCTAAAATGAAAATTCTATTTATGAAACATTTCAAAAATCTTAAAAAATTCCATTGCAATTACCGGCTATGGGCTTCGTGTGTCGGCGCAGAAACATTTCACGACCTATGACCAATAAGTGATGAGATTCGAATCACGTGATGGCACCAATACTGCACACATTTTATCCGTGTACAAGCAAAGAAATTTATATTTACAAAACAAATTTTCAAAACTTATTACTTGTGTGTTGCTTGTTTCAGTCTTTAAGTAAAACATTTTCGTCTTTAGGCCCCGATAGAGGTAGCTCAGCGGTAAGACGCGATACTCTAATTCGGTATAGGTCGCCGGTTCGATTCCGGCTGAAGGTTTTTTCCAAGGTTTTCCTCATGCAGTCGTTAAGACGAATACAGGGACTGAGTCATACTATCAGCCCTCGGACATTCCTTCCCAACTATCCAAACACCCTAATAACCTAGTTAGTCACCTGAAGAGGGGCACATATGTGCCCTATGTGTGCATCCTATAACGGGTATTCCTACGAAAAAAAAATAATTATAATTATCTTTAGGCCACTCATCCATGCCAAAAAAACCAACGCGACGTGATAAATTGCGAGCGTATCCACTGGCGATTTGTTACCCGTTGTTCGTCCGCACACAAAACCCATGCGACTAGTCACGAGAATGACGTCATCTGATGACGCGTTATAGGTGGACCAAACTAAAGTGCAGCTGCGACGCTTCTCAAGCGAATAATTGCCTGCCGACCAACCCGTTTAGGGTTTCAGCGATTTATCGCCCAGAGCTTTAGGCGTAGTCGTTTCAGTGCATGGACGAAGGTCTAAGCCTCAAGATTGCCATTAAAGCCGTCTAGAAGCCCCCAAGGTCCGTAAAGGTCGACGTTGCCTGTTTAATCACCGAGGTAGCTCTGCCTTCCGTGCGAGGGGGCTAATGGGATGTCTCATTAAACAATAAACAATAAATAATAATGACAATAATAGTCGATACAGATTTGAAACTTATTTGGGCTGTTTCGCTGCGTCGTTTACGAGTTATTTGCACTCGACCTTTCGTAGCAATGTAAGTGACATTTTCAAGAGTTTTTCAGTTTATTTTTGGAATTAATTTTCAGTTCTTTTGTAAATTTCACACACACAGTGGTGATGACGAAACGTTGAGTGCAAATAATTCGTGCGAATGACGCGGCGAAACAGCCCGAGTAAGTTTCAATTTTTATCGAAAACATGAAGTATTTTCTGCTTCTATTTTCATTATGTATCTCCGTCCCTCCTTCCTCATGACTTGACCATGTGTCGTGTATAAAAATGTAAGCTTTAAACACGTGCTCAGAAGGAAATAACCTATAATTTAATGAGAACTCATATCAAACAACTTCAGAAGTAAAAGGCGCACTTCTCGTGATGCATTTTGTTCCTTACGATAACTTTCCACGATTGTTATCATTCTTGACTCTAGGTTTTGAATTAATTTCCATATTATTTTACATGAAAGAATCGATATTAGTATTCAGTACGGATACGCAAGTCGGAGGTGGAAATATAAAAAAAGTAATGCTGATTAGCCTATTTTTTAGAAAGTTGTGAGTACTTTAAATCATATTATCTATAATTTCTCCCACTGTACATTTCTTCTTCAAGTGAAGCGCTATTCACAATCACTTGTAGGCGTAAGGTTTAAGTCTTATGGTTTATGGAAGACGGAGGCGTAAGAAATATCAAAGCATTGAACTTCTTACGTCGTACACCTTACATCTTACAACGGGTTGTGATCAGTTGCATTGAAACATACACATTGCAACAGTGGCGTATCCATGAATTCACAATGGGAGGGGGAGGGGGGGTCGAACATCCCGAGGAAGTAGGGGTCTGGCAAAATTGTTTTCATCATATGACGTTTTAAACGCATGTAAACATGTTTCAGAATTAGACAGTGCCATAGAGCAGGCAAAGATTATAAAGGGTGGTATAGATAGTTATTGCCCGTGTTAAATTATCTGCGCTTGAAGTTTCCCTCCCCGCTTCCCCTGGCCTACAAGCGATTTGTAGTTCGGCTTCAGTTCACTGGGAGCGCTAGCCAGATTTTCTTCTTCGCGCGGTAACTTCCCTCCCGTATCGCCAAGCGGTATCCAGGTTTCCGGTATCTCACTCACGCTCACTGCTGCGATCGTTCCTTCTCTTTCCTTAGTGAGTGATTGCGTTGCAACACTGTACATAGCACTGACCATACTCAATTTTGCAGGCGAATCCGATATGCGAGCAATCTTTGATGCGAGTATGTGGAAGACCTTTGTCTTCATTCTGACTTAGATTGCGTACAGTTCTAATGGCGTGATGGCCCTGCCTAGAGGAAACGCGTGCAGTTTTAAAAATTGCGTTAATAATAGTAATAACTGTGTAGGACTGGTACCACCTGTACGATTCTTTTCATTTCCGACAAGAGACAAAGACAGGTAGGTTTAAAGAAAAATAAACAAAATTCGGAAAACTTTATCTACTGTTCATTACAATTCACTTCATACAAACATAATATACTTTGTTCTTTTTGTTCTTTATTTTACTGTTCATTACAGTTCACTTCATACAAACATAATATGCTTTGTTCTTTATTTTTGTAATTCAAGATATTGGTTCTCATGGGCGCCGCGAGAGGGGAGGGGGGGACTGCCCCCCCCCCCCTTGGATGGATTTCAGGAACTTAACAATTTAACTTTCTTTTTTATACGAACGCACTATATGAGCCATTTCATAGAAAGTATGTAAATAAAAAATAAAATAAAACAGAATTTAAATTCTATAGTCAATCCGTCCCTTCACGAGTAAGTTAAATTCAACGCGATCCGATAAGTATTGTTATTTTTTTTATATTAATCAAAGCACCGCATAAGCCTATTGACTGTAAATAAGCCTATCTGACCTGTAACAACTAAAAAAAAAAAAAACTCACAATTGAACAGCTTTCGGCAGCTAGACCCACTATTTTATAAAATCCCCCCCCCCCCCTCCCCACCCCCTTCCACCGCCCTCGGTCGATGAATTCATGAATACGCCACTGCAGTTGGATCAAGCCCTTACAGTACAGGTTGCAATTGATTGCTTTATGTTATATTGTACTTTCATATTAGTTATTGTAATATAATGTATAGGCCTAAATGTAATGTGTGTACAATACTGTGGCACAATTTCTTTTTTTTAGTGTATTTTTGTGGAGTCTATCCTATTCAGTTATTATAAAACTGATTTACAAAGGAGGGCAATGTTGTAATTTTATATTTTATATTTTATTATTTAAAAGAAAAATGATTAATGACATGGAGAGTTATCATCCCAATAGTATTTTAAATCAAGATAAAATACTTAACATCCAGTCAACTAAAGTTCCAGTTAACTAAACATGCAGTTAGGGAGAAAGTGTAAATAATGTAAGTTTTATTTCCATTTGTAGACAGTCGTACATTTCATTACATAGCTGTAACAATAGTGACCCATCGAATCATAGAGATTTTTGTGATAAGGGTATTTGGACATTTGTCTCCCATGTCAGTAAGACATGTTGTTAGTACAATGTAGCTTACGACTAAGAATAGAACAATATAGGCCTAATAATATAAATATAACATAATAGTATATCATTCCCAGGTCAGTTAGACTCGATGATAGTCGATACAGGGCTAATAGTAACTAATAATTAAATGAATTTGAACAACATGAATTTACATAATATTGTCAGAACATACATGTTCAGAACAGAACATATAAAAGTAAGTTACATATTATGTAATTATTAATTACACATACAATTAAATTAATTTACTTTACAATACTGGTTATCACCAAGGGCTAGAATTACAAGATGATATTGTCCTCAATGTATTCCTTTACTGAATAATAAGCTTTGGATAATAGAAACTTTTTTATGGAGTATAACTATTAATTTTATTTTTATTAATAACTGTTTCCATCTAGGTTGTAGGGGTGGAAGCTCCCAAATTTGTCCGCTATGCGGTTTTTTGGATTTGTCAACACTTTTTAACCGATTTCGGGATGTTCAATTAGGTCCACGTACTTTGTCAAAACAGGGCTCCATTTTGATGCTCGTTTAAATAAAGTTAGAAAACACTGTATGACATGGAAATCATCAAAACGTAGGAACAATATCTTGTGAGGTGCAAAAAATGGTAAATGGCCATGATTAACTATAGTCACAAATATATATAAGTCCCCATTAAATTGTAATATAATTTAAACAAAAGCAAACCATAAAAATAGTAATTATAACCCTGTAGGAACAATATCTTATGAGATTTAAATGGTTACTAGTCACAGAAAGTAAAATACACATTTAAATATTATATAGGTTACAAACCAAAAGAAATAGTAGGTCTAATAATACAAACGAACGTAGAAAGAATATGGTTTGAGATATGGATGGTAACTGGCCCGTCTGGCCCTGATTGACTATAGAAACAAAAAGTAAAATGCATATTATTAAAATCCTATAAATGGAAAAAAACGTAAGAGAATGTAAGTATAAAAAAATAATAAGCTAGTCAGCGAGCACTTGTCTGGTGGAGAGGCCGGGGGCTGGCGTGGTCATATTGTATCAGTCGTATCAGTCAGTCAGTGGTGCTTGATTTATATCTACAAATAGCAATACTTATCGGACTGTATTATAATTGACATGTTCGTGAAGGGCTTGATTGACTATATAATTTCAATTATTTGTTATTTATAATAAAATACAATGCAATGCAATACAATACAATACAATACAATACAATACAATACAATACAATACAATACATCTTTACATACTTATATAGCGCATATCATATAGATAGCCAGTTAAATGTTAACATTCCTGACGTAATAATTTATTTTAGCAATTCTATTATTGAAATTAATTGCAGTTTGATAAGTCCTTTGCCAACGTACAAAACATGTAACTATCGAGTCATACCGACAGATACTGCTCTATGAAGGAAATCGCCCGCCGTAATCTTGAATACAGTACTTGCACATATTTATACTAAAAGGAAACAAATTACATCCATGTTGCTTTCTGTTAATCATATCAAACTCGCTCGTATTTTGATAACCACACGTACTCGAATATAGGATTTTATAAATTCGATAATATAAAAACTCAAAGCTGGTACCCATTTGACAACCACCGATTGAATCGGCTCCTCATTGGTAAACGAGAACTACTTCCCGCCGCTGGCAATCCTTACTGAGGTTTCCCTCAGTCATAAGACGAATGTTAGGATCGAGTCCTCCTAACAGCCCCCGGCCTTCCCCTTCCCACCTACACCACTAATCTAGTGGATCAAGAGTGCAATATTAGCCTTCCGTCCGTCCTGGTATTGGACATCGGAATGAGTAATAAATAACTTAAGACAATTATTAGTAATACATAAAAAGCATTACTAGATAACAGTCAACTATATCGTACTAATATATTGTCTCTAGACGCGACAACGTATCGATAAAAGTAATTCGTAATAAAACGTCCGAGCCAGCCAGTCAACATATCCGTGGAGAAATAACATGAATGGGACGAATTGGTGGCAACACTGTCTGGCGGTGAAGGCTTGGCCGAGGCTTGGAGGTAGGGGAGACTCAGATAACACGACACTCGCGACTATCGTGAGAGAAAGATAGGAAATGGCAGAAGCAGCATGAGTGAGTGAGACATATGAAACATGGGTATTGCTACTTTTGATACGGGCGAGGGGCAATCTGCAACCAAAAATGTGACTCCAGCGCTGCCGGTAATGTGAAGCAGAACTACGACTAGCTTGTAGGCGAGGGGAAGCGGAGAGTAAAATCACAGGCGCAGATAATTTAACACGGGCAATAACTATCTATACCACCCTTTATAATCTTTGGAGCAGGTTTAAGAGAATGTACGAATGATCACAAAGAAAATTAAATACCCAGTCACATAACAACAAAATTACTGAAGCTATATTTTTTAAACATCACTCTCTCCTATCTGTGTATATTTTAATTAAATAAATAAATAAATTCACATTTAGAGTCTACCCACTCAGTAATTAAACTGATTTGCAGTGGGGGATTTTAATTTTTTGTTGTTGGCGTCTCCTCGTAACTGGTGCACTGTTGTATTTTATGATAAGAAAACCACTATTGAGTTGAGTACGTTATTAAACAATAAGTAATCAAGATGGTAGTTTCATCCTCCTCCCTCCTCCTTTCCTTCCTCCTCTCCGTGCATATGTATTTTATGGCATGGAGGGGGGGGGGGGGGTTGAACCCTATAACCACCCCCTCCCTTGGATACGCTACTGCATTACAATATTAAACCATACGCCTTACGACTTACATTTAAGGTTTAAAACTGGTTGTGATTGGCGCTTTACGTAATAAATACGACGGCAGACAGACGAGGGAAATCTAAAACCATTTTATAGGGTAAAAAGTAAAGTAAAATCTTTATTGACACAGGTTGAAGCTTGAGTTTAGAAAACTCTTTACAGATTCCTTAACTTACATTTACAATCAAGAATTGGAATTATGTCTTATATACTAACTTATATACTAACTGAGTACTAATAAATAATGAAAACAAAATTGGAAGAAACATGATAACATACATGATATGGTACATGATAGTACAACATAGAAACGTGTTGATAAAGAGTTGTTTGAGCAAGATATTACATCATTTAGATTACGTATAAATATAATATGAAAAGTAGAATACATACAGAATACTAATAAACAGCACTAGTGATACCAGGAACATAAAAAAGTAAGATTATAATAACAATGTCAATAGTAGCCTGATTGTACTTATTGTAGAAATAATGAGTGGCAACGAAAAAAAAAGAAGAACATGAAAGAAAAGATGTTTGATTATATTTTAATAACTTGAGGTTATGACTATGAAGCAAAATACCCCTAACATATTATCATAAAGAGAAGGGGAATAAATGAAGCAGGCTTATATAATGACATATTATGCTAATAATAGCATCATTTCGATACTATGACTTAAGGAAAGAACAGACAAAGTAGAGAAGTTAAGTAACACCATAATAATAAGATGTAAACAATTAAATAAATAATAAATTTAAATAAACTTGCAAGGTAGATCAATGGAAAAAAGAAGAAAAAGAAGAAGAACACAAGCCATATGTTAATGGCGAGGAGCTTAGAACAGAGTCTCTAACTTAGTATGTAAATATTCCTTTAAGGCAGCTTTAAATTTGTGCTTCTTCAGTGTTTTCAGAGAGTGCGGTAGATTGTTGTACAGTATTAGGCCGCTGTGCATTATGTTATCCTTGCCTCTTTGAGTGGTATTGATAGTGTGAAGGTGAAGGTAATGCTTGGTTCGAGTATTATGCTTATGATATTTATGGTTGAATGTGAAGTTCAAGTTAGATATAGTTTCATCAATTAACATTGTGAATAAAAAGGCAGGTTTGGTACTCATTAATAAGTGGGAAAGGTATGATGTTAGTAGCTTTAAACAAGGTTAGTCTGTGAGTTCTAAAAGGTAACTTAAATATGTTTTTAATGGCTCTGTGTTGAATGGTACTGAGGGGTTTGAGTTTAAGCTTAGGTGATTTAGCCCAGATAATATTTAAGTACTGGAAGTGACTATGTATGTGCGCGTAGTAAATACTCAGCAAGGTGGTTTTATTGATTATTATAGACATCCGTCGAAGTATTCCTGCTATAGAGGATGTTCTTTTGCAGACCTTATCTATTTGCGCATTGTACTTTCTTAAATATGTGAACCTTGTGAAAGAAACGGAGTTTTGTAATTATGCTCCTCCCCTTCCACATGAATATTCCACTCAATGTCACTAATTACATAACTGAATTTATTTAGACACGTAAATACACAAAACACAACTTATACGCTTATACTGCCCAGGGACTGCTACCTTATCGTGGTGGGCAGGTTTGCGTGCTTTGGTGATCCCGAGAGCTATGCCGGCGGAAGCGTATGCTTCTGGTAGGGCCACCCTAGCCACAGGCCACAGGTCGATGAGGAGGTCAGACGAAATGCAGTCCACATCATCCCCATTTCCTCTTCCTCCCAATTCCCCTTTTCTCCCCGCTCGTCTACGTGCCCCTTTCCTCCAAACAGCCCCCTATTTCATCTTCATATTTCACCCACTCATCGTCTCGATTAGCCATGTTGCAAAAATATGAGACGTTAAGCCCAAGTATCAATCAATCTATACGCTTATTTTATTGCCAAGTCACTATCATCATGGTTAATAACAATTACGAGAGACAATACACGGACGTCTGAGACCCGTTTCAAATAATATTGTATTAATTTTGTTAATACAAAGCTGAAATATATAATATTGTGTTCTACAGAAGATTCACACATAGGTAAAATTACTGAATTTTGTTTAACTGCATGTACAAGGGTACAGATTTATTGATACTTGGGCTTTACGTCTCATATTTTTGCAACTTGGCTAATCGAGACGATGAGTAGGTGAAACCTGGGAGTTTTTGGGGGAAAGGGGGGAAATAGGAGGGCGGAGAGGATATGTGAAAGGGGAGGAAAAAGAGAAAGTGGAAGTTGTGGACTGCATTCCGTCTGACTTCTCCCGTTCAACCTGTCCGGCTAGGGTGGCCCTACCAGAAGCATTCGCTTCCGCCGGGATAGCTCTCGGGATCAGCAGAGCACGTAAACCTGCGCACCACAATAAGAAAACAGTCCCTGGGCAGGACAAAGGTACAGGATGTAACTAGTAGTCACATAGTATAAAAGCTATTGCAAAGAAGTAGGCTATATAAGTATAGATACTAAACTTACATAGAGTCTTAATCGTTGCAGATACTTAGGCCTACACAAAAAATGGAGACAAGAGCAGCCCCATGCATAAAGCTTTGCCGACGCAAACTTACAGTTCATTTAAAATTGCGGACTTGCTGGTGCAGATAAACTTGCGGAAATCCAGACGAATTTTCAGCTACTTGCAGAGTATAGTTGATTAAGCCGTAAATTAACGGAGCTCCAACACATATTTGCGCCGGTAAATCATTTTGTGCATCCGATTTAATCAATTTGCGGACGCAAGTCAACAGTTGCGTCCGCAATAAATGGTCTTTGTACAACATCACGCATGACGTAAATACTACATGCTCGCTGCAAACAAACAACGAAGTAAAGTTGCGTTAGAAATATGGTTTCTCTATATAAATAGATTTTCGTCTGTTCCCCATCCCATAACCAGTAGCCTAAGCAGTTCTTTACAGATTCATCATTCCTGTATAACGATCATAAAAGTTGTCGTGCTGTATTTGTCTTAGTATTTATCGTAATTTGGTGGGACGTATATTGAGGTAGTAACTTCCCGCTTTTCTCGTCCGTGCAGCAAATTGGCTTTTATTTGCGTTTCCCGCCGTAAACTCCGCTTTCCAGCTCAAATGCTATATGCACGGCACGGCTCGTTTCTGTTTATCGGCGTACGTGTAACCTTTGGTGTAACGGCCGGCTCTGTCCCACCAACTCTTTCTGTCGAAACGTATCCTTTGCAGTATCGCGTCAAACAAACAATCAACGTGACTTTAGTGTTTTATATTTTGACGCGATCCGATAAGAATTGGTTTGTGGAATTGGTACATTTCTATTGCCTGTTTTGTTTGGTTTCTGTCTCGCAATAGTGTCGAACGGAGAATCCGATCAAGTTAAAATATAAGTTTTTATGTGAATTGAATGGCATTACTTTTGTATAAAAATCGGTCTACCTAGAAGACAACCAGGCGCCCCTCCTCCCCTCCTCCCCCCCCCAAACGCCCAACAATCAAAGTCGTGATAGTTCTGGTCTATGATCCCTGGCGGATGTTCGATTAACTTCCCAGTTTCGTCAGATGGGCCCAACCATATAAAAAAAAAATTAAATTGTATGAGCAAAACACTAAAAATATAATTTATTGATTTCATACTCTATATAGTTGTTGGCCTGGTAGAGGATTGCATTTTATTCTTAGCCTTTTTTATGAGATAGTTATGACGCGTCATTTTATTTGTTTTTCGCATGTGTTGTTTTTTTTTATGAACAAGTGGTTTTCTTTTACATTGTGGAACTGGTGATTGTGAGGTTCGCCAACACTCCACGAGAAGATACTGCCGTATGCAGAGTCAAGTGTCAAGTTAAGTACAGGATTTGTTGCTATGGAATTGTTTTATTACATACTATTTTCCATAAGAAACTCCATAGCAACCATAAACAAATCACATACTTAACTCGACTGTGTATTCCTCCCAAAAAGATTTTCAACCTAAGTAAAGAACCTCTTACAGAAGGAAAGTCATATTATTCCGGGAGCAATTTTAAGTTAAATTATGTGGATTAAACGTGAAATTGGTGCAATTTTAACCTCAGGAAAATGTTTAAGCCGTAGGCTACTTAACTCGACTGGCGAGCTGCACATTGCATTAGTGATTGGGGAGTTGGATGCGTTAAGAGTTAAAGGTTGAAATTAGGGTTGCTAATCGCTAATCTCATCTCCGTCCAAGCCTTTGTATTTTAACGCATAGTGTTTAATTAAATAAGTTTCTAACAGAGTAAACGCAAATGATTGTTAGAGCTACTGGCGACGCTGTAAGAAGCGAGGTGTTCCAAAAATTCTGAGAAAAGACGGTCGCTCCACATGGTCTATTTCACTTCAACGGTATATAGCTCGAGATTGCCCGATAGCTGCATTGTTCTTGTCCACTGTATTGACACTATTACATAATCCGTGACGACAACACCTTGCAAGTTAACGCGACGCGACTTATATGTCAATAGAATGTTATTATATTTATGTTAACTTAACCGAAGTGCTAGCGGTTAAGTCTTGGGCCCAAATGAAGCCCCGTGTGAACTCACATTGTAATCATAATCCTAAGCCAAGTCTGTACAGCGGTATTTAGCTCATAGTGCCGGAGAGTTGAGGCTATATCTCGACCTACCCTACAGTACCCTGGATTACTGACGATTAACATTGCTTCAAAATGCTTTCAAAGTTTCAAACAAGTAAACCAAAATATTCTTTCTGATAGAATTTAATGCTTTTTGTATAAATGTGTATGTGTTTTAATAAATAATTCCATTTTTCAAATTACCTATTTTAACTATTGGAATGTAATAATAATAATAATAATTCTTTATTTAGCTGACAACAGCTATTGCAATACATTACACTCCCCATTTCACGTACACTACAAACTATTTCACATTTTTTTAAAACAATATGATATAATGATATAAGTATTAATTAATATAAATTCATTGCTGAAACTGAGCTCTATATAAGCGATAATTTTTCTTAAAACTAGCAACATTAATGGAATTAATAACTCTACAAGGTAAGTTATTAAATTCCCTAATACCATTGTAAAAAATTGATTTACTAGTCATCTTTTTATTCCAACCCTTTAAATAGTACCCATTTTTCCAACATTCCCATTTTTTCAACCCGATCTTCCAACACGCCTTTTACAATTTAATTGGGTAATCCAAAGAACGAAAAAATTTATTGGAACAGACTAACATTATAAGAGAGCATTAAACTCTCTAGTGGATGACTTATTTTGAATTACTATTTTCCAATTTTTAAGCATTTAAAATCAATTTTAAACGGAGAGGAATCTGCGGTACCGCAGGGTTAAGTCGAGTTACAGCCTTAAAGAGAACAATGCCAGCCACAAACTTACTAGCATATATAAATCCTATGTTATATAAATGAAGAACTCTAATCATAGTAAATAAACAAATTTAAAAACCTTGATGCTCTAGCTAGACATGCACGTAGCACAGTCACCCTGTCCTACACCAACCTTGCCTAACTTAAGAGATTATAAGCCGTCAGCTCTTGGTAGTGAAATATAAAAAAAATCAACCAAAGTTAAAACCTAAAAGTTACAGCTTTCATTCAAGTTTCTCATTATAAGACGGATCAATGAGCTTAGTTCGAGAGTTGGCGTGCCCGGCTTCATTGAGCGAATAATTGGCCAGCGCGATCTCAGGTTTCATTCTGTGGCCATCTAATTCGTGACGTCACGTCAATGGTCCACGTTTATTAAGACTCTTGACTGGAAGTCGGACACTGCACTATAACTTAAGTCTGACAGGAACTAGTTATCAATAGAAAGGGGCTTATTTATTCAATAAGATTATCTATTCATACAATATACTGAATAGCGGCTGGCAGAAAAGAGCACAGCTCCAAACACAAGGTGTGACTGCCAATCCATACTAAAAGTGACTAATCGCTGATATTATGAACTACGGAGAAACATTTAGTAAGCTACTAACGTGTTTTATCAATGGCATCCAGGCTTCCCATTGGTTGTTGCCATGGTGAAAACAGTTTAGTAGTATTTTAAATATTTACCAGAATCAATGGACATTTAAATGTATTGTGGCGGCTTGCCAGGCGGTGGGTCCGCAACAATCGAGGAAGAACAAATAAAATGTTTGGCTATTCAGTTTGTAACCAGGGGCTGATATAAAGACACGATAATAAATTTAGTTAAATTTGGTTCTTTATAATTTATCTTATAAAAACCATATTGGTGACCCCGACGTGATCTGATTTGAATAAGACTAATACCTTCTGATCTGTCGATAATCAATTTTAAATGGAAGCACCTACAAACGACACAAGAGTGGACCGAGTGAGTTTGAGGCTGCCGCCGTTCTGGCCAGAGAAACCGGCGCTGTGGTTCGCCCAATTGGAAGCACAATTCGCGCTAAGTGGCATCACTCAGGACACTACCCAGTTTTACCATGTGCTAGCCCAATTGGACAGCAAATATGCGGCAGAAGTGGAGGACATAATAATCAATCCACCCGCGACAAGCAAGTACAGCACCTTAAAGTCGGAGCTGATCTCGCGGCTATCGGCTACACAGAGCTCACGCATGCGCCAATTGCTAGAACGGGAGGAGCTCGGTGACCGTACACCATCACAGTTTTTAAGACATTTACGGGCATTTAGCGAAACGGCACTTCCAGACGAGCTACTACGGACATTGTGGCTCGGCCGCCTTCCATTAAGAATGCAGGACATATTAGCCGCATCGCCGACAACTGAGCTGGGAGCCCTTGCGAAGTTAGCTGATAAGATTTGTGACAACTCTACTGGACCGCGGGTCGCCGCTGTGGCTACCGAGGCAGATGTTCGAATTCAAGAGTTGTCACAACAGTTGGAGTCCCTGACTGCCAGTGTCGCCGCGCTCAGTGATGATCGATTCCAGGGCCGTCGTCAGCGTTCAAGGTCACGCAACAGGGCCCAATCACCAGCAGGCACGACCACTGACAGAGGATTTTGTTGGTACCACGCTACTTTCGGAAACCTCGCTCGCCACTGTATACCTCCATGTAAGTACCAGGAAAACATTCGGGGCAGTCAGTAATGGCGGCTGGCTATGGCCCCACTGCAAATCGCCTTTTTGTAACCGACAGGTTGACGCGCACAGAGTTCCTTATTGATACTGGGTCAGACCTTTGTGTTTACCCGAAAAGCAAAGTTTTCGGTCATCCCGGGAAAACCGACTACACATTGTTCGCCGCAAATGGATCCCCAATTTGCACATACGGTCCTCTGACTTTATCTCTGGATCTTGGTTTGCGCCGAGATTTCACATGGCGTTTCATTGTCGCCGACGTCGATCAGCCTATCATCGGTGTAGATTTTTTGGCGCATTTCAGTCTACTCATTGACGTGCGCCGACGACAATTGGTTGACAACGTCACTACATTAACAACTCCAGGAAAACTATCTACTGGCGCGCTAGTACACGTCAAGGTAATTTCGCGCAACAACGATCTTCAGTCCCCCTTTCACGCGTTACTCGCACAGTTTCCGGAAGTCACACGCCCAAGTGGCAATCCTACAATGCCAAAACACCAAACGCAACACCACATCAATACGACGCCCGGGCCACCGGTTTCGTGCAGGCCCAGACGTCTTGCGCCAGACCGCCTAAAAATCGCGAAACGGGAGTTTGACAGTATGATGAAAACAGGCGTCGCGCGACGGTCATCTAGCAGTTGGTCCGCAGCCCTCCACCTTGTTCCCAAGAAAGGTGATCAGTGGAGGCCTTGTGGAGATTACCGCCCTTTGAACGCCAGGACTATTCCGGACCGGTATCCAGTTCCACATATCCAGGATTTCACGCAGAATCTTTCAGGCAAGTGTATCTTTTCAACCATTGACTTAGTGCGAGCGTACAATCAAATTCCTGTTGCTGCTGAAGACATTCCCAAGACGGCGATCACTACTCCCTTCGGATTATTTGAATTTCCGTTTATGAGTTTTGGCCTACGAAACGCGGCTCAGACATTTCAACGTTTTATCGATGAGGTATTACGGGACCTCGATTTTTGCTACGTCTATATCGACGACATCCTTGTCGCTTCCTCCAACCCAACACAACATGAAGAACATCTTCGCCTCCTGTTCACGCGACTTTCAGAATACGGCGTTTTGATCAACTCCTCCAAATGTGTATTCGGTGTTCCAGAAGTCAAGTTTCTAGGGTACACAGTCAGCGCCAGTGGCACCTGCCCTCTTTCGGAGAAGGTTGAGGCCATCCTCTCTTTCCCCTTACCTGCCAACGTCAAGCAGCTTCGCCAATTCCTTGGAATGATAAACTTTTACCGCCGTTTTCTTCCGTCTGCAGCTAGGATACAGGCCCCCCTTAACAACCTCCTCGCCGGTGACGAAACTTCAGCCAAAACAATCATTGTTTGGACACCGGAACTCCAGGCTGCGTTTCAAGAATGCAAAAACAGCCTCTCCCAGGCTACGCTTCTGGCGCACCCAGATATCAACGCAGAATTAGCAATCATCACCGACGCCTCTGATACCAGCATTGGAGCCGCACTCCAGCAGCGTACGAGCCGTGGATGGGAACCTCTCGCTTTTTTCTCACGAAAATTAAATACCGCACAGCGTAACTACGGTGCGTACGACCGTGAACTTCTTGCAGTGTACGACACCATAATTTTCTTTCGCCATATGTTGGAAGCGCGCACTTTCACTGTGTACACCGACCACAAACCGTTGACTTTCGCATTTACACAGCGCCCTGAAAAATGTTCACCTAGACAGTTTCGCCACCTCGATTTAATCGGGCAATTCACAACAGACATACGTCATATTCCTGGTAAAGACAACGTCGTAGCCGATGCCCTGTCTCGTGTTGACGCCATCTCTTTTCCAGTCGGCTACGCTGATATTGCCCGTGCTCAACTGGACAACGCTGAGCTACGTGATCTCTTACATGCTAACTCTACCCTGCAGTTGCACCCACAGCAGCTTAATGACACAGATTTGCCTCTCTACTGTGACATGTCACAATCACTTCCGCGGCCATTCGTACCACAGACTTTACGTCGACAAGTTTTCGATAGCCTGCACAGTTTGTCTCATCCAGGTGTCAAAGCAACGACCAAACTCGTCACTCAACGTTTTGTATGGCCCTCTATAAATAAAGATTGCCGTGATTGGGCCCGCGCATGTATCACGTGTCAGCGTTCCAAAGTTACGCGTCACACCACAGCACCACTTGCACGTTTTTCTCCAACCGCCACCAGGTTCGAACACATACACCTCGACTTGGTCGGGCCACTACCAATTTCCGATGGTTTCCGATATCTCCTCACTTGCGTGGACCGTTTCACGAGGTGGGCGGAAGCCATACCGCTTTCCGATATCACTGCCGAGACGGTGGCTACCGCACTCGTCACAGGTTGGATCTCACGGTTCGGAACACCGCTTAAGGTTACAACGGACTTGGGCCGCCAGTTCGAGTCCCACCTCTTCCGTGCACTCAGTAACATTACTGGCATGACTCACCTCCGGACCGCAGCCTACCACCCTCAATCCAACGGTATGGTGGAACGACTTCACCGTCAGCTGAAGGCAGCACTTCGATGCCATGGAGATGACCGCTGGACGGACGCTTTGCCATGGGTAATGCTCGGCATCCGTGCCTCATGGAAGGAGGACCTCAAGGCCACCCCCGCTGAGCTCGTGTACGGCACAACACTCCGTCTACCGGGCGAATATCTCTCGCCCCCGCCAGCGACGCCAGAATCCACATCAGCATACGTTGACCGCCTTCGACGTCGCCTTTCACAGTTGCGTCCGGTTCAACCGTCTCACCACGGCCAACACGCGGTCTTTGTTTTTCGAGATCTTGCAACCTGCTCGCATGTATTCGTGCGTCATGATGCGGTCCGTACTCCTCTTCAACAACCGTATGATGGCCCATACGAAGTCATTTCACGTAACGATAAATTTTTCACCATCCACCGTGCCGGCAAGAGTGTAGTGGTCTCCATCGACCGGCTCAAACCTGCATATGTGGATGCAGACAGCATCTTGGCTGTCAACGCACCTTCCAAACCGACGCCAGGCCACACTTTTCCTGGCAACGTATTGCCTATTGCAGCCCACTACAACAACAACAGCAACAACAACAACAACAACAACAACAACAACAACAACAACAACAACAACAACAACAACAACAACAACAACAACAACAACAGCAACAACAACAACAACAACAACAACAACAACAACAACAACAACATCACACCCTCATCAACCACCATCATCGGTACACCCACCGCTCCGTTGAATGCAAAAGCATCCGTCAAGCGCGTTCACTTTTCCGCCCAGCTGGTTCACACTTCTCCGTATCGTCACAACCCTCCGATACTGGGGGGAGGTACTGTGGCGGCTTGCCAGGCGGTGGGTCCGCAACAATCGAGGAAGAACAAATAAAATGTTTGGCTATTCAGTTTGTAACCAGGGGCTGATATAAAGACACGATAATAAATTTAGTTAAATTTGGTTCTTTATAATTTATCTTATAAAAACCATAGTATATTATAATAAAACCAGGAAACGATAACAAAATAATTAAAATCTAACAATACGAAGATCTGATAATAATTAAATATACAAAATACAAAATAGAAAACAGAAAACAGAGCTAAATAGGTATTAAAGTCAGTTAGTAAAAATGTAAGAAAAAACAAACAAATAAACAGTTGAAAATAAAGTATAAAAGAAGACACGTCTAAAGAGTTCTTTATCCGAAGCTGACGCGGTAAAGAATTCCACGAATGACATTTCCTATAGTAGAGAAGAACCCTTTCTGGTAGGCTGCTGCCCTTGCAAAAGATGGGGACTGGGGTCCTTGCCTGACTATGAGCAATAGAATAGAAACAATAATTATGTAGGCCTATAGTCTTGAAGATTCACGGTATTAGGTTCACAATACACGCATGTAAATACTACACGTTGTAGTTCTGGACTGGGATCTCATTTTACCGCCAGGAGGTTGTTTTGCTACGTCCTCGAACAAACCCCTATATTCCATTTGGTTCTCGCAGCCCCTAGCTATGTTTGTTGACACAATTTGCAAGTTATTTGCTTTGCACGCGTCAACACCGAGCTGTTTCAAAGCGTGTTTCTGTTTACCATCCATGGAGTTGCTCATATTTAAAACATTCTCAAGTCGAGGCGCGAGTCAACCTGGAAAACGTGGAGGTCCGTCAATCCCCTGGCGGCAGTTCGGTGAACCTCGTAGGGGGTCGTACACAAGTCGGGGGATTTGTGGTTGGGGCGACAAACTTCTAAGGTCCGAATTCACCAAACTTCTTAATCAGCGTTTTTACTAATCTCGGATTGGTTGCCATGGTCTCAACAAACATTACATACAAAATGCATGGTGGCTTTTACCGGGTGCCATTTTTGATCTCCGATTAACAGAAAATCGCCGGATTAAGGTTTGGTGAAACTGGCCTTAAGGATAACGAACAGTGACTAATGCTAATTACTGTAGTCATTTTGGTTCACATTCATTAACCAGATAAACGAATGAATTTGAATCCAACGACAACAATACATTTTATCTGATTGGTTTTCGCAAAAGATTGGATGGAGTAGAATCTGGATATAAGTCTAGAAGTTAATCTAAAAGCTTATCGTTAGCCTTGTCACTATATGAAGTGTCGTGTGAACACTAGTGAACATTTCCATAAGTTCAACTTCTAGCCATAATCCTTAGCAAAGTGATCAGGCGCTGAATCGCACACCTGTCTATGATGTATATACACTCGTTAGGGTGCGACATTGCCGATACGAGCAAAACGGTGGCGCTGCCATCGGTTACTTCGGAGACTTAAGGCAGCTACTTTTTATCTGCAATTTTTATTTTTCTGTTTTCTATAAAGGCTAAATAATAATAATAAACATAAAAATAATAATAATAATAATAATAATAATAATAATAATAATAATAATAATAATAATAATAATAATAATAATAATAATAAAAATAATAATAATAATAATAATAAAAGTAATTATATTTTTAATTTTAGATTATATTTCTTGTTTAAATTATAATATATATTTATATATCTTGACCCCGTTTCCAACATTAATTTATCGGGTAGGGGGGAGTAGCAGAGTACTAGTAGTAGTAGTAGAGTAGTTATAGTAATAATAGTAGTAATTATATTGTCAGTATTATTGTTATTATATATACCCTATATTATACCGAACGTCATACATACCTACAATAACAGTTCAGCCCGGCGTCCTTGAGAAGGGGAGTCACGCAGTTATACTCGCCAGCGCTCATTGGGTCAGCGACATTGGATGCGCCAACACTCATTGGGTCAGCGACATTGCGCACAGTTGGATGCGCCAACTAATTGACCTGGACATAGCCCGCCAAGCCGTGCGTGCTCTAAGCTTGGTTTAGCGGTAATTGTCGGTGATTACCCCGAGTTACACCAGACAATTAGGGGGTGTGTAGTGCAATTAGGGCTGCATGTGGCCGGCCGGCTTCAAATGAGCGAGGTTTAAGGTTACACTACGTCATCGATTTGAATATCTTGATACAGTTTCCATGTGTTATACGTTGTGTGGACTTGACTGGGCTTCACATTGTGACTTCACGTTGTAACGTTATGCGTCATTGTGCACAGGGTCACCAATCACTGCGTCCAATTGTCATTTATATCTTTTAATTTATTTTTCATTAAGAACATTTGTATTGTAATCATTCTTGATGATATTGTACGTCTTTATAAAAAATCATATGGTATTAATCTTAATATTATTACTAGAGTACTATTGATGTTCTGAATTTCTAACATAAACATAGGGTATACATTTCGTAGCAAGTATAGATTAAAATCACATTGAAAGCTCGACTGTTTATTTAAAGGGTTTTATAGTTCATCCACAGAATGTAATACTTTGCTTATTAAAAGTTTAACTTAACTTTAAAACTGTCCTTTTTGTTTTCAGATTGTCTGGTAGATAGTTCTATAGCTTTAAACCTGCATGTATAGGCGCTTTTTCATATATCTGTGTATTGCGTTGTTATATGTCTGTATGCATGTAGCTGTGACCGATAGAGGTGGCTCAGCGGTAAGACGCGAGACTGGAGGTCGCCGGTTCGATTTCGGCCATCAATATCGGCTCCTAATTAAAGGTTCTCGAGGTTTTCTCAGTCGTAAAGAAGAGTTCTTGGACTGAGTCATACTATCAGCCCTCGGACATTCCTTCCCAACTATCAAAACACTCTAATACCTATAGTTAGTCACCTAAAAAAGGGGCACCTCAGAAAAACTGGTGTCCACCCTATAACAGGGATTCCTACAAAAATAATGCAAGCTGTAGTAATGATGTTCCAAGACATTATATTAACGAATAAACTTTTCGTGTCGTAACCTTACGCTGCATGGCCCAGAGCTCCTAAATAATGAAGAGGTCCGTCGTCGAATAATGAAGTGGCACGAGATATTAATATCATTGTCCGGTGGAGCGAACGTATTCTATACTGACCACACCGTAAGAAACAATTAAGGTGTCCGCTAAAATTCTCAGAAAAGGCGGTCGCTTCACACGGTCTGTTTCAACGGTGTGCACCGCGGAATTACTCCATACCTGCTTGTTGTTGTCCAATGCATCGACTGTACCGACCGTGATTGTAGTGCGACCTCACCACGCCAGACAACATGTCACTACAATACTTGAGTTATGAGAACGAGATGCAACTAGATTTAGGTTGGAAGTTGCCACATGCGTCACTACTCTATTAGTTGCTATATTAGTATTACACAATCCGTGACGACAACACCTTGCCAGTTAATGGGTTCAATTCCAATATTCTTGGCTTAGGAATAAGTAAACGGTGACTTTGGAGCCGTCCTAGCAACGAAGCACTCAGTAAATTCGAAGTTGTTCTGAATCGGTCTTGTTGTTTCTGGCATCTGTCCGCAGGTGTTCGCACTGTCCATCACTCATTTATATGTTTCGTATTTGAAATATCGATCTTTGATTGGTTATCGCTCACTCGTCGATGGTGTTCGGAGCCTACAGGGTTGGTTCAAAGTCCCCCACTGAAAATCAGTCTTGTTACTGAGTGGGTAGACTCTCTAAATAGGATTTTTTTTTAAATTATTGATTTAATTGGACGAGACATTACAAGCCAGATTTATTCGAAATATTTTAGTTGTTTCGTTGGTTATTTACTCCGTCCTCTACTGTGAACTGATGCGTGTACGAATATATCTCCGATGTACCTCTCTGTTTCCTCATGTATATTTCATACTCATTTAATTGTACTGTTTCGTAATATGTTTGTTACGTTGGTGACCTCTTTCTATCGCCCCAGGGCAGGTGAAATAAAATGAGTAATATACAATATACATACATCCCAGCTCGATTGCAGATACGGAATATTGTAATGATGAATTTAAAATAACCTGCGGACATGTGTTTGCCAATTACTTCGCATACGATGTTTGCATGGCGACAAAACATGTGGAAATACACATTTCATGCTCAAGGGCGTAGTTCAATTATTCGCACAGCTTCTCTCTATGAGGATGTTACGTAACACAACTGATCAATCAATAATTTAATACCCAATGCTTCTCACTTCTTCTTTTTAAATACTTCTCATTTAGAAGAACTTTGATAAACATTTCAGCATTTGTTTGTTAAATATACCTTTTGATGCCCTTTATTATAATCGCTTTCAATATAAAACATTATTCTAGATAGTAACAAAGTTCTCCAAAATATATTTGGTACAAAATTCTAGATACATAGAAAAAACGATGTAGGCCTATGTATGGACGCGGACAAAAAACTATTATAGTCTAAAAATACAGTCGGCCCTATTTTTAAAGAACTCTCTTCAAAACGCAAACTTTCATATTAACTGACTAAAATAAAATAAAAACAAAAATAGAGGTATAATATGAGGGAGATATTTAAATTCAAATTTTTGTACGATGATAATATACATTATTTCTTTTTTGTTTTCATGTTCGTTGTAACATATGACCGAGATGTGGTTGAAAGAAGAAAGAAGAAGTAAAAAATACAATAACTCATCTCTATTTAAAATTCAAATAAAGCAGAAGTTTCGTAGAGCGCGGCCGGCCCACGAGGTTGAGAGATTAGAGATTGTAATTCTGTCAGCCCTTCTCCCTCGCCCGGACGGCTGTAAAGGGTAACGCAGGAATGAAAGGCTCAGATGGAAAATTCAACGGATGCTTTGTGCGGGGGGGGGGGGGGGGGCATGGGTGGTTTCCAGAAAGCGAAGAAGGGGGAGCTATTTTGGTATTTTAGTGGTGGCGTTAGGCGGAACGGCGATTAATAGAATATACTTTTTTGGCGGTCAACTGACATTGTTAGTTTTCGTATGTCAAGAGCACTCAAAATAGACTAGATGCATTCTGGTGGCAAGAAAATAAACTTCTAAAAAGAGTGGTTTAGCTGTCAATTTTCATTGTTGTTTTATTGTTATTATTCATCAATGACGCTGAAAGGAGGTTGATTAGCAACGCTATCTATGTTGGTTTTGAGTCCTCTATTCATAGTTCCCACGTGACGTCACAGCGGCCATGATTGCAACACAATTGATGTGGACCAATCCCAGATCATTGGCAAATACTATTGAAATTTAATAAATAGACTAATTTAGAACTTAAAAAGTAAACATAAGTAATAAACTAATAAAATATTACACTCATACCAATTTTATCTCAAAAACAGACTGCCTTCAATTGTTTCTCCATGGCAACGTCAAAGTTTGATCACAAATGTGGCCGCTACGCGCAAAGATGTGACGTACGTGCAACCTATGAATAGCTGTTATACTGTAGGCATAATATATATCTAAAGAAATTGGTTATTAAGTACAGATAAACGATTTCTTTGGTACTTGACTCATCACATTATTTAGTCTTGCAGGTTTATTCTTGCATCTAAAGCCCATGTCTCGTGCTGAATCGCGTTGAAATGAATACTAAGTAACGCCAACAATTATGAAATATTTAGTTAGCTACTAACTTGTGGTTACCATGGAAACAACGAATGGGAAGCCAGGCATGCAAAGAATAAAACAAGTTAGTAAGTTTCGTAATTGATCGGACTCTAAGGTCAGAATTCACCAAACTTTTAATCGGCCGATTCACAAATCTCGGATTGGTATAGCCATGGTTTCAACAAACATTATATACAAATTGCACGGTGGCAATTCTACCGGGCGCCATTTTTGATCTCTGATGATTTTTTTTTATCTCTGATGTTGCATATGACTTGATCATAGCTATACGTGGCCGTGCCTGAAAATGTATTTTTCAATCTAGAAGTCCATCAAGAAACGGGTTTATAGAATCGATATAATAGGGATTGAATTGGTAAATGCGGTCTTTTATTGGTGGAAGGGAAACCATTCATTTTTAACCAAAAGAATATTCCTTCCTATGATTATTACGAGCAATAGATTCTTTGTAATACACATTTGAATAAGTCAATTTATACTTTCCATCGTGAATTTGATGAGGTATCTTTTTTCGAGTGGAGAATTACTCTCGAATCTGCTAAAGTAGGCCTACTGTGAAACCGCGGGCGGCGAATCTGTCCCCCCCCCCGCCCCGAGAGAAGACGGACTACTCAGCTCACTCAGACAAAGGAAATTTCTCCTTATTTGTGGAATTGCTTTTATTGAGCGCTCAGCATACCAAGTGTTTTCGAGGACCTGAGCTTTCGCGCGTACATATTTCGCATTCATGCCACGAGACGAGGAGACAGAAAGAATAGTGAGGCGGCACCTCCAGTAGGCAGCTTAATTGATTCTAATTGAATCTAATCAGGTCCATTCAGGCGTGGGTTTCCACGATACTGCTCAGACTGTGGAATACTTTAGTCGTCGTGTACACGTGGCCAAACTGGGGCATCCGTCCAGACTTGTTATTGTGTGAATATTTGCTGTCCAGATCAATGCGATCCAGACTCCCCCCCCCCTCCCCCTACCCCGCCATTTAACCCTCCAACCCCTTGTTTTGGATATCCTTATTCCTCTACAAAAGGCATGTGTGTACACAGCTGAACACTTAATCCAAGTAGGCATGTTTTTCATCTCATTCTCAAATTTGATGCTCATAAATACAAATAAACGTGTCACGAGTTTTATACATTGTACGGAACACTTATGGCGAAAAAAGTGATATTGTATCATAATGGAAATGTTCTTGTCATATATACGAGTATATATATATTTATATGGTGAAATCTACAAACCAAAAAACCCAACCCCGACTGGGAATCGAACCCAGGCCTCCCACTTGCCGGGTGGGCGCCTTGACCCTTAGACCACCGCGATTGACAATTTAATGTCTGGATTCTACCACAATATCCACGACGAGAGTGTTTCTTGAAAACATATTTAAATAATATATTTATGTATTTAATTCTTATTTTAGATTCGTTTAAAAGCACAAATCAATATGAGGTCGTCTGGCAAGTGTATTATTCTGGGTCTGAAGTGACTCTGTCAGTCGTAAAAGGCAACGAAATAAGATCCTCTTTCCCTCTTCCTCTTCTAAAACTCTTTGAATATAAGTCCTACAAGACTCGTTTCTACACTTACCCCCCCCCCCCCCCCCCCCCTCCCCTCCTTACTTCATATGACCTAACAGTTGAGTACAAGTCGTTAAACATTCAATTATCCAATCGTACATATCCTAACGCGATAACATTTAATGGCGTCTGGTTTAGTTGTAACTGCGTTTATAGTATTGGCTTTCCTTCCAGAGGGTCTGAAGTTCAAGCAGTCTATATATCCCTCTTTTTACAATATTTCCAGGGTATTGGATTTCGGCGTCTTCTCCAACTCAGAGGGGATTTGTGAAATCCTTTTTCTGATTTCTGTTCCATTTCCATGTGTGAAACGCCTCTGAATTCAAACAGTGAACGCGGCGGAGGAAAGCCGAGCCGGCAGATAAGAATACAGACTGTTATTTCATCGCTGTATTAGATAAAAGAAGTTAGAAGGGCGCGACGCATGGTTGTGTCGCGCCCCTTGAGAAGGGAGGCGACAGGCAACTATGTAGTGAGCATAAGGGATGAGAATCCCTTCTCACAGTCATGGTTCACATGTTGACGAACCCTACGCGCGGCGAGAGCTTAGTAGACGCTTTCTTTGTTTTGAATTTATCAAAGACTTTGTTTTTCATAGGTTGCAAACTTTATTTTCTTTTACTTTATAGCCGGCATAGGGAAGCGAAGGTTTGAAGAAGAGAAGCGAAATGGTACTTTCTGGGTCTCTGCGTGTTGACGTGCTGTGAGTCTTTTGATACACGCAAAAGTAATCAGAACAAATTACATCAGTAAACGTGAAATTTTGAACAGCTCGATGTGATGTATCGGTTGGTTCCTCAATGCAGCCTAAATTTTAATTTGTACGGGGTCATATATTATACAGATAAGAACGGTAGACGAGAGAGAATCAGTCAACGTCTAATTAGGTTTTAGTATGTAAACTCTGTCTATACGAGTTAGCAACCAAAGTTGAAAATATTTTGACAGTTCGCTTCATTCACAGCGTTCCTGTATACGCGAATCCCAGCCATCTGATTGGTCTAGAAAGTAGCCGCTCGCCTCATTCGCGTGCATGTCAGCGATACTTAACACTTATGTAAATAGTGCGCGTGAACTTGCGATTCTATTTCCAACAACACGAACGAATGGAAACTACACCTAAAACTCTGACACTTGTGCGACTTCAACTTGGTCGTAAAGTTGTGTAACTCACGACTTTGTTTTTAACGTCAACCAACATCCGACAGTTAGTTATTAGGTAACGTGATTTTAACGCCCTGAACGTATTGTGGAAATAAAACGATTGAAAACGGTGTGACGCTGTGATTTTGTCTTGACTAAAAACCAATTTAATTATTTATGTGTACTGATTCATAAAAAAATAAATTATCTGGTGCAGCATTGCAATGTGAATTATTACCGGCAACGTCTAGGCATTATTCTGGAATAATTTAACTATACTTTTTAGTGCCCCTCTTCAGGTGACTAATGTTGTTAGGGATGTATGGGGGGGGGAGGTTCTATGTTGTATGGGGGGGGGGGGGGGGGGGGGTGTTGGATAGTGGGAGAGAAATGTCCGAGGGCTACTAGAATGGCTCAATACCAGCATTTGCCTTTACGACTGAGGAAATAATCGAAAAAAACCCTTCAGTCAGCATTGCCGGTGTCCGGAATCGAACCGGCGACCTCCAGAATTAGGTCCGAATGCATTGTCCAGACTCAAGCCTTCCTCAACTCACCCTCTCCTCAGCATCGCCTAACCACCAATCACAGAACAGCATTGCCATGCGGACGGCTCTGTGATTGGTGGCTAGGTGAGGCTGAGGAAAGGCTGAGTTGAGGAGGGCTTGAGTGTGAACTATGCATTCGAGCCTTAGACTTTCGCATCTAATACCTCTATCGACATTCAGGAAAAGGGAATATTTCATTTTATAAGTTGCCTTCATAGTCTCCAGAGCTTTCTAACATGATATAGTGCCTCCCAATGGGGCAACCTCTTCCTTACAGGATCATTACAATTCTCTCATAGCAACCGCTCACGTTGGGACGTCTCGCCACCCTCAACCCCTTTACAACCCTCTTCTCAGGCATTTGTAAGAGTATTGTAAACACAATCTTTATAGCACACCTGATGTGTGATTTCCATGTAACCACAAAGAGCGTGGAGCCAGTTTGTATAAAACCGCATAAAACAATAATAAGTTCCCACATGAAAAAGACATCAAATAAACATGTGCCAAAAATAAATCATAATTAGCCTCCCTTTTCCCCTCCCTCCCTTTTCGGACGAAAATTAGAGTTCCGCTTGATTCATATTATTTTTTTAAACTGCACTGCCTTTTTTCTCTTTAATAAAGTGGGATGGACTAAAAAAAAGAGGTAAACCAAATTGGGCATATGTCATATGATTTACAATATGCCCAGTTGGGCATGTGCTATTTTTTATACCATTTTCGTAGCCAAACTGTGAAAGGGTGATGTCGAATGTAAACTAGGTCGCTGCAATAACAGCTACAACCTCGCCTTTGTGTGCATCCTCGATCACTGACTGTACGTTGAGTTGTAACTGCAGCATCAATCAAGATCTTGTCACCATACTGATGTGATTCACGATACACGACACTGACAGATCGCTTGTACACGTCTACCAATCAATCTACGAAGAACGCGCTTTATTTTGCACAGCGAACATTTCTGTTACAGTATTTTTATTTATTTTGTTAAAATTAAAGGCCAGTATAGGGCACAGTGCCCACTTTAGCCTGACGATTGATGAATGATGATGAGGAAAGGAGCCTGGTACCGGCATGTAGCATACTCCTGTCGAAAAATAGGCCTATACCAAAGGGACCGTCGGCTTTACGTCCCATCCAAAAGGATGGTGTAACCTAGACCAGTCATAGGTTCCTCCACTAACCTGGACTGCCGAGAAGTTGTCAAGAAGAAAGAAGCTGTTACAAAAGCTTTCGAACCCTCAAATCTGTTCTAACCAACGGTAACTAGTGTTTTGGAGGAGAGCGGTCACCCACCCTCCTCCTGATCTAGCCCGATGTTGCTTAATTTAGGTGTTCGGGTGGTAGCCGGCTAAGCGACCGCGGCTAAGCCCTTGGCTCGTTACAGTGCGGTAAAAAGTCCTAACAGTCCTTTGAAAGATGAAGAAATGCGTCATTTACAACATGGTAATTTATTTTTGCTTTGTTCATATTTATGTGAAGCAGCTAATTGGGACTGTGTGTGGGTCATTAATTAATAATGGTGATGAAAAAAAGAACAGTGTGATAATGAATGAAAATGAGGGGAAATAACGTGGGAAGGGGTTACTTTGTATCACGAAGTGGAGCTGAAGATTTATGTGGAAAGCTGAGAGAAAAAGTGGTAGAGATAAACCAAAATGGAAGGTTTCCAACCTATATACGCAGTGAGTCTTAGTCTAGTCATTCTAAATGTTGTGTGGTTCTTTAATTAGACATTTTGATTTATTATTTTTCATATTCAATTTCGACTCTGAGAATTCTATAGAGTACAGGCTCCACTTTCTAAGACAGGTTAATGAGATATGAGTCAAGAAGATGATGCTGCTATTCTGCTAACACCAAACAAAAGCGTCTGTCACAACACACTATAATTCAATCAGTAGTCGGTGTACAGTTACAGAAAAGAAGAACATGGTGGTAGTCTGACCATGGTCTGACTAGTCTCTAATCTTTGTAACATAATAATACAACCAATATTTATTTAAAAAAAACATTGAGTAATTAATAAAATCTATACACAACATGCAGTAATTGTAATTAGTTCTTCTAGTTTATTCCAACAAATACAGGTTTCAGTTTACGAATTTGCTAAGGGCTATATATGTACCTGCTGTGCAAATTAAAAAAGTTTGACATTTTTTTTTTAAGGAAGTGAATTATATTATGATCGTATTTTTTAAATTAGTAAAAACTTTAATTAATAACATAAGAAACATTTTTTGCAGTGTCTTATTTTGGCGAACTATCCCATTACTGGACGAATGTTAATTTTTTAAAACCCATACACAAACTCGAGTTGTGTACGCACAAGCCAAAGAACAGTTCTCCAATCAAATATCTTTGATAGAAATAACTGGCAGAGAGTTTTGACAAGAAAGGATGCTGTTTCTTGTTGAATGATAACGCGACCGTGCAAAGTAGAGGCCACGGTAGAACGATCCCAGCCCTTGCAACAAGTGATCAGATAACATGCTCTAGTGCAAGCGGTGCACTCGGCAGCAGAGCTCAATTACCACAATGGCACATATGCAATAGGTTCGTTTGATTTGACTACACTGACCTGCACTTTACACTTACCACCATGGCACATATGCAATAGGTTCGTTTGACTTGACTACACTGACCTGCACTTTACACTTACCACCATGGCACATATGCAATAGGTATGTTTGATATGGCAACACTGACCTGCACTTTACACTTACCACCATAACACATATGCAATAGGTGTGTTTGATTTGGCAACACTGAACTGCACTTTACACTTACCACCATGGCACATATGCAATAGGTTACAGGTTCGTTTGATTTGACTACACTGACTTGCACTTTACACTTACCACCATGGCACATGTGCAAAAGGTGTGTTTGATTTGAGTACACATTGACTACATTTGTATGTTTATTTTCTCCCCCCGCCCCCCCCCCCCCCCCCCCCAACAAAAACAGGAAATAAAATAACATGTCATTATAACAGGCCTGAATCGCAGACAAAATCCATCATTTAGGTGACTTCGTGTGTTTATTTTGTTTATCCCCGCCCCCCCCCCCCCCCCACCCAAACAACAACAACAGGGAATAAAATAAAATTTCATTATATCAGACCTGAATCATGTAGGCCATAAGCATTTAGAAAAAGGCTTAGTTGTGCGTTTATTATTTCCCCCTGCCTCCCGCCCCCACCCCCACAAAATGACAAAAATGTCAAATGTCAAAACGTTTTCTGCACAGTGCTCACAAATGTTCGAAATCGTTGTCTGGTTTAAATTACGTCATGCGTTCCGAGATCCCAGACCCGTGATTGGTTTGGGTAAAGTCGGCCACGTCGGTAAAAGAAGTATTGGAACTTCCGGCGGTAAATTAAACGAGCATCATGGCGCACTTGCGTGAACGCTTTGTGCATTCGGATTTTCGCAAATTTATCTGCGTCTGCAAGTCCGCCATTTTTAACGAGCGGTAACTTTGCGTCCGCAAATCTTTGTGCATGAGGCTGGATCGGTTTCATTGATTTGCGGACGCAAGTCAAAAGTTGCGTGTTCGCAAGTGGCTTTGTGCATGAGGCTGTAGATCTTCAATGACAACAATGCACAACAATGAAAACTGCTCCACAACATAACTATCAAGGACCCTAAGATAGAGCGTATCACGGCTTCCTAGATCAATTCTGAAAATCATCTATTACAACTAATAGAGGAGGAATTTTAGGTTTTAACCCGGACAAAATTAGGAGAAAGCTGATTTTTTCAGGGTCGCTTACAAATTTTATTTTATATAAGATACTTCGGGTCCGCCAAAATCCGCCTTGTGCGTTAGCCGCCATCTTGGAAAATGTCGGCGATTACAGTATTCCATTAAATCACTTGTTGTGAGTGCTCTATGTAACATAAAATTACGTAAGTGGTGTCAAATGAAAGATATTATTATGATTAATAATAATAATGTATGGAATTTTAGTTATTTACCATATTACAATAGAAGGAAGTAATTAAGTGATCCACCGCATAAGTGGATATTTGTATTTTGATGATTTGCGATTAAAGTAAAACGTATCCATAACTTGTGTTCATACAAAACATAAAGCTTATTTTGTCTAGAAGACACGTGCCAAGTCTTATTTACATAACTTTAAAAATGTTTGAGATACGAGCTATTGTATATCTGCATGTGTCGTGGCCGCCATCGCCCCGGACAGAGCAAAACTCATTACCTTAGCCCATCGGTCAGAAACAACACATTAAAAGAAACTTGTTTTTACATGATGACTAAAGAATGTAATTGAGCTTCACTTAGACCAAAGTCACAAATGTGCTTTAGTCGCCATTTTGAAAAATGGCGACGGTTACAGTTTTGTCTTCAAACATGCTTTGTGAAGGCTACATATAACATAAAATAACATGAAGAATCTTAATTGAAAGATATGATTAGGAACTTCTACAAACAGGGTAAAAATTGTAAGTAATTAGATGAGCGTAGCGAATGTATCAATCAATTCAAATGGTTTATTCTCTCCATGCGCGAATTGAGTTCCGTCACACACCGGTCAAACGGTTCGACGGATTTGAACAAAATTTTAAACCAACACTCTTTAATACTCAAATTGACGATGTCAAGATGAACATAAAAATCCGTCAAGATGACAACCTACAAAAAATTAAATACCGAAAACATTTAAGTTTAAATGTCTGTTAGTTGAAACTTACGGACGGATTTAAAATGTTTTGGGTTCGTGGTAGAATGGCCCATTCTAAGTAACCCATGGTAAGTCTGAAAAAGGAGACCCTGTTCCCCCCCCCCCCCCCTTCTCCTCTGTCCCACTTAAGATTCCTTCTTCTGCAATTTGCCCTTCTTCTGCTGGACTCTCCTTATGACGACCCCCATGATGATAAACAGTCAAATGCGATAGAGCAACTCTTGTCTGTTATCCATCACCATCACTATTTGATGATAACGGTATGATAAGTAGAACGAAACATTTTGAACAGGCTATTGCATCAATCAACGGTTACTTGCACCCACGAACTGAGATATGCAAAGAGTACCAACATAATAGTTGGGGGGGGGGGGGGGGGGGTCCTTCTCCATCTCGTACATGGCCTCGACCACCTCACACGAAATTGTCTTTGGAGATTCGCTCACGCATTGCATATTGCTAGGCGTACTAAGCTTACGTCAGCGGCCGCATTCCTGGGAATTGGCAGAATAAAGCCCGGCTTATTTAAAAGTTTTCCAATCGGTTAATGTTTCAAGATATAAACATTGTCAATGCAAAAACTGCTGCATGCACTTTAATAGTGGAGACAACATTAAACTTGGCAGACAGTGGTCCCCCAGTTGCAGAAGTTGGTAATGATACAGATTACTAGTGTTCTTAATTGGTCAAATTTCTCAAGACGTTGTCATTTTAATGGTATCGCCAGAATCTGCCAACACAGTCAATAAAGGAAATAATATTTCTCGGTTTCAGAGCAAGCTAGCAGAAATTGAAAAATTGCAGTGGGCTGTTAATGTACTGACATGATGTGAGTGACGCGACTAGTGCTTGTTTGAAAGAAGGAAATAAAACGGGTCTTAATAATCATCATTAACAATCGAGAACTTCCCCATCCTCTCACGATGACTAAAGACAATCCACAACAAGTAAACGGTGTAGGAGGAAATGTTAACTGGCTCTTTATGAAGCTAAAATACATCATTCGATGGAGAGCGATTCATTTCATTCAACAAAATACTGCTAGCCACAGTGTTGAAGCAATGTTCAATTTGTATAATTGGACACCTAAACAAGTTAGAGTGATAGACAACATTTACTATGTGAATAATTATAAGTGCGGCAGTGTTTGGGAACATTGCCATAAATATTAACTAAAAATGCGCTTACAAAATGACGATAACAGTTACAACGTTAAACTAACTTTCCCCAAGACAGTGGCAATGCCTTTGTTGTGGATATAAATAAATATAAAACATTATTATTATTTGGCATTTAGTGACTTACGCGACAGCTTAGGCCACATGGCGTCTTCCGAATCAGATCCATTTTTCTTATATCGTGGGGGTCGTCATAAGGAGAGTCCAGAAGCTAGGAAGGGCAGGGCAAATTGCAGAAGAAAGAATCTTAAGTGGGCCAGAGGAGAAGGGGGGGGGGGGAGAACAGGGTCTCATTTTTCAGACTTACCATGGGCCCATTCTACCACAAGCTCAAAACATTACTTAAATCCGTCCGTAAGTTTCAATTAACAGAAATTAAAACTTAAATGTTTTCGGTAATTTATTTTTTTGTAGGTTGTCATCTTGACAGATTTTTCTGTTCATCTTGACATCGTCAATTTGAGTAATAAAGAGTATTGGTTTAAAATGTTGGTCAAATCCGTGGAACCGTTTGACCGGTGTGCGACGAACAAAATTCGCGCATTTAGAGAATGAACCATTTGAATTGATTGGTACATTCGCTACGCTCATCTAATTACAATTTTTCCCCTGTTTATAAAAGTTCTCAATCATATCTTTCAATTAAGATTCTTCATGTTATTTTATGTTATATGTAGCCTTCACAAAGCATGTTTGAAGACAAAACTGTAACCGTCGCCATTTTTCAAAATGGCGACTAAAGCACATTTGTGACTTTGGTCTAAGTGAAGCTCAATTACATTCTTTAGTCATCATGTAAAAACAAGTTTCTTTAATTGTGTTGTTACTGACCGATGGGCTAAGGTAATGAGTTTTGCTATGTCCGGGGCGATGGCGGCCACGACACATGCAGATATACAATAGCTCGTATCTCAAACATTTTTAAAGTTATGTAAATAAGACTTGGCACGTGTCTTCTAGACAAAATAAGATTTATGTTTTGTATGAACATAAGTTATGGATATGTTATTACTTTTACCGCAAATCATCAAAATACAAATATCCACTTATGCGGTGGATCACTTAATTACTTCCTTCTATTGTAATATGGTAAATAACTAAAATTCCATACATTATTATTATTGATTATAATACTATCTTTCATTTGACACCACTCACGTAATTTTATATTACATAGAGCACTCACAACAAGTGATTTAGTGTAATACCGTAATCGCCGACATTTTCCAAGATGGCGGCTAACGCACAATGCGGATTTTGGCGGACCCGAAGTATGTTATATAAAATGATATTTGTAAGCGACCCTGAAAAAATCAGCTTTCTCCTAATTTTGTCCAGGTCGGTATAGGAAATTGGGCTAAAGTAACCCCACTATAACTGTACCTAGTCCATTCACTTTTTTCCGATTAAAATTATTAGATGAGCGTAGCGAAGCGGAGTGAATCTTTCAATTCAACATGATCAGCGCTTTTTCTGTGCGCACGCTCGTGCGCGTGTGCGTGCATATTACACTAATTAATACATTATTATACAGTATTACATTATTTTATTATTAATACATTTATTAATACATAGCAAACATTAATATGACATATTTAAAGCATCAGAAGTTTATATGGTGACTAATCGTGGACTATGTGTATTAACACGTTCACATTTACTAACACGTTCACATTTACTAACATTGCTTCACAAGGCACATCACATATATTAAATTATTATAACATATTAAAAACATCACAAGTTTATATGGTGACTAATGGTGCACTACATGTATTAACACGTTCACATTTACTAACATTGCTTCACAAGGCACAGCACAAATATACATTATTATAACATATTACATACATCACAAGTTTATATGGTGACTAATGGTGCACTGCATGTATTAACACGTTCACATTTACTAACATTGCTTCACAAGGCACAGCACATATATTAAATTATTATAACATATTAAAAACATCACAAGTTTATATGGTGACTAATGGTGCACTACATGTATTAACACGTTCACATTTACTTACATTGCTTCACAAGGCACAGCACAAATATACATTATTAAAACATATTACATACATCACAAGTTTATATGGTGACTAATGGTGCACTGCATGTATTAACACGTTCACATTTACTAACATTGCTTCACAAGACAGCACATATATACATTATTATAACATATTGAAAACATTACAAGTTTATATGGTGACTAATGGTGCACTGCATGTATTAACACGTTCACATTTACTAACATTGCTTCACAAGACACAGCAAATGTATTACATTATAATAACATATTAAAAACATCATTAGTTTATATGGTGACTTATGGTGCACTGCATGTATTAACACGTTCACATTAACCAACATTGCTTCACAAGACACAGCACATATATTACATTATTATAACATATTAAAAACATCATTAGTTTATATGGTGACTAATGGTGCACTGCATGTATTAACACGTTCACATTTACTAACATTTCTTCACAAGGTACTGCACATATATTAAATTATTATAACATATTAAAACATCACAAGTTTATATGGTAAATAATGGTGCACTGCATGTATTAACACGTGCACATTTACTAACATTGCTTCACAAGGAACAACACATATATGCATTATTATAACATATTAAAAACATCACAAGTTTATATGGGGACTATGGTGCACTACATGTATTAACACGTTCACATTTACTAACATTGCTTCACAGGACACAGCACATATCTGACATTATTATAACATATTTGAAACATCACAAGTTTATATGGTGACTAATTGTGCACTGCATGTATTACCACGTTCACATTTACTAACATTGCTTCACAAGGTACAGCACATATATACATTATTATAACATATTAAAAACATTACAAGTTTATATGGTGACTATTGGTGCACTACATGCATTAACACGTTCACATTTAATAACATTGCTTCACAAGGCACAGCACATATAAACATTAATATAACATATTAAAAACATCACAAGTTTATATGGTGACTAATGGTGCACTGCATGTATTAACACGTTCACATTTACTAACATTGCTTCACAAGACACAGCACATATATACATTATTATAACATATTAAAAACATCACAAGTTTATATGGTGACTAATGGTGCACTGCATGTATTACCACGTTCACATTTACTAACATTGCTTCACAAGGTACAGCACATATATACATTATTATAACATATTAAAAACATCACAAGTTTATATGGTGACTAATGGTGCACTGCATGTATTACCACGTTCACATTTACTAACATTGCTTCACAAGGTACAGCACATATATACATTATTATAACATATTAAAAACATCACAAGTTTATATGGTGACTAATGGTGCACTGCATGTATTACCACGTTCACATTTACTAACATTGCTTCACAAGGTACAGCACATATATACATTATTATAACATATTTAAAACATTACAAGTTTATATGGTGACTATTGGTGCACTACATGCATTAACACGTTCACATTTACTAACATTGATTCACAAGGCACAGCACATATATACATTATTATAACATATAAAAAACATCACAAGTTTATATGGTGACTAATGGTGCACTGCATGTATTAACACGTTCACATTTACTAACATTGCTTCACAAGACACAGCACATATATACATTATTATAACATATTAAAAACATCACACGTTTATATGGTGACTTATGGTGCACTACATGTATTAACACGTTCACATTTACTAACATTGCTTCACAAGGCTCAGCACATATATACATTATTATAACATATTGAAAACATCACAAGTTTATATGGTGACTAATGGTGCACTGCATGTATTAACACGTTCACATTTACTAACATTGCTTCACAAGACACAGCACATATATACATTATTATAACATATTAAAAATATCACAAGTTTATATGGTGACTAATGGTGCACTACATGTATTAACACGTTCACATTTACTAACATTGCTTCACAAGACACAGCACATATATACATTTTAATAACATATTAAATACTTCACAAGTTTATACAGTGACTAATGGTGCACTGCATGTATTAACACGTTCACATTTACTAACATTGCTTCACAAGGCACAGCTCATATATACATTATTATAACATATTAAATACTTCACAAGTTTATATAGTGACTAATGGTGCACTGCATGTATTAACACGTTCACATTTACTAACGTTGCTTCACAAGGCACAGCACATATATTACATTATAATAACATATTAAAAACATCACAAGTTTATAATAGTGACTAATGGTGCACTACATGCATTAACACGTTCACATTTACTAACATTGCTTCACAAGGCACATCGCATATATTACATTATTATAACATATTAAAAACATAACTTGCTTCTATAGTAAAAATCGGTTCACAGTTTGGAGTGTCGTCTTGTCAGCACTATTCATAAAGTATCCTCCACTGTGAACATCTTGGCCTGGATACACAAGAGGTCTTAACTTGGGCTGTACTGGGTCTAACTTTAGGACACGAGGGCCTTTGCAGAGTCGAGTGTCAACTTAAGTACAGGATTTGCTGCTATGGAATTGTTCCATTTCACAATATTTTCCATAAGATCAAACTCCACAACAACCATAAACTAATCACATACTTGGCATTCCGCCCTCGTCATTGGCTGATACGGACCTGCACATACCTTCGACTCGATACAACAAAAACTTGAGACCAAAATTTAGGCCCAATCTGAGTAGGTCTTTGTTCAAAGATGGTAGCGATGCGCATTGACTTCTTCAAAGTGCGAACATAACTAGATATCGTTTACTTACCATGAAACGCACATTTGTATGTTCTACTAAATTGAAGAGCTATTAGGAAACAAAACCTTTAGAATTGAAAACACAGCCTTGCAACATTTCAAGTTCAATGTGATTTCCACGAAAGTGTAGTAGGCTTACCATAGAATTATAATAGCACATACGATACAGTAAGGGCCGGTTTTTCAATCAGTTTTTTAATCAGTGATTAGATCAACCAGAGCTATTACCAACTTGAGAATGCTGTGATACTGTTAGTTACCAATTATCAAACGTCTCCTAATTACTCTTATCAAATTGATAGAATTCTTATTCCAGCGACTTTAAATTCGTATGTAAACCACATTGTATAAAAGTTCAAATCAGCAATATTATACTATTTATATACAAACTAATAAATAGCTATAATTTATATTGGTCAACATGTGTATTATGATGCAATAGTGTTTTGTTCAGGTAAAAAAACACACCTTTCAACAGTGATTTGAAAGAATTTGGTACAGACAGATCATTGTTGTCTAAACACTGGATGGACCATCAATTTACCAAAGGCTGGTTAGGTACTTCCACGGCCTCTTTTAGGTTGCATAATTTAATATCTTTGTGAGCTTGACAAATGACTTCACTCATCTCAAGCAATAATAGCCAACCAGGAAAACATATACATACACTATTTTATTTCCTATTTATCAAACATGAAGGCTTATGAATTCAATAAATTAAAACTGAGTTGTGCTTTTTAAAAATTGTTATCATATAGGCCTACAAAATTAGTTTGAACTAAAAAAAAAACATTTTTAATATGTTTGGGTTGCATCTACATTTTACATTGACAATGTTGGTAAAAGCCTTGGTTACCCCAACCACTGATTAAAAAACTGATTGAAAAACCGGCCCTAAGACTTCTTGTGAATCCGGCCCCTGAACTTGATTTAGTTGAGAGTCTTATTGCCCGAACTGAACAGCGGCAACCGCAGTGTTGAAACCTCGTAGTGTCGAGTCACTTAACCATCGTGCTTAGTGTGTTCACCATCCTGTATGCAGTATTCATCACCTACAAGAAATCACGACATCAGCGAGTGTAGCTTGTAAATATCTCATCAAACGCTCATTTTATCGTAAACAAACAATAGGGAGTATTCACGTGAGGTCACGGCGGCCATTTTGATGACCACCTATTCATAGGTTGCACGTACGTCACATCTTAGCGCGTAGCGGCCACATTTGTGATCAAACTTTGACGTTGCCATGGAGAAACAATTGAAGGCTGTTGTGGTAGAACACATCAATTCTTAGTTCTTTAAAATTAAGTCTGTTTTTGAGATAAAATTGGTATGTGTGTTAATATTTTATTTGTTTATTACTTATGTTTACTTTTTAAGTTCTAAATTAGGCTTATTTATTAAATTTCAGTAGTATTTGCCAATGATCTAGGATTGGTTCGCATCAATTGTGTCGCAATCATGGCTGCTGTGACGTCACGTGGGAACTATGAATTGTACTATTTTATGTTTGAACATTTGACATTCTAGCTGTCAATACAAGTTGAATACGTTTAGGGGGAAATATGACAGTTTGAACACGTGTATCCCCTGATAAAGTTTACGAAAATGAGTATTGTATGTGCCATTGTAAACGATTAAAAGAGTAGTCGAGATAAAAAAGTATTTTTGTTGCCTTGAACTAATATTAAGAAACCAAAGTTACGACAGTTGGATTTGAACCGAACGCCATCTGAAACTTAGTAACAATGATGTACCCATCCCATCAACTGCCATTGTGGCCTCCGGTATGGCCCCAATGCGCATTACGTGAATACACTCTATGTGGAGTAAAGAAGAACTTATGTTTCAACAACGCAATAGGGAACACGCGTATGAAAATTTTAATTGATTTTTAAATACCTTGTCTCTCATTTAATAATTTTGTGTCTTTGAATTTTGAAAAACGCATCAATCTATGCCTCAAAATAATTGGTTTAGTAACGATAAATAAAAGGGCGCGAAAAACGAGCCGCCGCCATGTAGAGTGGATTTGACGTCATAGTTTTGTTCTGCGTACGCTCACCGCCTCAGCGATTGGTCTGTTCTGCCACGTCTGCGACCACATTAAACCTATTTAAAAATTTCTTTTTTACGTGCAACTTGCATTAATATACTTTTTGTATCTAATACTATTAAACTAAGTGTTTGGTTTAGCAAAAAAAATCGTACGCGTGTTGCCTATTAAAAAACGTGCACTTGGATGTTCTTGAAATATTTAAGATTGAAAACCAAGAGGCCAGAACAATAATGAAGGTTCTGTCAATAGAAAGTCCTGTACAAACATTCGTAAGGATTCACGCACAAAGAAAGCTGGTAACCCGCTAACTGGTAACCGGCGCGGGAGAACAGGTTATTTCATTGAGGAAAACGGAAAGCTGGCCTGCTTCTATTGTGCATAGCTGCATTTGAAAGCATGATATTATAGTTGTCCAAAGACTACCTTACGGATGCTATCTTCACATGCGTGGGGCTCTTAGCCAATCAGCGATCGGTATTTGAGCGAGCTGGTATCAGGCAGCTCGCTGGTTGGCTATGACTGTGTCGCCTGTGACGAAAGCATCCCTAAAGTGGTCTTGGGTTAAGTACAACATTCTTGACAGTTCAGCGCAGGTAAGCAGCGCAGGTAACCAGCTTTCACTGTGTGCGCACCCTAACGGTGATCCCACTCCTGATGACGTCACTGACCTGCGCGAAGTTCGTGCGTGAAAGAGGGTCGAGCCCCGTCGGTTTCACGTCAAGAGGGACGTTGGCTCGGCTCATGATGACGATCATGGACTTCTTGAAGCTCGGCGAGGCTCCGGTCCAGTCGCTGTTGTACATCGATACGCAGACATCGGCGTGCTGGATAAATAAATACAATATACTCCCAACCACGATCGTCAACATCGTATTCGTAATCGGGATCGCAATCGTACTGTTTTATGGCTCCCCCTCTCGCTCCTACTGAGCACCAATTCAGTTTTCTTCTCGTTTTCACACTGATATCCATTGTAGCAGGTTCTACCCCCATTCATCCCCACACTAATTTTTATTATCACACCAGCTTTCGGGCTTATGCGTTTTTACCTCTGTATTCCTTCATCTGTTCTAGAGGGCCCAGCCTGGGAGAGCGTTCAAGCAAATTTCAATGTTGAACTATTGCATCTAGTAAGTAAGTAAGTTGTTTCTCAAGCTAAACCGTTAGTTGAACAACGCAATAAGAAGCATGTATTAAACTCTTTCACAATTTCCGGATTTTGATTGCAAGGCGGATACCGACAATAATTTTTTTGGTTAGGGGTCTAGCCTAAATTCATTTTTGTTGACCCGCCCGGCTGTCATCTTCATCACTGTGAATAAGACACGGAAACAGGGAAATATCGCGGGACTGCTTATGCACAAGAAAAATATATTTTGATGTCAATTGTAGCAATTTGGCCAAAATAATTGATACAAAGACAGATACAAAGCCAATGCATGTCCTTGAAGGGTACTTACATAAACTGTTGCCTAGTATTTCGTTTGTCGAATAAATAGATTTCCAGTGAGGTCTAGTAGAATGAACAATGTTTACGAGATGGTCTAGTGTCCTAGCCCCACATTACTATTGAGGTTAGAAGGCCTTGGCTAATGATGTGCATGGCTGATTATATCAAGCGTAGCATCTACCTAGAAGCTGCCACTTATGTAAAATCGCGATGAACTCGCAATTTGAATCAGTAGTGACAAAGGTAATCGTCTACTTTTTCGTCCCAATCTTTCCATGATATGCAAATCGTGAACCATTACTAGACCCTAGCGTCTTCTTTTTCGATTTGAATTGTACATTGATTGTTAAGCGAGAGAAGCGAGCGTCCAAATTAGACCTTTATGGCACTTCGTTGTTTTTTTGTTTTTTTATGTCTGTCGATAGCGATCGAACGGAAAGTCCGATTAACTTGAAATTTGGACCATCCACAAGCCTAGATGTGGATTGAAAGTGTGTAGTTTTGTGACAAAAACATTTGGAATGTTATAAAGGTACATCATAGTTACTGTAAAAAAATTTCTGAAACAAAATGGCGGCAAAATGTGAGATAGCCATATTTTATAAAATTTCTACGGCCACGAGTATCTTTATGGCGATATGATAAGTACTGACAAAGTAACACAAAAGTTATTCGAAAATATTTTTCTGAAACACAATAACCGCTAAATGTGAGGTGCCTATTTCATAGTAAAGTTTTGTCCGGTCACGAATATACTAATTTCAACTCAATCTGATAGGTATTAGAGGAAGAAACTACGTTTCTGTTGCTGTCAATAGCTGTTAGTAACGGTGGCGGACCGCGTCGAAAACACTAGACGAAATGACAACGAAAAATCTTAGCAACACACATTGCACAGCATTCAACAATGTCGGGAAGTTTAATAGCCATGGAAATTAGAAAAATGTTTGCAATGCGCATTCTTGAATTGTTGTTAATTGTTGTTTATATTAAATTTGAGAACTCTTCGCCAGAAAGTTCGTAGATATGTACGCGAACGCTTATCAACGCGTCACACAGAGCGTTTTCCTAATGTAGAATGCTATGGGATGGGGGTAGGGAAGGGGGGACCCTCAATATCCTTCAAATATCTTCTTGGTCATCGTAGTACTGGTACATTCCCTTCGATGTTATTAATAACGTTTTGTCAACATATCAAAAAGAACATGGCACACAAATGAAAGAAAACAAAGTCTGACTTGCAGTTGTTATGGAAATTAAGTTGAGCTTCGAGTCGTTATTCGAGAAGTCAGACTTGAGTCGAGATGTTTACTGTCCATGTCAACCATAGTTTGTATGTTACTCAATAGGGAAGGCTCACACATTTTTTTTATTTGCTTTCTGGTTACCTCAAGTTAAAATAAACGGATAAACGGGAACTAATTGGTTTCGGCTCGAAAGGTGCATTAACATCGCTTTAACAGCTAGTCAAAGATATTGCTGTCAAAACACGCTCAGAAACGGACCTGCGCCATCTTGCTCGTGATTTAAAGGTTCTGACGTCTTATCTCAGTAAACAATAATTTTATATCATACAAATAGTACTGAAATCCCACCCTTTAGTAGATTATTGCTCTCATAAGACTTTAATTGAACCAACGTTCATTTCTAGTTAGTAAATGAACACTGCTCAACATTTATTAACAACAATATGTTAAATAATTGCATTATTTTAAGCACGTTTTGGTAAATACTGTATCAAAATGTGTTTTCTGAAGAAAACAGTGGTATAAAAGGTATTGTTGTAAAGTCACTGCATCCTAGATATTGTAAAATGTCCCACTTAATATCGTTGATATTATTAACAAATACCTTAGTAACCAGCTGGTTAGTCAGGTATTTTTTATTAAGAATACTTCAAGGAGGCAGTTGTTTACATGAGTTATGACGTCAAGAGCCGTTTTTCAATTACGGAACGGGAATTTCCAAATTTCAAACTTAAAATGCTAATAGAATTGGAAATATACGCTTCTCAGATATAAAAATTATACCGCCCGTATTTTTAGATAATGATCTTCCATTTTAAGGTGCTTATTTTTGATGAGACTTCCCTATTGTGGTGATTTCTACTCACTTGGTCCGAGATGAGTTGCATCATGTTGTTGGTAACGAGGTAGCATAGAGACAGCAATATGGTGAAGACCACTAGATTGCTGATGTTGAGTCCACTCTTTTCGCCAGGCTGTGAGTAAACAGACAAAAATAAGATTCTACCCGGACAAAACATGTTGTGAGAAAATAGAACAAAATAAGAATCTATCCGGACAATACATGCTGTGAGTAAATAGATCAAAATAAGGTCCTGTCAGGACAAAACGTGCTGTGAGTAAATAGACCGAAATAAGATTCTACCCGGACAAAACATGATGAAAGTAAATATACCGAAATTAGATTCTACCCGTACAAAACATGTTGTGAGTAAATAGATGAAAGTAAAATTATATCCGGACAAAACAAGTTTTGCGAAAAATAGACCAAAATAAGGTTCTACCCGGACAAAACATGCTGTGAGTGAGTATACCAAAATAAGGTTCTACCCGGACAAAACATGCTGTGAGTAAATAGATGAAAGTAAAATTATATCCGGACAAAACAGGTTTTGCGAAAAATAGACCAAAATAAGGTTCTACCCGGACAAACATGCTGTGAGTGAGTATACCAAAATAAGGTTCTACCCGGACAAAACATGCTGTGAGTGAGTATACCAAAATAAGGTTCGACCCGGACAAAACATGAAGTGAGTGAGTATACCAAAATAAGGTTCTACCCGGATAAAACATGCTGTGAGTAAATATACCAAAATAAGGTCATGTCAGGACAAAACATGCTGTGAGTAAATAGACCGAAATAAGGTCCTGTCAGGACAAAACATGCTGTGAGTAAATATACCAAAATAAGGTCCTGTCAGGACAAAACATGCTGTGAGTAAATATACCAAAATAAGGTCCTGTCAGGACAAAAAATGCTGTGAGTAATTAGACCAAAATAAGATTATATTAAAACAAAATAAGTGTTAGTAAATATTTACATATTATATTATCCCAAGAATATTTGACCAAAAAAGGGTCACTATGGATTTTAAAGAAAGGCGATCGGACACGTTCTAAATATTCAAAATCAAATAATGATGTATATTATGATACATTTTAAAGACATCATCTACACATATTTACTAAAAATGGTCCAGTCGTGTGAAAAGTAGACTGTGCAGGGATAGATTGTGCAATAACGCCCTCTGTCCCACCCAGTTCCTATTACAGTGTACGTACCCCAGTGACGTACAAAGCTGTTACTCCAAACATCAATGTATTCACTACAAGCAACATCATGAATGAAATGTTAGTAACATCCGCCCAAAGACACATGTATCTGTAAACATGGAACACATTGCTGTATATTTACAAAACTATTATTCTACATTGTATGTAATGATCTATCGTGGGCGTTAGTAATATCCACCCAATGTATCTGTTAACATCAAACACATTGATGTAAATTTATAAAACTATTATTGCATATTGTATGTAATTATATAGCGTGGGCGTAGAACCAAAAGTCACTTACTCCGTTTTCGTAGTTCTGAGCAAAATGGCTATGGAGTTTAAGGTGCCACTTTGTGACTTTTGGCAGTCAATATAAATTAAATTTGAGAATTGGGTATAACATACGTTTTATAGGTTTGATGTATTAAAACACCAAACTTGTATCTTGTTTGTGCTTTACCTAGTGATATAAGCCTACGTTGACCATAATCATTCGCTAAGTGATTGAAATTACGTAAACAAACCATTTATTGGCAGTTTTGAGACGGCAAAAAATAACTTAGTGCACTTATAGTTACTTTTGCCTGTAAATACAACTTTTGAATGGAGTTAGTGAAGAAATATAAGCTGTTGGTACACAAATCTGAGCAAAGACTGTATGTAGTGACATTTGGCACTCAAAAGAGGATTCTTAACTCAATTTCACCCAACATTTAGTTAGTGACTTAGTTGTACGCCAAGCGATGTATTATATTTCATTTACATGTATATGTACTCGTGTATGTGTGAGAATAAAATCGAATTAAAATTGATTTGAACATGATTATGCTATACACAATTTAACACACAGTATGCACATTAAGCACACTACACTACAGTACATTACCTGAGCAGTCTCACGTGGAGTTGAATTGCTTTGGTTAGAGCATCCTGCATTTCCTGGTGTAGTTCTGTAGCAGTTACTCCTTCCAACTCGGACAATACTCTACCATCGCAGTCTTGAGAAACATCCTCTATTGGCACTCGATCTCTTTCAGATGTACGTCCAACATCGCCTGCTCCATAGAGAGTGCTCACCAATGCCAAGTCATCAGCCATGCTATCGCTGAGGGCGGCTGGTGCAGCTCTGAGCTGACCACCTTGCAGTGCACACCCTAGTGGCATTTCATCTCTTACACAGTAAGAGCTCACTTCATCATCAACTGCTTTATACAGAGATCCCCACAATGCCAGGTTATCAATCCTGTTTGCACTGAGAGCAGCTGGTGCAGCTCTGAGCTGACCCCCTCGCAGTGCCAGGCCAGGCGTATCAACCTGTTCGCTGTGTTCGCACTCGATGATCACAACCGTCTCCTCTGACAGACGAACAGACACCTTCAGCTTCCTCGCCTTTATCCTCTTTATTGAAATAGAACGAATGTTTTCGAGTTTATTGTTGAGTATTTTAAAATTCGACCTTGGCAAGATCATAGTTATAATTATTGCACATATTATTGTCCATCCACAGAAGACACCAGAAATAATTTGAATCCATCGGGCAAACAGAGTTATTTCAAAAGCCGGCGACGTCGAGGTGTCCCAGGGATACCACTCCCTGGATAAAGAGAGGCACAATAGTTAGACTTGTATTACACCTACCGTGTCACCAATCCAACTCCGTCGGCTAAGCCTCGAACCCACGGTCTCTACAGACGACGGACAAGAAGATGTTTGGGCGTAGCTATAAGGTTGGTTGTCACAACACTGGGATTGGGACATACCAGTTCAGGCAGTTTAGGTCTTAGAATGATAAGATGGGTTCAAAAAATAGAGGAATAGTAGTCATTGAGTGGCGCTGTGCGCCGCTAAACTTTCTCGCTAGGTAGCGCTAATAAATCGCGTGAAATAAATCTTTTTTCAAGGTCTGCTTGATTTCGGTGAAGTATTTGGGAAATGGAATAAATAAATAAATTCGTATTTATAGTGTCTACGCACTCAGTAACAATACTGATTTTCAGTGGGGGACTTTCATTTAAAGCGTCTAAATCAACCCCGTAGGCTCCGAACACCATCCGCGAGTGAGCGATAACCAATCAAAGATCTATATTTCAAATATGAAAAATATGAATCAGTGATGGGACAGTGCGAGCACCTGCGGACAGATGCCAGAATCCACAAGGCCAATTCAGAACAACTTTGAATATGTTGAGTGCTTCGTTGCTAGGATGGCTCCAAAGTCAACGTTTACTTTTTACACGATAAGAAGTGATGGAATCGAATCCATATTAGAAGTTAAAAACCTTTGGCTGAAGCGAGGTTTCAACCCAGATCCTTCTGCATTGGAAGCAAGGATTATTAATGTCCACTAGATCGCTTGTAGCGCGCGCGCTTCGCAATTACTCCGCTAGGAGTAAATCCAGTAGACCTTGGTCATGTCACCGTAAAGTATTCATAATATAATACGAAGTAAAAATGTGATGATGAACCAGAACTAACTTTTGCTCGGCGATATGAACATAAGACAGTAATTCCAGCGTTTACGCCGGAATCATTAAAATGAATTTTTCACCTACCTGACAGGAAATCTTCTTTCTGGTAATAAAATTGAACAGAAACCAAAAGTAAATACGAATGAAATTGCTGCCATTGTCGGTAGTTGGAAGTACTTTACTAATCTTGTACAATATGTACGCGTTGTGTGGTATATTTCCCTTTGCTCCTTGGTGTCCAACTGTCCTGGCTCTAGCATCATATCCATCTGTGCAAACAGCTTGTTCATCGCTTTAGGCCTGAAGAACACTGTGCTTAATGTCGTTAAAGGTATCACGTCCGTGATGATGGAGGAAAAAATTGCAACAACATCGACGGTGTCATTTTTGTATAAGTACATTGCTGTCGGGTATAAAAGGAACACATTTATGGCGAACGTAACTAACAAGAACCAAGGGTTGAATCGCCGGAATAATCCCAGGGCCAGACGGAGGAAGCGATGCTTGACGAGCAAGTGAGCAAACCGGGGGCTGAAGTACTTGAGGTACATCTCGAGGCCGGGCTCGGCTTCATCCTGCCAGAAACCTGCAAGCAAAGGTCAACGGTAACAGACTGTTCTTCTCCTCCTCCTTCTCTTTCTAACTGGCGTTAATATTGGTGTTGTTGCAATACATCCAAACTCGGTCAAAACCGGCGTAAATATGTTGTACGGACATAAATGTAAGGTATTTCCATGTAATTACCTTATTAAAAATTACTTAAGATCGAAGGGTAGGCTACTTTTACGTCAAAACCGCACAAAACTTTTCATTTTTTTTTTATTATAATATCTCAAGAATGCTACACAAAATCGAAAATCGAAATCAAAAGCGCACTGTGTTTTTGGTAAGCCGTACATACAGAATAACATATCATAACCGTTACCGAAGTTATTTTGAGTATTAAATCAATAATTAGTAATAATATAATTTAGAAATAAACCATTGTGATTGTAATGAAAGATACAATTTAGAGCATTCTGTACGTAGGGTTTACCAAACCAAAGTGCCCTCTTATAATTCAGATCGTCGATTTTGAAGTCCGTTCTTGAAATATAATTTACAAATGAAAATTTGTGCGGTTTTTGACGTATAGAGGTATACCATTCGCTCTTAAAACAAATTAAATATATCATGTTCACATTATTTCTCCAGAACCAACTGTAGGTGCTATATAATGTCCGGTCGTGCCTGATATATATTCATCCCTGCATTTGCGTTTTATTATTACAAGGAAAACTCTTTGTGGCGCGTTGATAAGCGAGCGCGTCCATGTCCACGAAATTTATGGCATAAAGTTCTCAAAGCTGTCGTTATTGATCAATGTAAGAGATAATGATAAAAGTGTCTTAACCAGCCTTGTTGCTCCAGCGCCGTTATACTGAAAACACTTATATCATCATCAATATAAGAATGTTCATTTTTGTTCATAAAACAACTATCAACAACAACCAAACAAAAATGACGTGGAAAAATTAGAATTTTACTGTCACAGTTATTATACTTCCTGCCATTGTATCATAAAAGATTGATTGCCCATATAAATTAAAGCTAGGATTTTTCGTTGTCATAGTTCCTTCACTATAATTCAGCAATACAAATGTAATTTGTACGTATTAAATACAATGTAAACATTTTACAGTAACTATTGCGTAACTTTTAACTTTTCGAACGATTTTGTCACAAAACAATACACCTACAATCAACTTCGAGGCTTGTAGATCTTCTTAATTTCAACGTGATCGGACTCCGTTTCCTCGCTTAAATATAATTATATATTTATTTTTATATATATCTATCTATATATCTGTAATTATGTGTTATATTAGACTGATATCTGTAGATATCTGTAAATATTATTATTATTATTATTATTATTATTATTGTGTTATTGTTGCAATACATACACACTCGGTCAAAACTGGCGTAAACATGTTGTATGGACATAAATGTCAAGTATTTCCATGTGTTTACCTTATGAACGTATACTTAGAACTAATTGAATATATCATGGTCCATATTATTTTTCCAAAACAAACTGTGGATGCTATGTACGGTCGTGGCCGATTTGTACTCATCCCAGCATTCGCTCTTCGTATTGTGGAATCCATGAAAGCCACCATCAGGATGGGACATTTCTTGAAGTCTTCATTCTTCTTAGTTCAAAAACTTTCGCAATATCTTACACGTGTTCAAACTTATTATTTTTTTATTTTTACTATTTAAATAATAATAATAATTATTTTTATTTTTATGTATTATTATATATATTTAATAATAATTATTATTATGTTAGCTCACTTACCTTGCCAGTACAACATCATTCTGCTGAGATCGAACACCTTGCCCTCGACGTTCTGGTCCACAGACATTGGAGCTTCAATCGATGTCATGACCGTCCGAAAGAGTTTTAAGATGATATTGTTTACACGGACACAACGTAATATCGTCCTGTCTGTGCTGTGACGTGACCTCTTATGGTTTACACAACACTTTGCCTAAGACAGATATTTGAGCTTCAATCGATGTCATGACCGTCCTAAAGAGTTTCCATGGCAGTGAAATGAAGATGATATTGTTAACACGGACACAACGTAATATCGTCCTGTCTGTGCTGTGACGTGACCTCTTATGGTTTACACAACACTTTGCCTAAGACAGATATTTGAGCTTCAATCGATGTCATGACCGTCCTAAAGAGTTTCCATGGCAGTGAAATGAAGATGATATTGTTAACACGTACACAACGTTATATCGTCCTGTCTGTGCTGTGACGTGACCTCTTATGGTTTACACAACACTTTGCCTAATACAGATATTTGAGCTTCAATCGATGTCATGACTGTCCTAAAGAGTTTCCAGGGCAGTGAAATGAAGATGATATTGTTAACACGGACACGTAATATCGTCTTGTCTGTGCTGTGACGTGTCCTCTTATGGTTTACACAACACTTTGCCTAAGACAGACATTGGAGCTTTAACCGATGTCATGACCGTCCTAAAGAGTTTCCATGGCAGTGAAATGAAGGGGATATTGTTAACACGGACACAACGTTATATCGTCCTGTCTGTGCTGTGACGTGACCTCTTATGGTTTACACAACACTTTGCCTAAGACAGACATTGGAGCTTTAACCGATGTCATGACTGTCCTAAAGAGTTTCCATGGCAGTGAAATGAAGGTGATATTGTTAACACGGACACAACGTTATATCGTCCTGTCTGTGCTGTAACGTGTCCTCTTATGGTTTACACAACACTTTGCCTAAGACAGACATTGGAGCTTTAACCGATGTCATGACCGTCCTAAAGAGTTTCCAGGGCAGTGAAATGAAGGGGATATTGTTTACACGGACACAACGTAATATCGTCCAGTCTGTGCTGTGACGTGTCCTCTTATGGTTTACACAACACTTTGCTTAAGACAGACATTGGAGGTTCAATCGATGTCATGACCGTCCTAAAGAGTTTCCAAGGCAGTGAAATGAAGGTGATATTGTTAACACGGACACAACGTAAAATCGTCTTGTCTGGGCTGTGACGTGACCTCTTATGGTTTACACAACACTTTGCCTAAGAAAGACATTGAAGCTTTAATCGATGTCATGACCGTCCTAAAGAGTTTCAAGATGATATTGTTTACACGGACACAACGTTATATCGTCCTGTCTGTGCTGTGACGTGTCCTCTACTTTGCTTAAGACAGACATTGGAGCTTCAATCGATGTCATGACCATCCTAAAGAGTTTCCAGGGCAGTGAAATGAAGGTGATATTGTTAACACGGACACAATGTTAAATTGTCCTGTCTGAGCTGTGACGTGACCTCTTATGGTTTACACAACACTTTGCCTAAGACAGACATTGGAGCTTCAATCGATGTCATGACTGTCCTAAAGAGTTTCCAGGGCAGTGAAATGAAGGTGATATTGTTAACACGGACACAACGTAATATCGTCCTGTCTGTGATGTGACGTGTCCTCTTAAGGTTTACACAACACTTTGCTTAAGACAGACATTGGAGCTTTAATCGATGTCATGACCGTCCTAAAGAGTTTCAAGATGATATTGTTTACACGGACACAACGTTATATCGTCCTGTCTGTGCTGTAACATCGTGTCCTCTTATGGTTTACACAACACTTTGCTTAAGACAGACATTGGAGCTTCAATCGATGTCATGACCGTCCTAAAGAGTTTCCAGGGCAGTGAAATGAAGGTGATATTGTTAACACGGACACAACGTAATATCGTCCTGTCTGTGATGTGACGTGTCCTCTTAAGGTTTACACAACACTTTGCCTAAGACAGACATTGGAGCTTCAATCGATGTCATGACCGTCCTTAAGAGTTTCAAGATGATATTGTTAACACGGACACAACGTTATATCGTCCTGTCTGTGCTGTGACGTGACCTCTTATGGTTTACACAACACTTTGCTTAAGACAGACATTGGAGCTTCAATCGATGTCATGACCGTCCTAAAGAGTTTCCAGGGCAGTGAAATGAAGGTGATATTGTTAACACGGACACAACGTAATATCGTCCTGTCTGTGATGTGACGTGTCCTCTTAAGGTTTACACAACACTTTGCCTAAGACAGACATTGGAGCTTCAATCGATGTCATGACCGTCCTTAAGAGTTTCAAGATGATATTGTTTACACGGACACAACGTTATATCGTCCTGTCTGTGCTGTGACGTGTCCTCTACTTTGCTTAAGACAGACATTGGAGCTTCAATCGATGTCATGACCATCCTAAAGAGTTTCCAGGGCAGTGAAATGAAGGTGATATTGTTAACACGGACACAACGTAATATCGTCCTGTCTGTGATGTGACGTGTCCTCTTAAGGTTTACACAACACTTTGCTTAAGACAGACATTGGAGCTTTAATCGATGTCATGACCGTCCTAAAGAGTTTCAAGATGATATTGTTTACACGGACACAACGTTATATCGTCCTGTCTGTGTTGTAACATCGTGTCCTCTTATGGTTTACACAACACTTTGCTTAAGACAGACATTGGAGCTTTAATCGATGTCATGACCGTCCTAAAGAGTTTCAAGATGATATTGTTTACACGGACACAACGTTATATCGTCCTGTCTGTGCTGTAACATCGTGTCCTCTTATGGTTTACACAACACTTTGCTTAAGACAGACATTGGAGCTTCAATCGATGTCATGACCGTCCTAAAGAGTTTCCAGGGCAGTGAAATGAAGGTGATATTGTTAACACGGACACAACGTAATATCGTCCTGTCTGTGCTGTGACGTGACCTCTTATGGTTTACACAACACTTTGCCTAAGACATACATTGGAGCTTTAATCGATGTCATGACCGTCCTAAAGAGTTTCAAGATGATATTGTTTACACGGACACAACGTTATATCGTCCTGTCTGTGCTGTAACATCGTGTCCTCTTATGGTTTACACAACACTTTGCTTAAGACAGACATTGGAGCTTCAATCGATGTCATGACCGTCCTAAAGAGTTTCCAGGGCAGTGAAATGAAGGTGATATTGTTAACACGGACACAACGTAATATCGTCCTGTCTGTGCTGTGACGTGTCCTCTTATGGTTTACACAACACTTTGCCTAAGACAGACATTGGAGCTTTAACCAATGTCATGACTGTCCTAAAGAGTTTCCATGGCAGTGAAATGAAGGGGATATTGTTAACACGGACACAACGTAATATCGTCCTGTTTGTGCTGTGACGTGACCTCTTATGGTTTACACAACAATTTACCTAAGACAGACATTGGAGCTTCAATCGATGTCATGACCGTCCTAAAGAGTTTCCAGGGCAGTGAAATGAAGGTGATATTGTTAACACGGACACAACGTAATATCGTCCTGTCTGTGATGTGACGTGTCCTCTTATGGTTTACACAACAATTTACCTAAGACAGACATTGGAGCTTCAATCGATGTCATGACCGTCCTAAAGAGTTTCCAGGGCAGTGAAATGAAGGTGATATTGTTAACACGGACACAACGTAATATCGTCCTGTCTGTGATGTGACGTGTCCTCTTATGGTTTACACAACACTTTGCCTAAGACAGACATTGGAACTTCAATCGATGTCACGACTGTCCTAAAGAGTTTCCAGATGATATTGTTTACACGGACACAACGTAATATCGTCCTGTCTGTGCTGTGACGTGTCCTCTTATGGTTTACACAACAATTTACCTAAGACAGACATTGGAGCTTCAATCGATGTCATGACCGTCCTAAAGAGTTTCCAGGGCAGTGAAATGAAGGTGATATTGTTAACACGGACACAACGTAATATCGTCCTGTCTGTGATGTGACGTGTCCTCTTATGGTTTACACAACACTTTGCCTAAGACAGACATTGGAACTTCAATCGATGTCACGACTGTCCTAAAGAGTTTCCAGATGATATTGTTTACACGGACACAACGTAATATCGTCCTGTCTGTGCTGTGACGTGTCATCTTATGGTTTACACAACACTTTGCCTAAGACAGACATTGGAACTTCAATCGATGTCATGACCGTCCTAAAGAGTTTCAAGATGATATTGTTAACACGGACACAACATAATATCGTCCTGTCTGTGCTGTGACGTGTCCTCTACTTTGCTTAAGACAGACATTGGAGCTTTAATCGATGTCATGACCGTCCTAAAGAGTTTCAAGATGATATTGTTTACACGGACACAACGTTATATCGTCCTGTCTGTGCTGTAACATCGTGTCCTCTTATGGTTTACACAACACTTTGCTTAAGACAGACATTGGAGCTTCAATCGATGTCATGACCGTCCTAAAGAGTTTCCAGGGCAGTGAAATGAAGGTGATATTGTTTACACGGACACAACGTAATATCGTCCAGTCTGTGCTGTGACGTGACCTCTTATGGTTTACACAACACTTTGCCTAAGACAGACATTGGAACTTCAATCGATGTCATGACCGTCCTAAAGAGTTTCAAGATGATATTGTTAACACGGACACAACGTTATATCGTCCTGTCTGTGCTGTGACGTGACCTCTTATGGTTTACACAACACTTTGCCTAAGACAGACATTGTAGCTTCAATCGATGTCATGACCGTCCTAAAGAGTATCAAGATGATATTGCTAACACGGACACAACGTACTATCGTCCTGTCTGTGCTGTGACGTGACCTCTTATGGTTTACACAACAATTGACCTAAGACAGACATTGCGATGTCATGACCGTCCTAAAGAGTTTCAAGATGATATTGTTCACACGGACACAACGTAATATCGTCCTGTCTGTGCTTTGACGTGACCTCTTATGGTTTACACAACAATTTACCTAAGACAGACATTGCGATGTCATGACCGTCCTAAAGAGTTTCAAGATGATATTGTTCACACGGACACAACGTAATATCGTCCTGTCTGTGCTGTGACGTGACCTCTTATGGTTTACACAACACTTTGGCTAAGACAGACATTGCGATGTCATGACCGTCCTAAAGAGTTTCAAGATGATATTGTTAACACGGACACAACGTGATATCGTCCTGTCTGTGCTGTGACGTGACCTCTTATGGCTTACACAACAATTTACCTAAGACAGACATTGCGATGTCATGACCGTCCTAAATTCAAGATGATATTGTTAACACGGACACAACGTAATATCGTCCTGTCTGTGCTGTGACGTGTCCTCTTATGGTTTACACAACACTTTGGCTAAGACAGACATTGCGATGTCATGACCGTCCTAAAGAGTTTCAAGATGATATTGTTCACACGGACACAACGTAATATCGTCCTGTCTGTGCTGTGACGTGACCTCTTATGGTTTACACAACACTCGGTTGCTACATGATCGAAGTTTCGAGGATTACACATGCGTGACGGTGGTGTCTCTCCAAACTATCCAAAAAGTATAAATTATGGTATGTAATATGAAAACCCAATATCATTTTATACAACTCACGATTGAGATAAGTGGTAGGCTAGTTTCACTTTGTCAATGTATAAAATTAGAGGGAGCACACGCTAGCGCAGTGGTTCACAACCGGGGGGCCACGGCAACCTGGGGTGCGACGAAATTTAATTTTAAATTTTAAAACAAAATATAATGTTTCTGAATATTTCGAAAAAAAAAAATAATAATTATTAATATTTTTACAGTAGAAACGAAAACATATCTTAATAATAGTCTGACCACGATTTTTTGAAACGTAATATATTACATCCAGGATACAACACTTTGTACTGCAGATTAACGCTTTCACCCTCGACTCTCGTCAACCCCGAATAACAGTAAAGAATTTAACAGTTTAGAAACAATATCTGTGTGAGTTAGGCGTTTTAGTATTAACGAACATTACACTTAAGAAAAGAGAAATACTTCTATAAGTTGAATAGGTTTTCCACTAACCGGCCACACATCAAAAGCATATTTTGCAAAAACCGTCAAAGCTAGATTTCCCACTGTATGTATGTATATCCAGCTATAAGTAAGTAGTAGTACAGTAATTAAATCATTCAATAACATTTGCAAAATTTTAATTTATTACAATTCTTATACATTTTAAAAATATGTGTTTGCATGGGCGTTAGTGGAAGGGGGGGGGGGGGGGGTACTCTCAAAACTCTAGCGTGACAGGTGTATATTCATATTCGTGGAATAGATTTATTGTTGGGTATTAGGTCCCGGATTCAATTCCCGCTCAAGGCAGAAGTTTTTTGAACTTCTATTATGGATTCAATTCCCACTCGAGGCAGAAGTCTTTAGGTCACCGGTTCAATTCTGCTGGAGACAGAAGTTTTGTGAACTTCTAATATGAGTTCAATTCTATCACTTTTTCACTTAAGAATAAGTAAACGGTGATTTTTGAGCCGTCCTTGTAACGAAGCACTCAATAAATTCAAAGTTGTTTCCAATTTGCCTTGTTGATTCTGGAATTTGTCCGCAGGTGTTCGCACTGTCCAATCACTGGTTCCCATACGTCATATTTAAATTATCGATATTTGGTTGGTGATCGCTCCCTCGTCCGTGGTGTTCGGAGCCTACAGGGTTGGCTTAGTCGAGTTAAATTAGTCCCCCACTAAATATCAGTTATGTTACTGATTGGGTAGACTCTAAATTATTTATTTTATGTACCCGTTTCGTTCTCTCTCGGCCCTCATACCCGTGATATTAACATTCTTTTTTCGTACACATTAAAAGTTTAACTCTCATTTCATAACACATTTCCTGTAAACTAATACTTGGGCTATGCTCGACTCGTAATACTAAGCCAGTCCTTAGTAAGATCGTAACTTATGCATAAATAACGGGTTAAGTGTACCCATGAGTAAGATGGACATTGAACAAATTCAATTGAATAAAATTTAAACATTGATCTAAAATAAATAATGTATCATCCAATACCAATGTTGTGAGTAAAGTCCATTGCGGGTAAAGAATGATCCCAGGTATCAAGAAATTTCCCCTCCTCGTTACCATCTCCACTCGGCACGGGTGAGAGTGCTCGCGAGGCGTTGGAATGCAGTAGGCCGCATGACCTTTTCATCCAGGTGTTATTTTTAAAAGATTCCACCCCCGTTGTCACCCCCGTTACATGGATTTAAAAAAATTCTAAAACACGTGTTTCATTATTTTTAAAGGAGATTCTAAATACCAATTTTCACGTCTGTAACATATTTGGTTTGCGAGATAGGTCCCCTTTTTCACCCCCTTAGAAACGGAATTTCCAAAAATACTTCCTGGTGGGTAGTTTCGTCAACAACGTACCTACTAAATTTCACATTCCTAGGTTGAACGGTGTGAGCTGTGCGTTGATGAGTCAGTCAGTCACCTAGGTACCTAGGACATATATACTAGCAAACCTGGAATGCGTTGCAATGCCACTGAAAGAAATACAGTGTTTATGTTTTAATTCTGTTTATTGAAGTGCTTTTTGACACACAATATATTTTTCTGTCTGGTAGTACACAAGGGGGGGGGGGGGGAAGGGTTGTACTCATTCAGAAACCTTCGCGGGCGTGCGCACAATAACTCACCAAAGTTTTATGCAATCAGATGAAAAATAATAGAACTAATTATCGCATTTTGGGGGCTCAGTGGGGGTGGAGGTTGGGGGGGACTTGGGAGGGGGTGGTTATCATTCAGAAACCTTAGCGGGCGTGCATACACTTACTCACCAAAATTGTATCGCAGTCGGATGTGTTACTAAAGTGTAGCATTACGCATCAATGTATTTAAAACTTAATTATAATATGCGTCTGTAATTTTAACCAAATCTACCTGATATGGCATATTATTAATTTTAAGGTTGCAGGTATAGCAGCACTATAAATCGGTCGCTGCAAATTTAGGCCACTGTCTTTTAATACAATCGATAGGTTGTATATTACACTATTTGGTAACAACCAGCGTAAATAAGATAGAAAATGCTCATTCTACAGCAGAGTCGTGAGTTTTGCTGTCGAGTGATGTACTCCCTCCCCTTGGCAACAAGTATGTCTGTGCATGGGTCTGTGAGTCGTGAGTTATGCTGTCGAGTGTACAGTTCCCCCTCCCCTTGGCAACAAGTATGTCTGTGCATGGGTCTGTGAGTCGTGAGTTATGCTGTCGAGTGTACAGTTCCCCCTCCCCTTGGCAACAAGTGTCGTCTGTGCATGGGTCTGTGAGTCGTGAGTTATGCTGTCGAGTGTACAGTTCTCCCTCCCCTTGGCAATAAGTATCGTCTGTGCATGGGTCTGTGAGTCGTGAGTTATGCTGTCGAGTGTACAGTTCTCCCTCCCCTTGGCAATAAGTATCGTCTGTGCATGGGTCTGTGAGTCGTGAGTTATGCTGTCGAGTGTACAGTTCTCCCTCCCCTTGGCAATAAGTATCGTCTGTGCATGGGTCTGTGAGTCGTGAGTTATGCTGTCGAGTGTACAGTTCCCCCTCCCCTTGGCAACAAGTATCGTCTGTGCATGGGTCTGTGAGTCGTGAGTTATGCTGTCGAGTGTACAGTTCCCCTTCCCCTTGGCAACAAGTATCGTCTGTGCATGGGTCTGTGAGTCGTGAGTTATGCTGTCGAGTGTACAGTTCCCCTTCCCCTTGGCAACAAGTATCGTCTGTGCATGGGTCTGTGAGTCGTGAGTTATGCTGTCGAGTGTACAGTTCTCCCTCCCCTTGGCAACAAGTACCGCCTGTGCATGGGTCTGTGAGTCGTGAGTTATGCTGTCTAGTGTACAGTTCTCCCTCCCCTTGGCAACAAGTATCGTCTGTGCATGGGTCTGTGAGTCGTGAGTTATGCTGTCGAGTGTACAGTTCTCCCTCCCCTTGGCAACAAGTATCGCCTGTGTATGGGTCGGTGATCAGATAACACTTTGAAGCGGCGAAGAGTCGGGGGAAGACGCCCCACTCACTCACTGTATTACGACTTGCAAACTGATTATACAGCGAGCTTTCCATGCACGATATGAGGACTCTTGACAGTTTGGAAGAGCAAAACAAGTTTTCCCAAGTGGTTAAACGTTCATTTCGAAAACGGCAACACGGTTGATATATATGAGGGATGCACAACGGTAAAAGAAAATTTAATTTTTGAGTAATCGATGATCAAAGAGATGACTGCAATATCGGTTGATAATAAATTTAGAAACATGAGGCAATCTTTTATAGATTCCGTGATATTACGCCGCCTCAATCGAGCGCATAACGATAGAAATAGTTTTTTGATGAAAGTTTAAACGCCTTTGTTAATGTGGCAAAGTTGCGAATTACATCCGACATGTATGTTTGGGTTTAGTTATAGGGCCGTTTAAACATTTTGTTTTGTCCTTACTCCTCATTTTATTACTTATAATGAAAAGTGATCAGTTATTTGCAACACGTAAATTATCACATTTCAACACAACTATTTATATTCTAGCAGTAATTCCTTATCTAAATACTGACATTGTAACTAAGTAAGCTTTATAAGATGGAGTGGTAAAGGAACATTCACAATTACGAGACAACCTAAAAGGTAAATACTGAACGCTAATATATGATAAAAGAACAGAGATAAAAGCGATAAATGTGTTAAATTAGAAGAGTAAAAGTACCGCGAGATGCTATTTTTTATTTTGGCTCAGTTAGTTTCTACTGGATATTAGATAGATGTAAAATATCACCGCTCTCGATAATATATGTGTGCATCAAGAAGGTAAATTGAGATATTGATTCTGTGCCCACGAATTAAAATGCCACCTTACTTGACAAGTCCAGCTTAGCTCGCGTGAGTCCCTGTGGTTGCGACATCGATTCAGCCGTCCAGCCAGTCAGCCACTCTGACTGCCGAGATAATCTGTCCACTCACTGACCACTGGGCAGTTCAAGACTCAATGTGTCCCGTGGTTGCGACATCGATTCAGCCGTCCAGCCATGCCAGCCACTCTGACTGCCGAGATAATCTGTCCACTCACTGACCGCTGGGCAGTTCAAGACTCAATGAGTCCCGTGGTTGCGACATCGATTCAGCCGTCCAGTCAGCCACTCTGACTGCCGAGATAATCTGTCCACTCACTGACCGCTGGGCAGTTCAAGACTCAATGAGTCCCGTGGTTGCGACATCGATTCAGCCGTCCAGCCAGTCAGCCACTCTGACTGCCGAGATAATCTGTCCACTCACTGACCGCTGGGCAGTTCAAGACTCAATGTGTCCCGTGGTTGCGACATCGATTCAGCCGTCCAGCCAGTCAGCCACTCTGACTGCCGAGATAATCTGTCCACTCACTGACCACTGGGCAGTTCAAGACTCAATGAGTCCCGTGGTTGCGACATCGATTCAGCCGTCCAGCCAGTCAGCCACTCTGACTGCCGAGATAATCTGTCCACTCACTGACCAGTGGGCAGTTCAAGACTCAATGTGTCCCGTGGTTGCGACATCGATTCAGCCGTCCAGCCAGCCACTCTGACTGCCGAGATAATCGGTCCACTCACTAATCAGGAAAAATATACATAATAATAATGGTAGAGGGTTCTTCGTCTGCAACTCAAAGTATATACAATGTGTAATATGTATATCTAGTTATTACAAAAATACAAAAATGTCACTTTTGATTTGCTCTAAAGATTTGCCCCGAAACCACATCCAGTCAAAGTAAAGTGAGAACTCACCTGTGCATTAACAAAATTTCACCGCTATTTAGAATACAAAATCGCCATAGAACTCGCTTCAGGCCATTAAAATTAAAAAATAAATAAAAATAAAACAGTCCCCAAAACAATTTTTGCCTTCGGCGAATTTGCCTCCGGCGGCTGGGGATTTGCCCCAGACCCAAGCTATTCCACGCCACCTCGTTTTTTGGAATTGCACACCTGATATTGAGTTCAAAAACCGCTACTGCTGGGCAGTTGAAGTACTCATAGTTCCCACGTGACGTCACAGCGGCCATGATTGCGACACAATTGATGAGGACCAATCCTAGATCATTGGTAAATACTATTCAAATTTAATAAATAAGCCTCTTTAGAATTTTTAAAGTGAATATAAATAATAAAAAAATATTACACATACAAATTTTATTTCAAAAACAGGCTGAATTTTTGAAGAAGTAAGAATTTTTGTGTTCTATCACAACAGCCTTCAATTGTTTCTCCATGGCAACGACAAAGTTTGATCACAAATGTGGCCGCCACGCGCAAAGAAGTGACGTACGTGCAACCTATGAATTAAAGTCTGCTCCAACTTGTTTTCACCATGGCAACCACCAATCAGATGCTTTGAAATTATGTCAGCTGACACCCAAAACATTTAGTTGGTAGTCAGAAGACCGGGCAAGTCCTTGCGGTTGGGACTCCCATTTGCAGGACTAGAAATCACTAGAAATAGGACTAGAAATCAGAACTGTATGAGCCCACAAAGCGTATAATTAGTTATCTGCAGCATGACTGCTAAAGTACCTTCGAATTAACTTGCAGGATGGTGTCGTCATGGATTGTGTATAGTTGTCCGAGAACTACATTACACATGCTTTCTTCACAGGCGACTGGTTCGTAGCCAATCAGCGATCGGTATTGGCCTGGATGTGTCTCGGGCGGCTCGCTGGTTGACTACGACTGCTCCGGATATGACGAAAGCAGGTGTAAAGTAATCTTGGGTCCACTATAATAGTGAAGTGACGCATGATAACTATTAACCTACACCTAGCTGCATCTCGTTCGCATGGTGATAATATCGCGCGTCTGTTGTCAGGCGTGGTGAGGTGCCATTCCAATCGTGGTTGGTGCAACAAATTCCGTACCAGAATTTATTTGATTCTAGTACGGTATTTGGGTGCAGTCAATGCTGTGAACAATAACAAGCAGGTATAGAGAAATTCCGCGGCGACCGCGTGAAGCGACCGTCTCTTCTGAGCGTTGTAAGGTCCACCTTGCTTCGTACGACGTGGCCAGTATACCATTAGCTTGAGCCATCTGTCCACCTCACTGTCCACTCGGTATCTCACGTAAGGGACAGGCGCGTAACTAGGCATCGGTAACCCGGGTAGTTACCCGGGTAAAAATTCCCTAAGTATAAGTTCCTTGCATGCCTACAGCTATTACAATTCCACTAGGGCCAACCGCCCAAACCTAGCCCTCCAACTTAGACCAACCTTAGCCCCAAAACTCAATAGTTCTTAATCATTCTCTTCCATTTTTCCATTTGTGTTTAAGTTTTCTGGTTTGTGCACTACACAAACGACAGTATTTCAGTTTTGCATTTTGTCCGGTAATTTTTCTGAAACGCTCAGAAATCACTCTAAAACCCCGAATTTAAAAAAAATCGCCTGCGGCGCTGTTGTTGGGGGACTCGCCCCCCAAACCCTCCTGCTATTTTTGTCTGAAGTCCCTATCTCCGCATCTTACCCGGGTAATATTAGTACCCTGGTTACGCCCTTGGTAAGGGACATCTCATTTTATTTTCATTTGTCTTCACAGTTGTGTCAGATTGTGGCTATTAGAACTATACGGGCTATAACACCGCGAGTCTTTACTTTTACAATTCCAGTTTATATCCACACTGGGCTTCTTTCAAAGTGATGTTGTAAATTTGTTAGTAATGTATCTTCAATTTTATGTTTGAAAGAATAAACTATATTACGTAAAGGCTGGTCCACACAGATTTTTAAGACATAATGCATAAGATTTTAAGACGTTGTTTTAGGGCTCTCGTTCACATAATTTCGTTTCGTTCAAGATAGGCCTAGTAAAGTGAAGTACTTTGTAGCGTTTTATCATTAGTAAAAACATCATTGTGTTACAATACAAATAAATGAAATTCGTATTATCTATAATTAATTATAACTGCCTTGTTTACAACGATTCCTGCACATCTAACAATTAATTCATTAGTATTATTAAAGTAGATGGTCCGTTGACTTGAGATTTTCGTAACTTGTTTTAAGATTTTAGCGTAAAGTTGGACATTGCCCTACTTTATGACAACGAATAACGCATAAAAACAACGTCTTAAAACTAAAACTTTGTGTGAACGCCATTACGCGTTTCCTATGATCCAACTTTCCGGCTACGCGTTAAACCTTAAATCTTATGCCTTAAAAATCTGTGTGGACCAGCCTTAATGTAAACATTACATTTTTAAGTACTTACTGTAGGTAGCAATAATGGTCGAGCTTGTGGTTAACAATAGGGCACTCGATTGTCACTTTTGATCCAGGCGAATGAGAGGGCCACGATTGCCGCTGTTTTTTTTTTTTTTTTGGGTAGACTGTTTGATCCGGACACGGAAATTCAATTAAATCGCTAATTAATAATGCGTTGCAACATTTAAACGCATGATGCTAGTCAATATAGCTCTAAGACGAATGAGAATGACGCAAACCTTCGTTTATGATTGAAACTTTGGTGGCCAGCGCCAACATGGTGACAGCATTAGGGCGGACAGGGGGGGGGAATAAATGTAAATGGGCAGGGATGGAGAAAGGAGGGATTTACTTTACCACCCACGCTACTTTAAATCGTTTCAAGCTCTCTTATACCTCGCTCAACTTCCTTTTCCTCCTATATTAACTTCCATTATATTATCGTGCATTGATAATTTCTTCACGAAAATAATAACAAACAATGTAACACATTAAAACTTGTCGTAGGCTTTCGCGGCCGGAGTCATAATTAAAACTTGGCTATCGGGTTCCGCCGCGTCCGTCGATGAACAAGTACTGACGTTTCGGGCCGATTGCACAGTCCATCTATCTTCAGAAGATAAACTATTCTAGAAGAGTACACACACGGAACAAACCTACTCAATCCAGCCCGTCCGTGTGTGTCAACCCAAACCAGTGTTGCAGTTGTCAGCTGGCGTCTGCGCACTGTCTTCCCGTCCAGCCATTGACGTCACTCTGTTGCTATCCCGTTTGAGCCGTTCTATGGTCGGTTTCCATGTTTTATTAAGTTTTGAAAAATTATCCGGGTGCTTTTCAATGTCTACCGCCTCACGGACAAGACGAGGCCTGTAGTTCTGCACTACCTCCAATACCCGGCCAATACAATGTAACACATATCTGTTTAATTCACTTGGATTGTATAAACATATTTTCCATGAAGTGAATAAATAAATAGTTTGTTAAAAAGAAACCCTAACAAACCCCCGACTCATATCGCAAATGGATCGACTTCTCTCGGTAAAAACAAATCTGTTCATACGTCATAACTGTTATTTTACACACTTTTATCTCCTTGTCTACCTCTTGACTTCCTACCAGTCTCATGTCACCAGTAGCCACGAGACAGATCACACAACGCGAGCAAAGCTCCTGATTGGCTAAGCTCATCGTCGCGTCATCGTTATGTTTCTAAAGTTATCTCCAAATCAAGCTACACAGTGGTAGAATGCAAACTCAAAGCAAGTTATCACTGCTGTTATAGCGACCATAAAATATGTAAATCATGCATTTCTTCCGCAAAGTACTGCAGTTATGGTTTACAAATGTTAAAGCACAAAACATAAACACAAACAAATTATGGTTATAGTTAACGTGAGCGATTCTCATATTCTGTACTTCATGTTATTTGTTTTATTCATTTCGACTTTCGAGTACTAAATAATCGGAGATATTTTGTTTTTGGAAGCTATATCCTTCTTACTGGTCGGAGAACCTGTCGACGTGATCAACGTTTACAACCTGTAGAAAGAGAGTAATAAATCATTTGTGTTTGAACCCAAAAATTGCCGCTGTGTGTCTTGATTCGGAAATACTATATACCAACATTATCGTGGGTGTAGGGTGGGGGGGTAGAGATGGATAAGATCTCCACTTTAATCAAGTTGATGAGGCAGGATGGATGCACAAGATCGGACTATGAATCACGCTGTCAGAGAGCACGGGAGCACGCCCTGCCCCTGGGCCTCCGCCCCCCCCCCCCCCCCCTCAACCCCGGTCCGCCACTGCTCATCTCCCTAGGGAGGGAGTTTTCCATGCAGTGGGACACACCCCGTACGCAGGGTTAGCACGGGAGCACGCCCTGCCCCTGGGCCTCCCCCCCACCCCTCGACCCCGGTCCGCCACTGCTCATCTCTCTAGGGAGCGAGTAACCCATACAGTGTGACACACCCCGTACACAGGGTTAATTAAGAGTGGACCCGCTTCCCACCTTCCTCATAATTACCTACATAGGCCCTACGAGTTATTATTATTATTGTTATTTCCTTTCTTCTCTTCTCTCATTTGCACCATCGGGCTCCTCTTGAGCCAAGACGATGCGAGAGTGCATCCTAGCGTGGCGGCCGAAAGATGGTGGTGACAATGTAGCTCATAGGCTGAGGACCTTCCGCACGATATTAGTTGTTATTATTATTATTATAATAATAATAATAATATTATTATTATTATAATTATAATTATTATTATTATTATTATTACTATTATTATTATTTTTATTATTATTGTTATTTTTATTATTATTATTATTATTATTATTATTATTATTATTATTATTATTATTATTATTACTATTATTATTATTATTATTATTATTATTATTATTATTATTATTATTATTATTATTATTATTATTATTATTATTATTATTATTATGTTCATTATTATAAGCTGCATAATTACGTTTAATAATGATCGATCTAATATCAATGAGTTTCCTACATATTATTCTAAACTTCTATGCTTATATTAATTCACGTCGTGTAATTTGTAAACAGTTATTAATTGTGAAGGAGTATATGTAATATTCTACCTTTTGACATGGTTATACTCGAAGAACCTGTTAATATTCATTGACTTTACATTTTTTATATACTTCATAAAATAATATTAAATAATTAAAAGAAATATTGGTCAATATCGATGGACGGATGGATTTTGTAACTATGATTACAGTTTGAGGTACTGAACAGAAAGGTTGTTAGTGCCTATTTCGATAAAAGATAAGCGGAATGTATGTTAGTTATCTAACGGTAAGCTAAATGTATGTTTCTTGAAAAACTTGGAGAAAGTCAAAAAATTATAGTTTTGGTTTGCCAAGTATAACCATAAATGATTCCCAATTTTGCTATATATTTTATTTTGTGAAAGCCCCTACCCCTAGGCAAGAATCTCATAACATATGATAGATATAGACTGGATTAGTGAATAGTATATTATTTTTAAAGTATCAAGGAACAGGATTTCTCTAAGACTGTCTAAAGTCAAACACCTGCTGAAAGGTGAGCTGCACGCTAATATCTGATCAGCATTTTCGACTGTCTTGTTTCTCTATTAGTTCTGAAGTCGGCCCCTACACCTAGGGGCGCCCATTGTTACCAAGGTAATGCATGTTATTTCCCACCAACGAAACAAATCTATAGCAACAATGGGTGCCCCTAGGTGTAGGGGCCGACTATGAATTCCAGCCTAACTTTGAAGACGGATTGAAAACAGCGACGCTATCGGACATTTGTCGTCAGATTGTCTGTCTGTGTTGGCGCATCCTATTTATATCGCGCAGGAGTCTAAAACTACGCTGTAACATTTTATTATCCGGACCAAACACGAAATATAGCTCATAAATAGAGGAAGAGATATCGTCAATCCGAAGCCGATCATATAATTGAGTTGACCCCGTTGTAAGGAGAGGAGGGGAAGGGAGGAGGGGGGGGGGGCAGGAGGGGAGTTTCCTATAAATACGCGGGTAAGAATAACAGGATCTCGGATTTAAAAGCGACCGTTTGGCACAGTTGCTTGCACGGAGGTTTCTTGTTGTGTGTGTGTGTGGAATACGATTCTGTTCTGTAATTTAAAAGGAGTCGACCCGCGATTGGAGACGAAAACAAATCGCACTGTTCATTTTTGTAGAAAAAAGTGTTCCTTTATCATGAAACACCCACCCCACAATCATCCGCATCTGGTTACATTATTTTTAAATTTTATTAAGGTTTATTGGCCTACGATTTTGCAGTGTTACGGTACAAAACAATTACTGCTTTATCAATCATGTTTAATGGTCCTATACATTCATGGACTTTATTATGCATTTAGGTCCGTATATTATAGTCGTCATCTACCTCTAGGGGCGCCCGTTTTTGTCAGGTAACAGTTTCATGCATTTTATTTCCCATATAGAAAACAAATCCTTAGCAACAACATGTTCCGTTTATTATATTCATTTATTTTATATTACATTCACAAATACTGTAAATAGTGAAAATGAATTAAAGTTTTTGCGTACGTATACATTGTAATGTGCACCCCAAGAAATGCAAAATCCTATACTGTCGTACATAGTACGTACAGTAGTTATATTTAGGCGTTTACACACGTTACAGGTTGCAGATGGTAATATGCACATATATAGGATGCCACTGTAAGAAAAGTGATTGTTTACTGCCCAAGGTACCACTCTCCTCTCTGACGATTTATTTAACAATGATTCAGCAGTGCGGGATGGTGCGGGATAGGAGAGGGACGATGAGATTTAATCGAAAAGTTAATTGTCCGGTCAATGTAATCCAATTTCACCAGCAAGTTATCAAATGCAAATATCAAATCAATACTGAATGTTTAATGAAAACCATTTATTCGGAAATTGCGTTAATCAGTAAATAAATCAATTCTCTAAACTGCTGGCTCATCTTTATCAATGTCCCTAGTGGTTTAAATCAAGCGAGGGTTGGTTGCGGTTCTCCCAGCCGGGCTCAGTGGCCGCGGTCTTTTAGCCACTGAGGTTCGAGCTCGACCGTTACTAAACTCGGCATTTGTCAGCTTCGTTGCCCAAAATGTTTGCATTGCTTCACTGAAAAAATGGCGGGTGAAGTAAAAAAAAATTCGAAATTTGTCAGCTTCGTTGCCCATGCTTTCATTGCTTTACTAAAAAAAAATGGCGGATGAAGTAAAAAAAATCGGCATTTGTCAGCTTCGTTGCCTATAATGTTTTCATTCCTTTACTGAAAAAATGGTGGATAAAGTAAAAATAAATTCATGCCCGAACCGGAAACCAAACCTTAGAGCCTCTGCACTGGAAGAAGTTCCTACTAGACCAACGATGCCACACGATACACACATTAAAAGGAATAACATTTCGTTTAGATCAATTCATAAAATCCAAGATTATTTCATTTTACAAATTACCATCCTACATTACCAATAGAAATCGACCAAACTTTTTATAACTATGATTTAAAGGTACTTCTTCGTAAATAGCTAAAAAAGCGAGAGAAATCAACTTTTTTTCGTATTTTTAAAATGATTACCATCAACATTTTTAGATGATGCTATGTATCTGATAGACATTATGAATGTCTTATCTTAAATAAAGAATCCAAGATGTATTTTGTTTAGATACGTTTAGAGATATTATTGAATTGTGTCATCTTATGCAAACACAATCGGGTGTGAATTTTTTGACTAGAATACCTGTAGACTGTAGATCCTTATGATATCTAGACTTCCATAACCCGAGCATTTTGAAATTTATGCAATTTTTACTGATACGAACAAAAACCCACAAATTCTCACGTTATTTTAAGCTCTTTATAATGAACACCATAAAATCACTCTCAACGCAAAAATGTGGAAAACCAAACATTTGCATGGAATGTTGTTGCGTCATAATTAGCACTCTCGTGAAAAAAAAGATGAAAGGAAAGGAAAGGAAAAAAGAAAAAAACACAAGCGCTCTTTTTCTGTTTTTCCCAGGTAATATTATCGAGCTTGGGAAACGGGAGGGCCTTCCAATATAAATATGCCAAACTCTGCCATCGGAAAGGGAAAGCTTCTGTGGTATTTGCTCACGGGGGCCCCAGATGGCGCCACTATGCGTCCCGGCTTATGGGGGGGGGGGGGGGGGAGTGGGGGTATAACACACACACGATGTCAAGATTTCGACGTCGAGCGCCAGCCGAGGGGGGGGGGGGGTCGTTAGGTTACAGTGCCCGCAGCTATTAACACGCATTTCCAGAACCTTCAGTAATTTGTGTTGTTAGGGTGCAGTGATGCTTAAATTGTGCTCTTAGAGGAAAACATTGTCAGCTCTCAGGGAAAAATCGGAAAATCTGTTGTCGTTGAAGGATAAACAAAAGTTCACCTAGATGTGAAAAATAGTCAGAAATTGACTATGCAAATTAACGCTGCGTAAGCCAAGCGAAGCCGTTGCCAAATGTTAATCGATTTGGAGTTGGTGGAATGACTTCAAGTTGATTAGATTGGCGTATGCTCAAATGGCGCTTTTTGGTTCTAAAACTCATAAGGTAGGCCTTCACATTTTACTGAAATAAAATAAAATATCAATAATAAAATATCAAGAAAATATCATCAATACAAATTTCAAAAAAAATACAAATATCAATCCAAAACTTATAGCAATTGGAGACTCAAACTAACACATAGATAGCGCTGCTAAGCAACACCCTTATCTGCGCCATTGATGATTTAACAATAAAGCAACAATGAACAATTGACAGATAAACTCATCCTTATAGTAGTTCATTTTCTTGTCACCAGAATGCGTCTAGTCTATTTTGAGGGGCCAATACAATATCAAGGTAATAAAATATCAAGACGTTTTTCGATATAATGCATTGTAGTGTGGATCAATCACCAAATTTTGGTGTTAATTAATTTTAAATGATTAATTAATAATGTTTTCTTTACCAATGACACAAGAAAACATTTTAACCAGTTCATTAGCGTTGTTTTAAGGCCGTTATATCACCGTTTTTGGCTATCTTAAATATAATATTTAACACACAAAAATTTTACTTTGAAATTTAAACGTTGACCTGTGAATGTACACAAATTATTTGTTCTTAATTTTTCAGAAACCGGTACCGTTAACATTGCTATACTTCAATCCACTTCAAGTTGCACTACGTTTTGTAAAAAAAAAAAAATACAATATTTTGATCAACAATGTTTATTGGGGATCAAGAACCTACTTTGGTCTACAACCTAAGCTATATTCAGTTGCATTATCTTTATTGGATTTTTGTTTATCGTTGTATCGTAATCGACCGGTACAAATACACTCGCCGTACCAGTAGATTAAAAAAAAGTAAGACAAAAACCAAATGAAGATAATGCAACTGGATAGCTTAGGTTGTAGAACAAAGTAGGGTCTTGAACCCCAGTAACCATTCTTGATCACAATTATGTACTTTTGACGAAACTAAGTGCGACGTGAAGTTGACTGAAGCAGCAATATTTAATATTGCTGCTTCAGTCAAGTTCACGTCTTTTACAAGTAATTTACTTGTGCCAGTGGCAAAAAAAATATGTACTCTCAGAGGACAATTATTCAATTTAAAGTTAAAATTTCGTATATTATGCATATTTTAGAAAACTGAAAACGGTGATACATTTCGCTGCTTGGTTTGTGCCAGCTCTCCATCCTTTGTTCATGGCTGTTATAGAGTCTATGCACAGTGTTCACTGTGTTCTAATTGTTCTACAAAACGTTTTCAAGCAACAGTGGAATCAACAGCTGGGGCAATCAGTACTTCCATAATTGTGTTAAAAGTATAAATCACATGTCCTATTTAGAGTAACTGCTATAGGATTTAGGCAACACAATTTGCAGTAATACCGAATGAAAGTCTTTCTTAGTTCAAGTAGACGTCAATAAATCAGCTGCAGACTTTAATTATTTAACGCACATTCCAGTGAGAACCACATCGGAGCCCGTCAGAGCGCGCGGTTCCTTCAGCAACTTCACTGATGAACTTAGCGGTCGGGCCGGAGTGACTTTGCAGGATTGCCAACATTATATTCTAAAGCTGGAGTATCCGCGGTCGATATATCACTTAGGGCATGGATCTAATGCGTCATTATTCATCCTCCAATTGTAGCCATTAGCAGTTTAGGCGTAAAGCACAAATATAATTATTATCATCATTATTGCACGCGTTATGACCTACAAATGTGTGTTAACTAGTTCGATATTATTAGTGCATGTAAGAAAACGCTCAGTTATCTTCGACTGGTTTACTATTTGTTGGAGATTGATTTAAAATTTGCCAAATGGGAAGCTATAATTAACAATAATTTTTCGTAGGGATCCCCGTTATAGGGTGCACACCAGCTTTACCTGATGTGCCTCTCTTCAGGTGACTAACTACGGTGTTTGGATAGTTTGGAAGGAATGTCCGAATGCTGATAGTATGACTCAGTCCCAGTATTCGCTTTTACGAATGAGGAAAACATCGGAGAAAACGTTCAGTCAGAACTGCCGGTGGCCGGAATCGAACCGGCGACCTGCCGATTTAGAGTCTCGCGTCTTACCGCTGAGCTACCGCTATCGGTGTGATGCTATAGCGTGGAATGAACCTATTGGAATCAATCTACATCAAAGTTTGCGGTACAAGACATGCATAATATGAGAGGGTATGAATGTGTAAGTAAGGAATATGTCAGGAATCAGAATGAGGTTACCTAGATGTGACTGTAGACCTACTTCTTATAACGTCTCTCGAATGTATCCATGTTTGTATAAACTATCTCCAGTAGTTGTATTCCCAGTCGATAGCTCACGTCACTAATTTAGACACAATGCAACATTATAGGGGAGCGCGAATGTGCTTCGCGATCGCTGCTATAAAGTCCCTCGTGGTAAGCTCTAACGGCAAATAGCGAACAAACTTTGTAACGACGTATTTCTATTTCCATATTCAGCAATACTGCGCTGCACGTTATCTGGGCCATGACGAGAGAATAACATAGTACACAGCATAAACATAGTCATGATATGGTTGGAATTCATAGTCGGCCCCTACACCTAGGGGCGCCCATTGTTGCTATGGCTTTGTTTCCCTGATGGGAAACAAAGCCATTGTTACCAAGGTAACAATTGTTTGCATGTTATTTCCCATCAGGGAAACAAAGCCATAGCAACAATGGGCGCCCCTATAGGTGTAGGGGCCGACTATGAATTCCAACCATATCATGACTATGTTTATGCTGTGTACTTTTTGTAATACTTCCAATATATTTTTTATCTTATTTCCATAATCAATATGCTTCAAATTCGTAAAAAAAAAATCATTAGACGTTATACAATATCTTAAACTATTTTGGGGATGCGTTGTTATAAATCTTTGGTTAACCTAAAAGTAGGTATCGCAAATTTTTAAAATTTGATTGTTTATATGTATATTTAAAAATGCCCAGATTACTGAAAAACTAAAAACACAACGGGTTGTTCCGCCACGTCGGTAGCTCACGCAAATCAGTGTTAAAACGCGTTTCAGGACCGTCGTTCTGACGAAGGGTAAATTGGTACTTTCCTGTACCACTAAACTCAAAATAAATAATTGTCATTAACACAAAATGTAAGTGTGAGCAATATTGAATATTGATCGAATCTCGTTTATTTGTATCAAATAAAAGTCCTCGAAATTAACTTGTCTCTGAAATTCTGAGAAGTATGATAAATCAAATATGATACCTTTTCTACATTTTAAGTCCCCAGCCAGCAAATTCACCTTTTATAAAAATTAAATGAATCTAATGTCGACTCTGTCTTTAACGCGTGTTTACTCATGGAACCGTGCGTCATACTTATACTCATACTGTTACTCATACTCATACTCATACCGCACGCTGCTCACGCAACTCGACTTGCGAGTGCCGTCTCAATTTCGATCTACTTTACGTGCGAGAACTTTTAATTCGCCGGTCGGTAGGTGTACTTGCATACGTAGGAGGAGAATGAAATTTTAAAATATTTAAATCTTTATCTCGTTTCTGAGGGGTTGATTTATGTAGTGGCGCGTCCTCTTAAGGGAGGAAAACATTTTAAATTATTATTGCTGCTTCCAAGTGTGAAGTGAGAAAACGATTACAACAGTTTGTGTTACTCGACGAAAGGTGTTTTACATAGTTTGAAGAAACATTTACTGTCGACACTCGGGAGCCTAATTAGTAACATTATTTATATTTAATTCAAAGAAAGAAGACGCCGTTACTTTACTAAAGAAGTTAATATTTCATCAACCTCCTCTTAATAGCACCAATTAAAAGTTCTAAAGAATAAGGTAAAACTTTCTTTCCCTTGTAGTCTGTTGGCAGACAATAGTGTCAGTGTGTAATATAAGCTGTAACAGAGTTGCTAGGAGTTTAACCTACGCCGTTACGATTGCTGTTTCAATGAATAAATCTCTGAGCACTGCTTTGTTTCAACGGAGTAATGAGAAATGTTTTAGCAGTTCCTGTTAATTCGATATAATTACACAAGTCGCCAAGGGCATGTTGATTTTTAGGCTTTATTCTCTATTGTAGAATGACTGAACGTAACTTAAGCCTCGGGTCTGACTTTGTGTACCCATCCACTTAGCAGATGTAACTTAGTTAAATTAAATGGATTCCATTGGTGATGGCTACATAGGCAGACTTTTGCATAGTCGGTCATTTACATGATTGGATTCTGGGTTTCGGCTTTATATTCTCGTCTCTGAAACGTTCGGATTTTGGCTGTGGCAACGGTATTTCACCGTTTTAAAAATGTGTAGGTTACAATCCAAATTAAAAAATTGCGAACATTCTATATTATCTACATCTCAAGACAATTTGCGTAAACGCATATAATCAATAATTATATAATGCCCCTAAAAAAATGGCTCAATATTCTAAAACCACAACATTCTATCAGCGCATTCCGAGATAATTTTCAGTATCGGTAGTTTCAGAGATGTTGGAACTGTCTTCGCAATCTCATATTTTCAGAATCTTGTGTAGGCCTATAAGCACAAGATTATGACAGATTAGTCAAAATGTATTAAATACCCTTTTACTGCGTACAGCGACTTAAGTCGAAGTAGGAAAATACATATTGGATTCTAAATTCGACTAGTCGATCACTCTGAAAGAAAACATGAGGCTAAGAGACGATGTTCGACTATAGTCGCTCGCTGTGTCTCAAAAATTTCATTTTTGACCCCTAGATATCAGCATGTGTATGTATAGCACTATGCATGTATTTTTGGGATGTTTTACCTATACCGGTACGCTTTTTACACAACAATGAAAATAATGTGTTGAAAATTGAAAATTAAATTCGGGGTTGAGGTTAATTAACGTCTTCAAATAACAATACAAAAATATTTTCGTCCCAACAAAGTTATTTTTGGATGTTTTTGAGTAATTTTCCAGAAATATATCGATGGTTAGGAAACAATACCTTCTATCTCCAAAATCACAATTGTTCAGGAGAGAGAAAAAACGAACTATAAAATCAGTGACTAATGCTGTAAACGTTATAAACACAGTTTTGGAAATAATATATTGACACATTTCGATTAAAAAACAAAATATTTTTAAATTCAGTATTTCCTTTAATTTTAATGGACATAGAAGGATTTTCCACAGAATAGTTTCTGGAAATGGGACATAGAAGGTTTTTCTGTCACACAGAAAAAAATTATGTTATTACACATTTAGGTAAATTTATGCATTAAGTAGTAATATAGAATTCTTTTGCATCACTTAACTGGCAGCTAAGTTAATGCACAAAATTAAATGTTAATTACTAGGAAAACGCTCTGTTTGACGCGTTGATAAGCGAGCGCGTCTATATCTACGAACGTTCTGGCGAAAAGATCTCAAAGCTAATAAAAACAACAATTAACAACAATTCAAGAATGCGCATTACAAAAATGTTTCTAATTTCCATAGCTATTATACTTCCCGATATTGTTGAATGCAGTGCAATGTGCTAAGAATTTTCGTTGTCATTCTGTCTCGTGTTTTCGCCACGGTCCGCCACCGTTACTAACAGTTATTGACAGCATTTGAAATGTAATTTCTGCCTCTAATACGTATCAGATTGCGTTTACATTAGTGTATTCGTGACCGGACAAAAATTTACTATAAGAAAGCCACCACACATTTTGCTGTTACTGTGTTTCATAAATATATTTTCGAGTAACTTTTGTGTAACTTTGCCAATATTTATCAGATCGCCATAAAATGAACATATTCGTAACCGGGGAAAAAGCTTTAAAAAAATATGGCTATCTCACATTTTGCCGCCATATTGTTTCAGAAAATTTGTTTGCAGTAACTATGGTGTAACTTTATAACTTTTCGAACGATTTTTCCTCAAAACTATACACCTTCAATCCACATCGAGGCTTGTGGATGGTCCAAATTTCAAGTTGATCGGACTTTCCGTTCGACCGCTATCGACAGTGGCATAAGAGTCTAGTGGAGACGCTCGCTTCGCTCGCTTAATGATTAACAGTGAACAGAGAATTGTTTTATTATTTAGTGTGGCAAAGCGTCGTAGTATGCATGGCATTCGGAGGGCAAAACACTTTTCAATTGCTGTAGGTGAAGGTATTTTTGTTGCTTTATCTTCCTCTGCTCGGTGTACATGTTTGGGTACACGATATCCTTGGGAACCCTCTGTGGTCGCCGGGGTAGATCCTGATACTCCTCAGTAAATTTCAGTTTGTACTTGATTGTGCCATCTAGTAGGTAGGCCTAAATTAAGGCACGGATATCATTAACCACATGATCGTGGGATTTAGTTCCTGGGCGAATCGATGGATACCTCATCATTGAGGGATTCGAGTAGTCCTTAAAAAAGGAAAAGTTTAGATAGTTTGTGTCGTAGATTGTCGTCACCATCGTCGGAGGAATCACTATAGGTAACAAGCCTTTTCTTGCTGATAGTGATTACATAAGGTGGTGGTGGTGGTGGTAGTTGTGGTGGTGGTGGTGGTGGTGGTGGTGGTGGTGGCGACGGCGGTGGTAGTGGCGGCAGCAAGGGTTTTCAGAATAACCCCCCACACTTCCAATAAGAATGTTTTGTATCAAAGTAACTGTTTTATATTATAAAGTATGTGCTCATTATGTCGTAAAATTGATTCACTAACAATATTGAACATAACTCTATTACTACAAATGAAAACAAAGAGAAGTGAACCACAATACCAAATGGGGAGAAGTTTGTTTTCAAAAGCGTCACTCCTGGTGGTGGACATAGAAGCTTTTTCCGGTAAATAGTTCACAATGGAGATAGAAGGTACCGTCACAGTTCACTTTTCACGATTATGAATTCAAATGGAGATAGAAGGTTTTGCCAGTAGGAAACCCAATTTTTTCTTGATTTTTGGACATAGAAAAGTAATTTTCGAAAAAAATGGAGATAGAAGGTATTGGTTCCTAACCATCGATATGAGTTTTTAATGACACGGCAAAAGGGTTAAAAATTACAGGTTTTGATGTTTTTAGTCAACTAATTTTTCTTTAACAAATAATATGATTATTATAAAAGTTAACCTGCTTGCAGAGGGATGTCATATCTACGCATGGTTTTAAGTACATTTGTGACAAGCCAGCTCGAAAATTATCTACTCATGTTTGAATTATGCAAATAAATTACAATCGTCGAAAATGCTCAGCGAAATAATACGGAGAATCTGTTTAAAAATGGGTGCATTATTTTTGAATAGGTTGTGACAAATGTAATTAATACCATGCACAGATATGACATCCTTCTACAAGTAAGAAAATATTTATAATTATCCTAGTATTAAAAGTAATTTCTGATAAATGTACAAAACTTCTCAAGAAAAGTTCCGCTTGTTCGATATCCGCTCCAACTAGTTGCTTGGGCCGTCCAAGGTTGAAGGTATCGTGACGTCACGGGATAGACTGATAGCGCACACGAAGGTGTTATACATGTTGCTTTATGATCTCATTGGTCCATCAAATTACCCTCGACTCAAGGTCAGAATGCATGATTGTACTTTCGTGCTATAACAGCATGGAAGTTGCTGTCAAGGTTATTCTCTAACACTGCAATATCAAGACCGTTCGTGTAAATATACACTGTAATTAAGTATAGGTACAATATGAACCAACCACTATATCATCATGTTCTGTATTATTTCATATTCATCACGCAATAGTTATTCTTTGAAGTTGAAACTTGGATAAAATAGCCAAGTTTTTGAACTCCAGCTGCCAAGATCAACATTTTATTTCATTTAATTTAAATCCAAGTTTTCTTTTTGACGATGTTTAATCAAAAGTCATTGTTTCAAGTAACTTGTTGATAAACCGGTTATAATTCCGTCTCTTTGTTATATCTTGCAACCGGAACGGTTTCCTGATTGTATCGTTAACGTGGTGGTAATATATAGTTACTGTGGAGAAATGCGATATGCAATCAGATTGTGATTCTTTTGCCTTTAACTCAGTCATAAGCAGTGGCGGTTTTTACGGTGTGCAAGGTGTGACGATTGCACACCTGATCAATCAGGAAAAGACATAATAATAATGGTAGAGGGTAATCGGAGTCTTCGTCTGCAACTCAAGGTATATACAATGTGTAATATGTATCTAGTGATTAAATAAATACAAATAAATAAATAAATAAATTCACATTTAGAGTCAGTCACTCAGTAACAAAACTGATTTCAGTGGGGGACTTCAATTTAAAGCAACTAAACCAACCCTGTAGGCTTCTAACACCATCGACGAGTGGGCGATAACCAATCAAAGATCGATATATTTCAAATATGAAACATATGAATCAGTGATTGGACAGTCTGAACACCGGCAGACAAATGTCAGAATTAACAAGGCCGATTTAGAACAACTTTGAATGTATTGAGTGCTCCGTTGCAAAAAAAGTTACTTTTAATTTGCTCTAAAGATTTGCCCCGAAACCACATGCAGTCAAAGTAAAGTGAGAACTCACCTGTGCATTAACAAAATTAAGCTGTTTAAGCTGCATATTTCATCGTTATTTAGAATACAAATTCGCCTAAGAACTCGTTTTAGGCCATTAAAATTATAACAGTCCCCCCAAAAAATGTCATCCGGTGGCTTGGATTTTGCCCCAGACCCAAGCTATTCCACGCCACCTCGTTTTTTGGAATTGCACACCTGATATTGAGTTCAAAAACCGCCACTGGTCATAAGCATCATCATGCAATGCAGTTATGTGTCTTATGCATTACATCATAAGAGTCATCACCTGGTTGCATATTGCATTATGCCTGGGTAGGTTAACTATCACCACGTTAAAAGTAAGTTAAAGTTGAAGTTCCGGTTCACATTTGTTTTTGGTTAAAACTGGCAGGATGTTTGATTGCATTGCGCTAAAGTGCACTGGTGTATCTTTGATATTGTGTTTGGCTGTCTAGAGTAGGGTGGTAAACAGGAACAGAAACACAAACCTGACACCTGAAAACCCCTAAACTTGCTTTCACCGAATCTTATCAATATTTTCTACAAAAACCAACCCCGTAATAATATTTGAAAACACCGGGAACAAATTTTAGTTTCTTGTTCCCACATGTTATTTTCTGACGTTGTGTTTCTAACACCTCCACAAACTTTTGTCTTTTGTTTTTGGAAATTTTAAACCCAAACTGAAATATCCATAAACAACTAGTAGCGTATCTTATACTTTCACATTATTTGAATATAAATCCAATACCTTAATCCATTTAAGCGTAAACTCGATCTGTAAAATACATATTTCTGGTTTATCTACCGCAGTATAGAGCAACCTTCCATATGATTGTATTTCAATCGAAGGTTAAGTGTAGAGGGTTGTTTTCCGTCAAAACGCTATGTTTTAGCGGTAGGTTAAGTTGCACGCAGTACATGTGTTGTTAAGGTGAATCTACCCCCATATTATTTTTGTTTTAATATGCATTAAGAACACATATATGGAGTTAGTGTATTAAAGACGCTCATTTGAGAAGATCAAAACTAATTTTCAAGCCCATTTTGGAGGAGCCGTATGGTATTTACAACGGGTTTTATGACGAATACGGCTAACAAATACGTTTAAACCACATACGCGTTTAGTATACGATTTTTTGTTTACACCTTACCCTCACTATTGGCTATGAGGATTTAGTGTTTTGAAATAAGTGTTTTCAATATTTGGTTTACTACGATTTATTTTGCTCGCCGGTACAAATACAATTTCCGTACCGGAGAACAAAATAAATCGTAGAAAACCAAATATTGAAATTACTTATTTCAAAACACATAATCCTCATAGCCAATAGTGAGGGTAAGGTGTAAACAACAAATCGCATACCAAACGCGTATGTGGTTTAAACGTAGTTGTTAGCTGTATTTTTCATAAAACCCGTTGTAAATACCATACGGCTCCTCCAAAATGGGCTTGAAAATTAGTTTTGATATTCTCAAATGAGCGTATTTCATATACTAACCCATATGTTGTCTTTATGCATATTAAAAAAAATAAAATTAATTGGAGGTAGATTCACCTTAAAGAGAGGTTCCCTTTCCATCACGAAAGGCAGTATATAACTGCGTTCCAGAATTCATCGGATTACAAATCTCACTCAGCCAACAGTAATCCCAGTGTTCCAATATTCATACTGGATTGCTTCTTACATGTCACAAAATCAATCTCAAGCTAATCCCAGTCTTATCCAACTCTACCTTTTTCAACCGAGATTTATCGGATTCGTTATGGCGACAGTTTTAATTGATAAACTTTTAACTGATAATCATATGCACGATTTCTTGTTTGGCAAACTAGTTTCATAATAGAAAAGGTATACGCCATCAACGGATCAACGAAATCATGTTTTTGACAAAAAAATACGCTTTCCTATGAATGTAACCTCCAAATTTCCCTACATTTATCGTGCAAAACATATCCCACGAGTGCCCGTTTTATGTTGGGTCATCCAATCTATCCTGGCGTCACGGCAGGTAATCTGTGATTACTTGTTAGATGAATTCTCGAACGCATTATTTATTCGAAATCATTATAGTTTTAAATGTGTGTGTGTGTTCCTTAGCTAAGAAATGTATGTTCTGTGTGCACACCTGATGGCAACGTACTGTTCTATGTTTCAGGATCACGCGGTCTGAAGAGAGGGGCTGAGCTTTGTCTATAAAAAGCGTCGTCCGCTGACGCGCGCAGGGGTGCGTTCACAAGGTAAGCCAAGGCCAACTGAAACAACTTACAGACCCTCGCATACCCTGATACACGCAATATCTGACTGTCAATTACCTCTTCTCCACATGATATTTTAAAGGATTTAATGTAATTCTATTCGTTTCGTAAATAACTATACCCGTAGTATAATTGGATATTTTCCATCTAAAAGTATCGTTGAGCATTAGCTACAAAAATAATTGTGCAGTTTTTATAAACGACAATATTCAAATTCTTGAAGGATGTCAAGCGTGTGACTTGTGCCTGTGTTTGCAAGTTTAGTATGTTGGTATGATCAAAATACACACTCCGTTAATATTATTATTCTTTATTACGGCATAATTTTAGTGTTGAAACGAATTCTAAGTTTAGTATAGGTATTCAGAAATGTGTCATTATTTCTTCAAAACTTAGTGTTACGATACAAATCTTTATTTAACCGTTCTTAAATTATTAGTATAATACGTGGGGTACGCCTAACACTAAAGACAGGTTCACGCACTTTGCTAAAGATTATGACTAAATTTGAACTAATGGAAATGTGTACTAGCATTCAGATGAAATTTCAGATGGTGAGAAGGCTAACGGCTACAGCTATGACTAAGAATAGATGACTATTATTTAACTTACTGAATCCAGTTTCTAGCGCTTCCAGTCAGAAGCTAGATGTCTTTGCGAGAACCAATCAGATGAAAGCTAAACTGTCGTCGCTGTTTTCGTTAAGTTACTCTTGGTCACTATTTGTTATCCTTCGATCATTTGTGTGAACCACACATTTACTGCTTATATATTCCTCGACCATCACAGTGTTATTTCCTGTGTTTCCCCTACCGCTGTGCCTAGCGTGCGTCGTTGTGGTATTGTTCTGTTTTCATTAATACTGGTAGTTGAAATGAAGCGGGCTAGATGTTAATTTAGTTCAAACTTGTATTCGTGTTTCCACGCACATAAACTCGCAAAGCTGCCATTACCATTGAGTTTCAGCCGCGGTGCTCGCGAAACGAATCCATGCAACAATGCAAAACTTGTTTATTTCCTGTGTTTTGATCAACGTTGGAATCTATAACCTACAAATTACACTTTTTCTTTCACATTTTGAGGTAAACAAAAGAGCTGCAACTTGTCTCTGCCATAATTATAGCGAAATTGTATTTGTAAAACGGCTTGATTGTATTCTTGCATCGCAGATACATTTATAGGTTATGAACATGTTATGACAGTTGTCATGTTGTTGTTTGCTCGCGTTAGGTCTACCAAAGATGGCACTACTGTAAACACTTCGACGCGAGCGACGCACGTAACGCAGCTAACGCGTCGCGCCGAACGCTCTACAGTAACAGCAGCTTAATGTAATTTATGCCGTAGCAATAACAGAGTGATAGTAATTGCACAAGTGCACGTCTGTTGGATAGAGAATGTCAAGCGAATTAATAGAAGCTAATCCGAGCATTGTATTCTTAAACACTCTAGTCACTAGTACAGTGTGTGAACGCTTCAAAGTAAATCGTATACTTAAACTTTAATCGTTAGTCTTAGTCATTTTGTGTGAACCCAACTTTAAGGCTGGTCTACGTAGATGCTTAAGAACTCAGAATTTGTAATTAACAACGTTGAAATGTACTGATGCGATCACATAACAAATTAAGGACTGGTCACTTATTACTTGTGACCAAAAGAGTTGACTAACTTTCAACTCAATTATACACATTCTTAGTTCACGAGCGTTCACGAGTGAAAAAACGGGGTCAAATGAGCTTCTTTCTTACAGTTTGTTTAGTAGACTACCACGGTCAAGAGAAGTACTAATCAATTAGAAAAATAAAATGAAATTAGCACAGTAAAATCCAATTGGAAAATAAAAATCCCATAAGAAGGAACATTGCCCGCCTGTACAAAACTACCATATGAGTTTAAATAAGACTGTGGATTTGTCAAAGAGCTCCATAAAATTGTCTCATCTTGGTGCAAATTCTTTGAAACTGTTACACAAATTCTAAGTTCTTAAATATATCTACGTAAGTAGAAGTTAATCCAACACTCTTATCTTATCACGCGTCGTGTAAGGGGTAAGGGAACAACGCTATTGGCCGTGATCACAGATGAGACTAATTCAATAAACCTCTCGAGTGAGCGTACACGCTTGATGTTGCGCTCAGACGCCGCATAATTGGGTTAGCGCTTCGGTCGCCCAGATTGTGATTAGCGGCTCATCTCCGACGCTAGTTCACCTTGTTACCGCATTATTACGTTGGATCAGCGCTAGTGTGACGTCAGACGCCCGAAAACTAACATAGGCGCTCCTAAAGTGTACTTGGGGCGTTTACCACACTGACGTTTATGTTGATTATAAGTTAGGCATGAAAGTTGTTGTAGGAAACCTCTGGATACTCGCTAAAATTCTTACACGATGTGTTCATGCTTTAGTGTCTTCGTTTTCTCGGAAAAAACGTTTTAAATTGAATTCTTTAACTTTATTAAATCTGCAGTAGGTTTTATATTATACGTTCTGATAGCGTTTATCGTTTATTTATTTAATTAATAAGTAATAACTACACGTGTTCAATCAAATGATTTACATTTGCAAGCATTGATAAAACTTTAACAATATAATATATATTGATATACAGACATGTATTCTTGAATACAAGTGATATTTGTATTCTTGAATACAAGTGATATTTGTATTCTTGAATACACTTGGTATTTGTATGTATGTATGTATGTATGTATGTATGTATGTATGTATGTATGTATGTATGTATGTATGTATGTATGTATGTATGTATGTATGTATGTATGTATGTATGTATGTATGTATGTATTTATTTATTCAATCAAAGATTAAAATGAAAAAAAATCAATGAGAATAATATCTGATCTATTTCGTCATTGTAAATCGGAAGTAATGGTTTAAACATTTAAAAATGGCTTTGTTATTTAAATTCAATGATATTGTTACCAATATTCAGAATATTTTGATGTAATTACTAGTTACCATTACTAACTAGTATAACTCACTATTGACAAAATTATGAATTATCGTCCAGACGTTCTTATGTTTTCACAGCTTGTGACGTCAAAGTAAGTCACTTTTGGTGTAGGTGCCATTGTCCAGTGCTGTACCCACAGCGCGTGACGTCCTAGCCCCACTCCGGCCATTCCATCACTTTTGGTGTAGGTGCCATTGTCCAGTGCTGTACCCACAGCGCGTGACGTCAGCCCCACTCCGGCCATTCCATCACTTTTGGTGTAGGTGCCATTGTCCAGTGCTGTACTCACAGCGCGTGACGTCAGCCCCACTACGGCCATTCCATCACTTTTGGTGTAGGTGCCATTGTCCAGTGCTGTACTCACAGCGCGTGACGTCAGCCCCACTACGGCCATTCCATCACTTTTGGTGTAGGTGCCATTGTCCAGTGCTGTACCCACAGCTCGTGACGTCAGCCCCACTCCGACCATTCCATCACTTTTGGTGTAGGTGCCATTGTCCAGTGCTGTACTCACAGCGCGTGACGTCAGCCCCACTACGGCCATTCCATCACTTTTGGTGTAGGTGCCATTGTCCAGTGCTGTACCCACAGCTCGTGACGTCAGCCCCACTCCGACCATTCCATCACTTTTGGTGTAGGTGCCATTGTCCACAGTGCTGTACCCACAGCTCGTGACGTCAGCCCCACTCCGGCCATTCCATCACTTTTGGTGTAGGTGCCATTGTCCAGTGCTGTACCCACAGCGCGTGACGTCAGCCCCACTCCGGCCATTCCATCACTTTTGGTGTAGGTGCCATTGTCCAGTGCTGTACCCACAGCTCGTGACGTCAGCCCCACTCCGACCATTCCATCACTTTTGGTGTAGGTGCCATTGTCCAGTGCTGTACCCACAGCGCGTGACGTCAGCCCCACTCCGGCCATTCCATCACTTTTGGTGTAGGTGCCATTGTCCAGTGCTGTACCCACAGCTCGTGACGTCAGCCCCACTCCGACCATTCCATCACTTTTGGTGTAGGTGCCATTGTCCAGTGCTGTACCCACAGCTCGTGACGTCCTAGCCCCACTCCGGCCATTCCATCACTTTTGGTGTAGGTGCCATTGTCCAGTGCTGTACCCACAGCTCGTGACGTCATAGCCCCACTCCGGCCATTCCATCACTTTTGGTGTAGGTGCCAGTGTCCAGTGCTGTACCCACAGCTCGTGACGTCCTAGCCCCACTCCGGCCATTCCATCACTTTTGGTGTAGGTGCCATTGTCCAGTGCTGTACCCACAGCTCGTGACGTCCTAGCCCCACTCCGGCCATTCCATCACTTTTGGTGTAGGTGCCATTGTCCAGTGCTGTACCCACAGCTCGTGACGTCATAGCCCCACTCCGGCCATTCCATCACTTTTGGTGTAGGTGCCATTGTCCAGTGCTGTACCCACAGCGCGTGGCGTCATAGCCCCACTCCGGCCATTCCATCACTTTTGGTGTAGGTGCCATTGTCCAGTGCTGTACCCACAGCGCGTGACGTCAGCCCCACTCCGGCTATTCCACCACTTTTGGTGTAGGTGCCATTGTCCAGTGCTGTACCCACAGCGCGTGACGTCAGCCCCACTCCGGCTATTCCACCACTTTTGGTGTAGGTGCCATTGTCCAGTGCTGTACCCACAGCGCGTGACGTCAGCCCCACTCCGGCTATTCCACCACTTTTGGTGTAGGTGCCATTGTCCAGTGCTGTACCCACAGCGCGTGACGTCAGCCCCACTCCGGCTATTCCACCACTTTTGGTGTAGGTGCCATTGTCCAGTGCTGTACCCACAGCGCGTGACGTCAGCCCCACTCCGGCCATTCCATCACTTTTGGTGTAGGTGCCATTGTCCAGTGCTGTACCCACAGCGCGTGACGTCAGCCCCACTCCGGCCATTCCATCACTTCTGGTGTAGGTACCATTGTCCAGTGGTATACCCACAGCGCGTGACGTCAGCCCCACTCCGGCCATTCCATCACTTCTGGTGTAGGTGCCATTGTCCAGTGCTGTACCCACAGCGCGTGACGTCAGCCCCACTCCGGCCATTCCATCACTTCTGGTGTAGGTGCCATTGTCCAGTGCTGTACCCACAGCGCGTGGCGTCAGCCCCACTCCGGCCATTCCATCACTTCTGGTGTAGGTGCCATTGTCCAGTGCTGTACCCACAGCGCGTGACGTAGCCCCACTCCGGCCATTCCATCACTTTTGGTGTAGGTGCCATTGTCCAGTGCTGTACCCACAGCGCGTGACGTCAGCCCCACTCCGGCCATTCCATCACTTTTGGTGTAGGTGCCATTGTCCAGTGCTGTACCCACAGCGCGTGACGTCATAGCCCCACTCCGGCCATTCCATCACTTTTGGTGTAGGTGCCATTGTCCAGTGCTGTACCCACAGCGCGTGACGTCAGCCCCACTCCGGCCATTCCATCACTTTTGGTGTAGGTGCCATTGTCCAGTGCTGTACCCACAGCGCGTGACGTCAGCCCCACTCCGGCCATTCCATCACTTTTGGTGTAGGTGCCATTGTCCAGTGCTGTACTCACAGCGCGTGACGTCAGAGCCCCACTCCGGCCATTCCATCACTTTTGGTGTAGGTGCCATTGTCCAGTGCTGTACCCACAGCGCGTGACGTCAGCCCCACTCCGGCCATTCCATCACTTTTGGTGTAGGTGCCATTGTCCAGTGCTGTACTCACAGCGCGTGACGTCAGCCCCACTCCGGCCATTCCATCACTTTTGGTGTAGGTGCCATTGTCCAGTGCTGTACTCACAGCGCGTGACGTCAGCCCCACTCCCGCCATTCCATCACTTTTGGTGTAGGTGCCATTGTCCAGTGCTGTACCTACATATCGTGACGTCCTAGCCCCACTCCGGCCATTCCATCACTTTTGGTGTAGGTGCCATTGTCCAGTGCTGTACCCACAGCGCGTGACGTCAGCCCCACTCCTGCCATTCCATCACTTTTGGTGTAGGTGCCATTGTCCAGTGCTGTACCCACATATCGTGACGTCAGCCCCACTCCGGCCATTCCATCACTTCTGGTGTAGGTGCCATTGTCCAGTGCTGTACCCACATATCGTGACGTCATAGCCCCACTCCGGCCATTCCATCACTTTTGGTGTAGGTGCCATTGTCCAGTGCTGTACCCACATATCGTGACGTCATAGCCCCACTCCGACCATTCCATCACTTTTGGTGTAGGTGCCATTGTCCAGTGCTGTACCCACAGCGCATGACGTCATAGCCCCACTCCGGCCATTCCATCACTTTTGGTGTAGGTGCCATTGTCCAGTGCTGTACCCACATATCGTGACGTCATAGCCCCACTCCGACCATTCCATCACTTTTGGTGTAGGTGCCATTGTCCAGTGCTGTACCCACAGCGCGTGACGTAGCCCCACTCCGGCCATTCCATCACTTTTGGTGTAGGTGCCATTGTCCAGTGCTGTACCCACATATCGTGACGTCAGCCCCACTCCGGCCATTCCATCACTTTTGGTGTAGGTGCCATTGTCCAGTGCTGTACCCACAGCGCGTGACGTCAGCCCCACTCCGGCCATTCCATCACTTTTGGTGTAGGTGCCATTGTCCAGTGCTGTACTCACAGCGCGTGACGTCAGCCCCACTCCGGCCATTCCATCACTTTTGGTGTAGGTGCCATTGTCCAGTGCTGTACCCACATATCGTGACGTCAGCCCCACTCCGGCCATTCCATCACTTTTGGTGTAGGTGCCGTTGTCCAGTGCTGTACCCACAACGCGTGAAGTCATAGCCCCACTCCGGCCATTCCATCACTTCTGGTGTAGGTGCCATTGTCCAGTGCTGTACCCACAGCGCGTGACGTCAGCCCCACTCCGGCCATTCCATCACTTTTGGTGTAGGTGCCATTGTCCAGTGCTGTACCCACAACGCGTGAAGTCATAGCCCCACTCCGGCCATTCCATCACTTTTGGTGTAGGTGCCATTGTCCAGTGCTGTACCCACAGCGCGTGACGTCAGCCCCACTCCGGCCATTCCATCACTTTTGGTGTAGGTGCCGGTTCGCATGTAAATAGTGTTAGCGTACATATCCTTGTCCAGTACTGTACCCACATATCGTGACGTCATAGCCCCACTCCGGCCATTCCATCACTTTTGGTGTAGGGGCCGGTTCAGATATATTTTCCTTGGCAGATTTGGAATGGAGCCAAATAAATGCGGCGTGGTCCATACATTGATCGGCGTTTTGTCCGTGTTGATATAGTCGAGAAGTGTGTAATTTCTGCTTCAAGTGGGTACTTGACACCGAAATATAAGCGGTATCTGACGTCGACGTTTCTGTGTTTTCTTATTTTGATCTTGAGTATCGGGAAAAACGTATTAATAGTGAATTGAATACAACTTGTTTATTTTATTTTATTTCCGTAAAATGTACAAAATTTCTGTGTCTGTGTGGGACGGGGGGGGGGGGGGGGTTAGGGGGCAGAAAAGAAATGAACACTGCTCCAAACACAGTGGCAGCCAATGTACGAAAAGTAGACAAGCACTTGTTATTTAGTTTTAGTTAGTTAGTTAGTAAGTTAGTCAGTTAGTTAGTTAGTTAGTTAGTTAGTTAGTTAGTTAGTTAGTTAGTTAGTTAGTTAGTTAGTTAGGTAGTTAGTTAGTTAGTTAGTTAGTTAATTGTTAGTTAGTAAGTAAGTTAATAGGTTTCCTGCTTCAATTCAGAAGTTCCAGGGCTTGAGTCCTGGTTTGGGCATGGGTTTTTTAACATTGCAACTTGACTTTTATCTATCAATGTATACTGGTGTATATGTAAACGGTGACTTCTTAACCCAAATATCAATCAATTCAGAACCGTCATAGCAACGAAGCACATAATTAAATGGTACAAATGTCCCCCACTGAAAATCAGTCTTGTAACTGAGTGGTTAGATTATAAATACAAATGTATTCATTAAATGTATTGGATTGTATTTAAACAAACATCAGTCCAACTTAAAACTGGTGTAGAACTAAAATACACTAAGAACATTATTTCCAGAATTGAGGCTTTGTGGTCAGTGAATTATTCGAGGGTATTACAATAATATAATTCGAAAGAAAAAATCAAAACTCAAATTCTAATTATCTTAACTCAAACGAACAGATGTGACTAAACATGACACTTTTTACAAGAATTATTGTAAAATATCAATACTAAAATATTGTATTATAAATAATATAGTGCAATAAATAATATAACGCAATAATAAAAAAATTGATGTAAAATCACACAGTCTCGCGGGCCGGATTTAAAGGTCCAGCGCTCGTAGGTTGCCCAGGCTTGCTTTAGGGCTATACCTACATGTCTGTTTCATAAGCCACCTTCTGTATATTTAATATCGAATGTATCATAAAATGTTTTGAGCGGACGAGCTAAGCGGACGTTCAGTTGGCTGGTTAAAATGCAAACAACACTGCACAGTTGTATTTGTTTTCTGTATTACTCTCGTGAGATGTCAAATATTACATATTTGCTATATTCCTCTTTGCAAAGTCTGCAACATACGTCAAATTGTGCAATACATTTCATATTCAATTTCAAAAGTAATAACGCCAATACACATTTCGAGAACCGAAGCATCTTTCAAATACGCTTCACAAATACTCGTGAATATTCAATATATTTTTGATAACCAATGTGATTTTCAAATAGGCTACCCTTTGCAAACAAAATTTTAGATTTGAATATTCATAGAGTATGTTTAACTTTGAAAACCAATGTAAAATGATAAAAAGTCAACCAATAAAGGAAATGTGTAGGGTAAAGCAGCGTTCACAACGATTTAATAATGCCCGGTTCCCATGTATCTTGCCGCGCGGCAAGCTGAGCGCGGTGACCAATCACAACTGCCTTCCAGCACCGCGACGGAAACGCTGTGATTGGTCACCGCGCATCAGTTTACCGCGTGGCAAGAGACATGGGTGGGAACCGGGCATAAGACTTTGACTAAGACTAACGATAACAACAGTTTGTGACGCATCAAGTAGCGATTAGTTTTTACAATATAACTTATCGAGTAGTGATTGGTTGTTACTAAGACTTATCGAGGGGGGATTGGTTGTTACTAAGAATTATCGAGTAGTGATTGGTTGTTACTAAGACTTATCGATAGGGGACTAGTTAATACTAAGACTTATCGAGTGGGGATTGGTTGTTACTAAGACTTATCGAGTGGGGATTGGTTGTTACTAAGACTTATCGAGTGGTGTTTGGTTGTTACTAAGAATTATCGAGTAAGGATTGGTTGTACTAAGAAAGTTGGATCTTAGTCAACTTTCTTAATCACAAGTTTAAATTCTTAGTCATTGAGAATGGTAACATGTAAAATTCTATAATTCAACTCTCATAAACCTTAATCGTTAGTCTTAGTCATTCGTTGTGAACCAAGCTTTATAAAAGCTGTTACATAAACTAATCCTTGACAGTGAAAGGCGGGTGACGTCCCGGAAACAGGAGTATAATAAAAACATTTTACATTGTCAGTAAGCCAGAACGTAGAACGTATCGCATGCACATGTACCATAAGTCATCTTAACAAGACATGGGTTTCCGGCGTACCATGTACTTGTCACTGTGCTGAATTATATAAGCAGGGACTTGGGGAACACAATGGGTCGGTATGTTGTTGTGTGTATGACAAGTAGTAGAGTCAAATATGATCGTACAAAGCACAGCTTTCAGTTTAGCTCACACTTCACAGTCAACACGTCCGTAGTTCATCATGGACCGTGAATTACATCATTGTTTTACGGGCAAAGTTCTAGAATAATGAGTTGGCAGAGACATAAGTTCTCACGGATATTCAGGCAGTGTCTCAATGCTTCGTATTCATCTAAATAGTTGCCCGAACAACAATGATCAACAACGAAAGTGACTTCAGAAGTAGGGTGCAGTAGAGCTGTGATTGGCTATAGCAGTGAGTTAGCATAGCAGACTAATATCTAGTTCATACTAAGAGCTTTGAAATATGATGTCTTCAGCGGCACAATTCTCGAGAGTGTAGAAGTTAACTCGCATGCGGAATTACGGATTTAATTACTTGATTGTGGTACCTTCAAATTAATTGTATCAAATTGATAAACATATATACCAAACTATACCAAATTGTAGTACCAAATGTACATAAAGTATGAAAAACAATCAATAAAAACGTCTTTATATGCATATGTGAGTGCGCCAATGCGCCAGTGTTAACACCGAATGGTATATGATACCGGCCATTACCCCCTTTTGTTAGTGTTTTGCTCTTTTTTGTTGTTAAAATGAAGGACTACCGCGCAAAATAACCGTTCTTTGGACATACTTCAAGAACGCCACATAACATTGAAAAAATTACAACAGACGAATACGCGTATTATTTTTATTCGTATAAGAAATAACTCAATACTCTAGTACAGATTTGTAAATTTGTAGTATTTTTAATTTTCAATGCTCCTTATCTTTTGAATGAAGTAGGCCTACATTAAAAGAAACACGTTTTATTACTATAAACTAATACAAATGTTTTTGCTGTAGTATTGAGTTCTTACGAATACAAATTACCCGTCTTCGTTTATACTTTTTCAATACTCGGTTTCGTCCTTGACATATTAGCACAAAGTGATTACTTAGCTGGTTTTAATATTGGCGGTAGTCTTGCCTCTTATCGGGGTCCCCTCGCTGCTTTGTGTTATATACTTGTTGTTGTAAGATAACTAAATAACTGTTTAACAATATAAGCTTCTCTTACCTAGAGGAGCTATAGAGGATCCTCACCAAGTAATGCCGCAATAATTTTGCAATCTTATACTAACTTTTCATGAGTCTTGCAACATATTAATTGTAATGCTAATTTCATAACATATTAATTTAATAAACATATTTTAGCATCATGGAATAAGGCCCGGTATTATGAAATATTTAGAAGTCTATACTAATTTGTTTTCACAATACCAACAACCAATGGGAAGCCTGGATTGTATGGATAAAACTAGAGGTATTTGAAACTAGTTAGTTTCAAACATAAATTCAGACTTTAAATGAAATTTACTTCAAGAATATTGTCTGCTAAATTAAAAATCTATATTATGTAAATGTAAACTCGCTTTTCGTTTTATGCATTCATAGTTCTTCAAGAAAAATAAGCTTTACCATATCATATAATCTAACTACGTAAAAACATCACAGCAGACCAATTAGAATGTCCCTTACAAGAAGAAGCCCAAGCATGACCACAAAACCGTGTGGGTTCTATATGACATACAGACAGCGCTTGTCTATCTATATATACCGCCTGCTATATTAGGCGGGCTTGCTTCGCTAAGTGCCCTGGATGAGTTATCGCACAAGATAAGCGGGGTAATGATTACCGTCTTCATTTGCACGAGCATGTACGAAAGATTGACGAAATCGCTGTATTCTCTTACGCGTTTCTCAGGTAAGCTGCAGGATATTCATGTTTTATTGTACCACTTTCTCAGACCGACTCAATTTATTCACTACCTGGGTTTATGGTTGGGCTTTCATCTTAAAGTGTCTAGAACCGACACAAAACAGCGTAGAACGCAGAGAGACAGCGAAGTGCACAGATACATCAGATATCAGTGGATATGGCAAAGATTCTAAAGACGGATGCACACAACCGATCTGAATTGGCCAACTCAATTAGGCCAACTTCGTTAAAAACATAACCTCACTTTCGGAGTATTATCTTGGAGCTTTCATACATCTTCACATTTTGTTGCTTAAATAATTACACATGTTCTATTATGTAATTAAGGTCTTGTCTTATGATCTGAGGTGTAAGGCAACGTAGCAAAAATATTGGTGCGTTTTAGAAGGAGATTCTATAAAAGTTGGCAATTCTACCAACTCATTTTTATTGGCGAACTTAGATCAGCCGTGTGCAATGTGCATCCGTCTAAAGAAATAATGTATAGGTATCGTTCGGTGGAGTGATTAGAAGAGGGAGAAGGGGTGGGGGTTTGAAGGAGTCGATAGGCTACACCAGTGCTTAATTTGTAATGGAGCGCGGGTATACGCAGTATACCCACCTATTTTCGTGGGTATACGCAGTATACCCACCTTTTTTCATGAATTATTAGGTACGCAACACTCACATTTTGGCTAATATATATAAAAAACAAAAATAGTTTGTTGTATTGGGTATTTTTCCCTCACATGCTCATATTTCAAATTTACTTGAATACATCTTTAACTCTAAATAAACTTAGTACACTGTTATCTCTTGGTTTTACGTTTCTCCCAAATCAACCTCCGAACTTTATAAATAGAATCATCTCCTATTGTTATTGGCTGCAGGCTCCTCGTCAACCAGCCAGTAAGGGTTAGCAACGCGAAGGCGGTACAGTCGCTCTCGCTCTGTGAGGGAAATGGCACAATCCGTAAAATATGATTTACATGTTTGATTGATACAGCATTTCATTCCTCTTTAATACTAAAGCAGTATCCTGTTAAAACTAAAAATTTGGCCCTGCATTATGTTTGATGGTCTGAAACGCGTTTTGAGGTGATCTTGTCATAAAAATAAATACAACGGATAAACATTCAGGCGCGTAGGAAGGGGGGGGGGATGGGGGGAGATTCCCCCTCACATTTCACACACACTCACCCAGTCACATCACACCCTCAAGACATATTTATTTAAGCCTAAAAATCGAGAAATAACTAACATAGCACACAAATTTTTCGCCTTCGGCGATAGTCCCCCAGCGGCTGGGGCTCCGCCCCAGACCCCAGGACTTGTTCGCGCTCACAATTCTCCCCCCACCACTTGAAAAAGAGTTCCTATACGCGCCTGTAAACCGTGTAAACATTTCTGCTATTGTTAGGCTGTTCCTCTTGGAAATGAATTATTGCCAGGTTGACACATAAAATTACTGACTACTTCAATAACTGATATTTCATAATATATGTATATCGGCTTTTAATCATTTAATAGTAAAGTTACAGTACAATTAAAATAACGATTGTCTTTTGAAGACGAGTAAAATTGTATCAAATCTAACCCAAAACTCCAAACTCAATTCCAGATTACGAGCCCAAAAGCTGAATTGGTAAGCGGGATGGGGGGGGGGGGGGGTCAATTTCCCACCGAGAAATCAATTTTTATCACGAGCACATTTTAACATGAAACTATTATGCGTATACCCACCTTTTTTCTTACAAATTAACCACTGGGCTACACTCGGCAACAACAGACTGATTACTTTTTCAATGTCGTATTATCCCCCTTTATCAATCAATCATTCACTTGGTCGTTCAATCCTACTCCAACGACGTACGTTAAACTAGCATCAATCAATCACTCAATCAATCAGTAACAGTGATCTCCTCAATTTAAGTAATTTTTTCATTCAAGGGTAGTTTGTTGATGTCTACTTTTATTTTGACCTCGCAAAAAGTCTTATTTCTCTCTTTACCCATCTGGTGTCGTGTAATTGCCGTTTCCTATCGTTAACGCGCGCACACGATCGATAATCCGATATTTATTTGCGGTCTCTGCTCTGCCATTTAAGCGAACCCACAGCAGAAACCAAACGATAAACCCAAATTCACACAAGTTGCTGCTTAATCTTTATTTGGATTTCTAAGGTTTTAAAATAGTCGTATAAAGTTATTTCCAAATCAAGCTATATACACAGCGGCAAATTTTGGTCTCAAAATACGACTGCTTTGTTGCTTTCTTTGCACAAAGTTGTAAACCCGTTGATTACGTTGACAGATACTCAGCTTTTAAAACTAAGTGACCTCCGATTATTTTATACACGAAATAAATAAACCAAAGTACTTAATGTAGGCCTAGCGAATTTGAGAATCACTTTTAACTTAACATCTCTAACCAATACTTGTTTAACATTGCGTTAACATTTATGAATCAAATACCGTGGTAGTTGATTGTCATGTATGGTCTCTTATGGCACCAACAATCTCCTCTGAGTTTGCATTTTACTGCTGTGTATCTTGATTCGGAAAATAGTAAAGGTCCAACTTTTAACCCCTTTTCATCCCCACTTCCAACCATCTTTATTACAACCATTGTCCTACCCACCTTTGTAGTAAAATTTATAACAAACTCCCCCAATCAGTAAAAAACTCTACATCTCTTCCACTTTTTAAACATCGACTAAAAACTTTCCTCTCAATTAAACCATTTTACACTTTAAAAGAATTTTTTGATAACTAACAACTTAAATTCCTGTTTCTCTTACCCATCCTTATTGTTATTTCTTAATGTATTTTGTAGTTTTATAGATTTGTATGTATATTTTATTTTATATGCATAGTTATTTTGTATAGTTTATACCAATATTTGTATTATTTACAAATCATACGGTGAAATAAAAAAAATAAAAAAATAAAAAAAAACCCGGCGCCTCCACCAAATGTGTTTCTTGATACGATTCTGGGCGGTGGAGTCGGGTGGGGGGGGGGGGGGTCGAAGACGTCCCTTCCCACGCCGTACATTTAGTATACCTTATCAGCTCATCAGTAGGTAATTCTGTCAATACAACGTAGATAAAGAATCTTCAATTCTTTCCGTGGAGTTTCGGGCAACTCGCAACGTTGCGACAGAAAATCAGCTTGGGTGTAATATCGACTGTTAGTTTTCATTAAATTTATTGGTTGTTATTTGTTGTTAGCTAGTTGATTATGACGTCACGTTTCCATGGAAATAGCTGTTGGCTGCTACGCGAGTCACCAATCCCTGTCACACAGTTGTTCAGTTGTTACATCATGCTCTCAAATCAGACATGATGCATTCCAGGGCCTGGATTCACAAAGATGCGTAACTCTAAGTTGTCCTAAGTTAGGCAAATCCTAGCTAGATAAACCAAGATAAATCATGTCTAGGTATTAATACACATTCACAAATCAAATATTATTAGTTAATTTGTTCATATTTTACTATATTTTATCTTTATAACATTGCAGAACGTCATATTGGTGATTTATATCACTTAGATTTGCCTAAACTAGGACGTCTTACCACTTACGCACCTTTTAGAATCTGGGCCCTGGTGTAATAGTGTAACTTTACTGCGTGACGCAATCACCTTATGTATGTACATTATATTTTCTGCTTTACGTGATTTAATTAAAATTATGTGCTAATCTTGTTTTCTGTGCGAACAAATTAAATAAGTCTATTTTATAGGCACTTTAATTAAATAAGACTCAACAAATTCTTCAATATTCAGATTTTTATTAAAAACGAAATACAAGTTTTCTTTATATCCTCAACAACAAAAAAGCTCGTTGCAAAATCTAGTGTACCGGTACTAAATACAATAGGCTGATTATGCACGTGGGAATTACCGTTTGATATAATATTATTTCTTAAAAAATGTCCTGCATTATCGGGAATATTATACTTCATTCTAAGCGGTTTCTCCTTCATAATTGTACAATTGTATGGTTTTTAACAAGTACTGAACAAAATTTGTGACAAATGTAGGTGAATCGATTTTTATTTATTTAGTAAACGAGTAAGCTATAGCGTTTAAATCCGGCTAAATACAAGTATATACACATTCCTAAAATATGCATGATAAATAAAAACGCAGGAATAAAATTAAAACACATATTTCTACGCATAGAAATAAAAATCAACAAAATAAAAATTTTGAAACGGAACCGTCTGAATTAAATTTTAAAATAAAACAATGTTTACGGCAAAATTTTAATAATTGTGATTCCCCCCAGGAATGTTTGATTAAAAAGGTAAACAGTTAAACCAAATACTGTAATATACAACCTAGTGTTTGGTTAAACTAATCGAACAAACACATCCTGGCAATGGCTTTAGGAATTACATTGCAAGCCGACTCTAGCTTTAAAACGTGCCGAAAGTTTTACTCAAACCGAATTCAACCCTTATCGTGTAATTAACGTTATCTTCAACCCCCAGTGCCCGCACGACACAAGGACTCGCTTTCATTTGTCAGCTATTTTGTGGTACACGGGCTGAGGAGGGGGAAGGGAAAGATAGACCCATGGCTTGAATCTACGTCAGAGGTTTTCACACAGTCATCAGATCTCAAGGTCCATCGATCCTCTGGCGGAGGTTTAGTAAACCTCAGTTTGACGAGACCCGCCAGGGGAATGGACCTTGATCAGATCTGCACTACGATCATGTAACTTTGGTTGATAGCGATGAAAACTGTACGCTTGAACGATCGTAGCTCTTGAATGCAATGATGTACAGCTTGGAAACGCTATTAAACGTTGATCACTCATCCCAGGGACAACGATTAGCCAAAGTTGCAAAAATATGTGACTTAAAATCAAAATATCATCATTATCTTCACGAATATCGTGCCCGCTCTCGATCGCTGGTATCCAGCCAGCTTACGATACCACGAATAACCGGCGAAACGCCGGTGTTTAAACGAATTTATTTCACAAAACTAAACTAGGACAGACTATAGGTTTAGAGTTTCAACATATCTCTAGAACACAGTGGAATATTAGCGAGAAGTGACTCGGTAGATCTACTCAGTAAAGTGTTCATTTTGATACATTTTGACAGGCTTTCAATAAAAACATGAGACTGCCAATGTTGCTCATAGCTTGCTGAATTTTGACCAGTTCCTGTGAACTTCTTCCAATTCTCGGACTCTCATTGGCTACACAATAACGATCACTAAATTTTCAACGTTATCGACCATGTTACATGATTGCAGTGCTGAGGCCAGCTCGAGTAATCGACCGGTAGGGAAGTGTAAATGTTGTAAATGATACAGTTCGTTGTTCACTTCGGTGCGGCCTAAAACGAGTGGAGATCTGCAATTTGGATTTATATATTTTTTTTTATTTCTTTAGCTTTATTATAGAAAGGTGAAACTCATTTTTTTACTCCGTATTTGTGTAAATGCGTCTTGTGTGTGCTCAAGTTACATTGTAAAAACTGTTGTATGTGTACGAAATATGTTTTCACGTTCAAAAAATAATTCATCATCAAGAACGAGAACTGACAAAATAAAACAGTATTATAATTCATTGCATTTATAGATGTAAACTGAATTTCAATATTTTTTGACAACCTTTCAATAATCTTTTTTAACAGAATAAAAGATTTTATGGCACTATGATGTTAATAACAATTTGTTCGAACTGTCTGAATGTGCAACAGATGCAACATTTTAGAGCATTATTAGTGGGACATCACGTTTCCCGTGTCAACCGATAAATGAACCACTTTCTTATGACACTTGAGCCATCAAGCTTGTTATGTGTTTGTGTGTTCTACACCGTCCGTGCAGGTACTTCGTTTTTCAAAAGACGAGGCAGCGAAAAAGTAGTGGATTAAACTGATGTAAAGAATTTTAATAACTACGTTTCATCAGATCATGACAGCATGTTGTTTGGAATCAGCAGCCATTGTTGCTGACGTCATCACTAATAGAGTATAGAGTACAAATCTTCACGTTTTTTCAGCATTAACATTAGTTTCACCCTGTACAGTAACTTAAATGTTATTACAATTGAACATAATTTAAATGAAAATAACATATAAGTTATTTAAAATTAGCCAGAGAAATTCAAATGTTAAAAGTGTATTCACACCAATATATCTTATAAGCTTCGGAACGAATTATGTCTAGAAGTTAAATATATGGAAATGTGTATAGCATTCACACGAAATTTCAGATAGTGACAATCGGCTAACGACAAGCACTATGGCTAATAAAAGATAACAAGCCTTATCCAGTTTTTACTCCATCCTATTAGAAACTAGATGTCTTTGCGAGAACCAATCAAATGAAGCTACTGTTGTCGCTGTATTCATTCGTTCATTAATCTAGTTCCTCTATGTCAACCGATACGGCTAGTCACTTGTTCTTAGTTGCTATTTGTTATCCTTAGCTCTTTTTTGGGATAACTACACAACTGATTCATAATCCAGTTAAAGCAATACAATGCATTTTATCTACATAGTACAATAGTAATTTTTGTATTTCAATATCAAACCATTCAAAGTTGTCATATTTTGTTCATGAGCTTCGCACTACCCGACCACTTTCGGCAGCCGAGTTGGCTTCCGAACAATTGCTCAAATGACCTTTCCAATATGACAGCAACAATGGCAGCCGAGCACAGAACAATCGACAGTCATTTGAATAATTGTCGTCTAATTCCGTTCAATTATGTATGTAATTACATTCACACTACGTCAATTAGGTTCAATCCAGTACACAATGTCCAATTATAGCGTTTAGCATTCACAGGCCGTGAATTGGACATTTTAAAAAATCACTTGACTGTGTGGACACGGCTATAGTGATCTCAACACATCCATGCTTGACTCACACAATCACGGCCCTCATGACGCACATTGATTCAATTCATGGGCCGAGATAAAGTGTCATTACTCACTCGCGACTTGAGCTTTAGTCGTGACAGCCTTCAAGGTTCAAAAAGTATTACTATAGGGCCCAATCAAAGGTATTATAATATTCCCTGGCCCAATAGCACAACACTCAATTCTAAAAATAGCCGTGTTCCCGTGTTAATTGTTTCGGACAAACATTGAGCATGCACCAATCAAAGAAAGATACAACAATGGAGTTGCCTAACAACACATTGTTTGTCCACCTGTGATGTCACAACCACCTCAATTGAGTCTTGTGTTATAGACCTTTTTCAGAATTGATCTAGGACTCTTAGATAAAGAGCTAATCAGGACCCTATAGATCTTCAATGACAACAATGAAAAATGCACCTTAACATAACTATCAAGGACCCTTAGATAGAGCAAATCACGGCTTTCTAGATCAATTCTGAAATAAACACACAAATTAATGTGACAGGATTAATTAGTTAGTTTTCCACTACTGCTCAGCAATGCAAGAAACCAGTTTAGCAACACTTGTGTACTAGTTCTTTTTATTGCCTCCAGAATGCACACATTTCTTTTTAGATGCTGTATTCATAGGTTGCACGTGCACAGATGTGACATCTGTGCGCGTGGCGGTCGCATTTGTGACCTAACTTACACCTTGCCATGGAGCAATCATTGAAGCATGTTGTGGTAGAACACAGTCGTCCTCAGGTAGTAACTCACCAACTTTCTTAAGCTCCTATTTAGTAGGCTCGGTTTGGTTACCATGGTTTCAACAAACACCACATAAGGCCTGGTTCCGCCAAACTGATTTAAACTCGGGTTTAACAAAGATACGCTTATTTTTAAACTTGAGTTTAAACCATGCCCTGTTCCACCACGTATTGTTTGCCTATTGTTGGAAATCGTCATGTTTGTTCGCCGAGAATCTCAGATTACCGGATTACTATTTTCGTTCGATATTAAACGGGCAAAAATGCAATCAACTTTTCGATTCTCGATCATCTTTATTTTATTGTTGTGCATCCCTAGAAGATGCATTACTATTGTGGCAGTACAGTGTGCCAACCTGACATTCCATGACATTAGTTATTCATATTATTATTAGTTAGTAATTAAATTATTAAGTTTGACATTTCACATTCCGGCAGTTATGACACATGTTTTTCGAATGGACTATACGGACAGTGCACGTGTGCCGATGCGTATGTGTTTCAAACAAAAGAACCCTCAAATCGAACAGTGACCACACAAGTTTAATATCAAAGATTGTGAAATAGGAAGTATCAAGTGCACCAAGTGCGTAGCAAGCTCGCGCGTGTGCGAACGTATTATGCAACTCTGCATAGCAACAACGCGACCAACCAATCAAAATCTGTTACCCCCACCCCCCTTCACACGGAAGATTCCAGAAGATTTCAGAACGGACAAAAGAAACGCCAACCACTCAACCAACAGTACCATCCGAGGACGGACGTGTCTGTCCGGACCAGCGACAAGCCGTCTCCAGGACCAGGCAGGAGCCTAGTCCACGGGCCGGTTCAACATGCCTCCCTAGGCATTCATATTCATCTGCATCTACATCTACTATCTACAACAACAACTACAGAACAACAACTACATCTACAACTACAACTCGAACTACAACAAACCGTAACGTACCGATCATGATCTAAAACTTAAAACTTATAAACAAAGAATTTACGAATAAAGAACCAAGAACTTATAAACAAAGATTTACGAACAAAGAATTACGAACTATAAACGTGTGAGTGAAAGTGAAACGAACTATGATTAAAAGCTTAAAACTATAAAACAAATAATTAAAACTTAACAAGGAACAAAGAACTCAAGGGCCAAGGCCAACTCAATAAAGAAAGTCAAACTGCCAATATATAACTATAACTTTATATTTCATATTTTGTATTTCATAATAAATTAGTTTTAACAGTGTAAAAATTAAATAAAAAAATTGAGAGGTCTATTACACTATTTCGTGTTAAAATAATCCCTTTTATTTGTTTTATAAAACACGTACGTTTCCTAGTTTCGAAAGTATTATTTGAAATAACGAATTTGGGGATAAATCTACGTTTTATTATTTTTGTCATGTACATGAAAGTAACATTACGTTCTACGGTAGAACGTCTTCAAACGCCGCCATCTTGTTTCTGTATTATATTACATTCAATAATTTACTGTTATGACGTCACAGCCTGTTGAAGATGAGTTAAGCAGCCGCAGTCTTCCCATGTGGTATCTCTAGATGACAAAGAAATACCACAGCCTTGCTCCGCCACAGCATATTACACCACGCGCAGCCATTATGACCACCGACATAGTGGTTAGACTGAGAGACGTTCAGCGAACTAGAGATAACTCTGATACTCTGATATTAAGAGCGAAGGGTAGTATCTACGTCAAAACCCACAGAAAAGTTTCATAAATTAATTATATCTCAGGATTGCAACACGAAATCGCAAATCTAAATCAACAGCGCACTGTGTTTTGGTAAGCCCTACACACTTAATAAAATATAACCATTAGCGTAGCTACTTTGATATTTATTCGATAATTAGTAATACAATTAATTATATTTAAAAACCATAATGATTATAATGTAAAACACAACTTAGAGCATTTTTTAGTATGTAGGGCTTACTAAACCACAGTGCGCTGTTGATTCAGATTTTCGATTTCGAACCCCATTCTTGAGATATAAGTTAAAAGTTTAAATTTTGTGCGGTTGTTGACGTAGAGGTATACCATGAGAAACTCGCAATTTATGTCTGTATAATTGCTTTAAAATCTTCAAAAAGTAAATTAAACCTAGTCAATCTATAATAATTAATAATTTTTCGTAGGAATACCCGTTATAGGGTGCAACCAGCGTGCAACCTGATATGCCCCTTATTAGGTATGTTAGGGTGTTTGGATAGTTGGGAAGGAATGTCCGAGGGCTGTAAGTAGATTCCAATCCCAGCATTCGCCTTTAAGATTGAGGAAAACCTAGGAAAAAACTTCAGTCAGAACTGCCGGTGGCCGGAATAGAACCGGTGACCTCCCGAATTAGAGTATCGCGTCTTATCGCTGAGCCACCTCTATCGGTGTCCATCCATAGAGCATTTAATGCTTCTTCTTTATGAATGTTTCTATGTTTTAATAAATATTCCCGTTTTTCAAATTAACTTATTTATTTGCGAAAGATGTGTTGCAATGAGTTAATTTGAAATACGGAAATACATATATTGGAAATACATATATACAATACGTAATAAATACATACATATACATAATACATAGTAAACAAATACATAGTAAATATATATATATATATATACACAAGAAAAAATCCTCTAGCGAATGGCATGTTTTGGTTTGTGTTTTGACAATTTTGAAAGCATTTTAACCGACCGAAATTGGGTATTCCGCATCAAGGTAGGTTGACATACATGAGTGGTTTTGGTCATGAGTGGAATTATTCATAAACCTTATAATAGTAGAGTATTATTTATTTTTTATTTTTATTTTATTATTATTTAATAATATTATAAAATATAACTATTTTTTTTTTTTTATAATAATAGTAGAGTATTCGTTCTATAATATTCGATACGATACCAGTTTAATTGGTGATGGTAATGAAATGATAACTATGCACGAGTGTCTTGTTTATAGCCCTCATCATCGTAATTATTGTCTCCACCATAACTATCATTATCACCATCAAACGATTAATTATATAGTATCTCCAAAGTAATTGTGAACTGTTGTCATTGAATTTAACTCTAATAATGTCAAACCAGTAAGTTTTACAGAAAAAAAGTTGTATACCCGATACAAAAGTTCACAATGGAGCTATTTGATTAAAAGTTGGGTAATTGTGAACTGTTGTCATTGTATTTAACTCGAATGTCCAAGCAGTAAGTTTTACAGAAAAAAAACTGTTTACCCAATACAAAAGCTTACATTGGAGCTATTTTGAATAAAAGATAGAAAAAGAAGAACAAAAAAAAATAAACCTAAATGAACCCGGCACCTCCACCAATGACGTCATCTGTCTTGGTTGCCGGTGATTGATGAGGTTGACTGAAGCACCAAGGCAAATAGACTCGACGTCAGAAACACTGCAACAACTTTATTTGGCTTTGTTCTTGATTCTATCTTCGTTCTCAAAGCTTGGAGATCCGTGCAAACACAGCTTGATAACAATAAACCGCAATATTGTGTTGACCTAGTGCAGCTCAACGGTTTAATTCATTTCAATTTTATGGTTTTAAACTCTGCAGTAGAAATGCCAATTTCAAGACAACTAGGCCGACAATATTTTATCGTAATGAAGCCCTATAACCAATCGCAATGGCAATCCAGAAATCGTGAAAGGGTTAACTTACTTGGTTCTTATGGCGCTGTTCACATACTAAATCGTAATGTTGTAATGATTTTTATGGGAAAATGTACGATTACGATAAAGATTACGACCAGAAGTTGTTAGGTCCATAGCAAACGTCTCCATTCTACTTTTATAACACTCGTTCTGTTTGTTTGTTTGTATATTTATTTATTTGTTTGTTTGTTTCATTGTTTGTTTGATTGTTTGTTTCTTTGTTTGTTTGTTTGTTTGTTTGTTTGTTTTTTGTTTGCTTACTTGTTTGTTTGTGTTTGTTTGTTTATTTACTAAAATCACAAACACAGGGGTTGATTTTGGTTTGTTTGATCATTCAATGTCATACGGAAGGAACGTAAGACACGCATCTAATGGAAGGGTTGGAGGGGAGAATGCGTTAACTCCGAAATAACGAGCTAACTGAAATTGACGCCACGATTAAGCGATAAGAGTCACGTCTCTTACTCAAGCGTGTGGAGTTTAATTAGCTAAATTGTCAAATATTAGCTGTGTGCTTTGCATACTCGTATCTGCTCTTGCGCAAGACCGGCTGTCTCTGATGCACTCACACTCGACAGTCACTTGACAAGTGGCTGTGACAAGTCTGTATGGCAGTCATTGTTGTTCATTGAGCGCGGTAGACAGGAGGGGTGAAACAGCCGTTATATGAATAGAGAGTATTCACTGACGTCACATTTCGGCCATTATGGAGATTATGGTGTGTTGACATTTGAGTTGTCAATAGAAGACCAACAAAACGTGAGGATTGTAGCACCTATATAGGCCATTATATTTTCGCCATCTTTGAACTTCCGGCCGCCATTGCAACCATACCAATTCAACAGCTATAGTAGGCTAGATCCCCAGTCCCCCAACCTTTCACTCAGTAGCGAGCGTGGCAAATTGAAGCCATTTTGAATTGGGCAGTTTAAATGGTAATTTGGACCTTTCAGTACTGCTAGCGCTGCGAGCGGCAGAAAGTCGCGTTAGAGACTCCCATTCCCGCCTGTAGTAATTGCCCAATTCAAGATGGCTTCTAATTGACACACCTGTGGCTGCTAGGTTGCGCATCTAGCCTACTATAGCAGTTAAATATCATTGCACCATGGAGTTGTACCGTAGGTATTATTGTAAATCCATGATTGAACCATACTATAATACACAGCCTTCTGGAACTTTGTTTGTTGAGGCACAGCTTTCTTGAACGTTGTTCAATCCAAGGTTCTATCGAGGAAAAAGAGTGTATTTATGTTGCTTTCAAGTTAGCAAACCAAAGTTAGAGAACACGAATTTTCACCAGACGCCATCTGAAACATTGTAACAACTAACAATGATTAAATGCCACCGTTGCGTCCGGAATGGCCGCCATGCGCATTATGTGAATACACCCTATACTGGGGGCTGGATATTATATATTATACAATATCTTTATATTGTTTACTAAAGAATCACATTGCGAATATTTGAGTTAACGAAGAATGAAGACCTTCTACGTTATTCTGGCATGTTTCTCTTTATTAAACTAAAAAAGAGAGCTATAATAAATGCTATAAACTGCTGATGAGATATTCACGAGGCCAATAACCGAAGACATGGATCCTTTTTTACAGCGCAGACTGAGTCAGGCCTAAGATAAAATATGTTACTATTACTTTACGTTCTAATCTAGTCGTAGTTAGCAGTTGTCGATTAGGCGTTGTAGTCTAGTAACTAGCTACTGAGTTACCGGTTCCAATCCTGGATTTAGCCTGGAGGTCTTGTTGCGTTTTTCCATCTTTATTATCCCCCACTCGTCTCGATTAGCATGGTTTCCTAATCCTAAATATGAGACGTAAAGGCCAAATATAATAATTATCATGATACATGTTGATTAATATTCCTGCACGTCTAGTCAGGTCAGGTATGTCTAATTCATTTGTCTCGCTGAATGTTGAATGTTTAATCTTTATTTACTTGGACAGGTATTTGTGTGACACTTCTAAAGAGAATGTGGTGTCAATTTATTAATTATGTACTAAAATTTAAATACAAATATCAAATACATACAACACAAACAAATATTTAAATACATAGAAATGCCACATACAGGTTAAGTACCGGTAATTGGAGAATAAGAATAGATAATGAGATACAAAACAAGATAATGAGATCAGGCAGAGAGGTATTCTTGGAGTGAGTATGGAAGCTTTTTGAAATTATTAATGGTTTGACATTATGCTTGAAGGACGAAATGGAGGGGGAGATTTTGTATTGCTCGTGAGCATATTATACTGTGTTTATGCTAAGTGGTGCGGACCTTTTACCTTTGGAGAAGAGATATGTTTATGGTTGGAGATATGAATTAGGAGACTCGTTCTTGTAAAGTGAAAGCGGACAGAAGTGTTAATTAAGGGTGAATAGATTCCTTCATGGTCTGTAAATTGCCACTGTGTATCCCATCACTTCCTATGTGTCTCTTCATTCATACTAGTCCCAACGAAAGTATTCGCATATCGATCTCTGGTCATTGTCTACTGCCCCTTTCAACCGCGCCAATTGAAAGAAAATCAACAGATATCTGGCGTTCCTTCACACATTCGTAAATGCACGGTTCGGCTTAATCGAGTGCACAGGCGTTTTGGCCGCACCCATCGTTAAAGGTAACAAACGGAAGGTTTTAAATTATCCCGAATGGACGTGTTTAAATTAGATGGTAAGAATTAGCGAAGTAGATAATTAAGTTGTCACCTTGGACTCGGCTGTGTCGTAAGCATCAGAATACTTTCCTTGGGGCAACTATACTCTTTGTGACATTCAACTTCTTGATATCACCAGTGCTCGTCAGTGTTCTCGGATGGAGTTATTGTGCATTCACTGATGTCCCATAATGGACAGTTCTTGTAAACTACAAGCTCCTAGTCGAAAACCTTCTCACCTGATATTATGATTGATTGATTGATTGATTGATTGATATCATTGATTGTGATGATTAAACGGCCGAACATTGCTCTAGTTGCCCAGCGATCGATTTACAACTAAGTAAATTTTAAAATTCAATTTTTGTTTCACACGCAAAACCATCTCGAGTCGTCTGACATGAGGAATGAATAAATGATGGCGCGTGCAATTGTGAACTGGTGAGGTTTTTAGTGCTCTCCTTTGGCTTCTAAAAGGAGAGTTATAGATAATTTCTACGTAGGTCAGAGTTATTTGAAGTGCTCTTTCGGTAAATTAACTGAGTATATTGGAGTATTTCACTGAATGGACAAAAGTGTATGAGGGCTATTTTATGTACAATTAGTTCTGCCATTCAAAGAAATTCAATTCTTTATTCACAGCTTCATCGATTCATAGTATGAGTGCGACTCGGACTACTTAAGAGAGACCACGGCTGAAGTCTGAACGTTGCACTGTAGTTTTGTCAAATTAATAACGACGTATTTGATATTCTTAAAGTTAACAGAAAATGTAATAAAATACACATTAAAAGTTAAGCGTATTTGTATTACAATAACGAATAAACTTACTCTTAGTATCACAATGAATTAGAATCTAGGAAGCTCGAATTATGAAATATTTAGTGAGCTACTATAACTTGTTTTCACCGTGGCAATCATGCTTCCCATTGGTTGTTGCCGAGTTAGTAACCTACTTCATATTTCATCATTCCGGGCCTACGATAACTACTAAGCTTAAAATAGATAATGATTGTTTGATGGAAGGTTCCATTAACAACAAAGAGCTCATACAAAGAAGAAAGTATAAAATAGATATTGACTGAGGAATCACTTGGCAACTCATGATTACCGGGGTCGAGGATGGAACCAGAACCCCCCCCCCCCCCCCCAAACACGAGCCGTGCTTGTCAGTGTAACAGCACTGATTTGTTGCGGCTACACAAGTTATTAAGTGCTGTCGTGTTGGTCACAATGTTGGCAAAACGAACCGTAATAACTGATTTCCGAAACATTTGTTATGAAAATCCATTGAAACTCGGTCGAATAAACAAACCCAGTGTGAAAGGTGGAACGGATATCCGGAACGAACTCAGCCCGACCGAAATGAATGAATGTCGCGCGATAGTTGCGCAGGTCGCGGATCTAAACGGAACTACCGCGCGTGGTTTCGATTGGTTTGAGTTGAGCAAAACTTGGTCGCTAACAACACTATCAATCCGATCCGAGCATACACCCCCTCGCCCCTCGCCCCTCGCCCCTCGCCCACAACCATGCCCACGCACAGATACGCGACTTAGCGCAATGCAGCATTGTCTCGAATGAACAACTCAACCACTTAACAATACGACAATGGGACAGTTCACATCCACTAACGTCCACGTAACGCACAGAAAAGTTAACTGAACCGGAACTTTTTCGTACGTTACGTTAATTATTTTTAATTTAGCCAATCACAGCTCGCCCCCAAGTCCCGCTAATCTACCAATATACATCTGGGTCCAGATTCATTAAAGTGCCTAAGTGCTAAGACGTCTTAGTTTATGCAAATCTTAGTGATATAAATCACGCATATGTCGTTCTGCAATGTCATGAAGTTAAAATATAGTAACATATCAACAATTAAACTAATAATGTTTTATTTGTGAATGTGTAGTAAGACCCATCGATGATTTATCTTGATTTGTCTATAGCTAGAATTTGCCTAACTTAAGACAACCTAGAGTAAGGCATTTTTAATGAATCCAGACCCTGTTTTTTATACTTGTACTACTTTGCTTTACGTTAAGTCATAAAATAAATACTGGACTGGAATTTCACGATCTCTCAACTCCATGTACCGTTACGGTTATAATATTATTACTAGTCTATTAAAAGAGAACGACACATATAACCCCATTTCTACCCAGGGGTTTCTTAAGTGGTTCTGAACAACTCTTTGATATTTCCGTTCGTTACGCAAACGGATTCTCAAGTGATTTTGAACGGCGCTGTGTATCTAAGACTATCCCACATATAGCAAGATTTCTGATGCTTCGAACAGTTTTATGTTGCTTTAAAAAAAAATTGCAAGGAAGAACAATAACATTCCCCAAGATAATGTAATGATTAATGAATACTCTATCTTGTGATTTTTTTTTATAATAATGTTCATTTGTAAAAGTCTGTTCCACAGATAAGTAACAAGTTAAATTTATCTTCCATACAACGTAAAATTATTTTATATAGAAAATAAAGAACTTAATTCTTCGAAGAATTGCACCGTTTTCTTCTTGTAACAACATATTCTAAGCATTAGCCAAATTTGTGTACACTTTAAACATTTATACAGGGTTCACTATATAGTATATGCCTAAAACGAAAGTGAGATACATTAGCTGTTTTCCTTATTTTAGATTTTCTGCTTATGTAGGCCCTATATCACGGCAATGGAAGATGCCGTGATTTCTACTTCAAATAATATTACTATAACAAGACCGCTTACGCGGCCTTGAGCCGCTGCTGGCTGTCGTTGTTGGGCCAGTCACTTTGTTTTTCCAGTCACTTTTTGGAAAACTTATAAGTTGGAAAAAAGAAAAAAAAATTAATTACGAAAAAAAAAAAAATTCATGTTGAAAATTTTTAAAGTGAAAGAAACATTTTCGAGTACGTCTGCGTACATTTCATGTAAAGCTGTCGTGGATACTTAGGTAAAGAATGAAACTTGAAAATTGTTTGATTTTGAAACAAGAAAAAAAATTAACGTACAAAAAAAATTAAAGTACAAAAAGTACATATACCGTGTAAAACTGTCGTGGGTACTTACCGAAAGAAAGACAATTGAAAATTTGTGGGATTCGAATCGCGGACCTTATAACACTTGACTCTTGAACTCTATTTACTATGCTACAACATTGGGCAATTTATTCGTTAAGCATCGTGTAACACGGGCGCGTATAAAAAGTCTGTATTGAGCTTTTTCGGTGAATTAAAGATCTCGAATATTTAATATTGAATCACGCTTTCTAACTAAGTCTGTAAGTCATACTTGTCGCCCACAATAAGCCATCAAAGACAAAAGTGTATGTCGAAATTGATTATCTTCAGATTACATCATTGTATACGGCACCCCCCCCCCCCCCCCCGTCGTCGGGTTTTGAGCTTTTTCAATAAAATAAATACTAAAAATATTTGATAAAGAATGGGAAAAAGTTATTTCGACGAAATATTCCGAAAAAATTCACAACAAATTCGTACTTTGGGCGGTCGAAAACCAAAAAGTTGAATTTTCGCACGTTCAAAAGCTTCCCGGAACGTCCCGGTAAATGTGTCGTCACTGAAATGCACATGTTATGAAACGTATTAAAAAGCTCTCTTAGATGATTTCAAAACGGGTTGTCCGATTTCAAAACGGGACATTTGGGGGACGTTCTAAAACGTAAAATAAAAATAAAAATTACAACAATTACCGTAATCACTCAAAAATAGCCAAACCGGTACATGCCGGATACGTCCGGGTACGTTCAATATGTCAGCAATAAATTCGGACATCATAAAAATGAAGATAAAAATTAGAAAAAATTCAAACATGCTTTTTTAAGACATTGAAACATTCTACTTTGGGCGGTCAAAAACAAAAAAATTAAATTCCCGCTCGTTAAAAAGCTTCCCGGTACGTTCCGGTAAACGTGTCGTCAATCAAACGCACATGTTCTAAAAGGTATTAAAACGCTCTTTTAGATGATACCAAAATGAGTTGTCCGATTTCAAAACGGGACATTTTGGAGACGTTCAAAACTGAAATTTAAGAAATCAAAATTACACACTTAGTCAATGACATAAAAAAATTTCAGAGACGGTACATGCCGGGTACAACCGGGTATGTTCGATATGATGTCAATAAATCCGGATACCCAGCAAATTGTGTTAAAAAAATTACAAAAAATTCTAACATGCTTTTTTAAGACATTGAAAAATTCACATAGACAAATACCGGCAAAAAAGTGCTACGCATGAAATCCGTTAAAGCACCGTAACTTAGACACCCGTAGAGTCTAATTTTTGATAGTAACATTTTCGGATAGACAAATGTCCATTTATTAATACTTAACACAAATTAAATTTTGCTAAGTTACGCGTAACAGCTAGCTACTAGTGCAGACTACAAAGGCCTATGTATGTTTATAGCCAGACATATCACAGAACAACATTAACTTATGGTCGTAAGTCTTCTCAGTTTGAGGCACTTGACACGAAGTAGCTGAGGGTATTTAAGCGCGTTAACGACGCGTTCACACACACTTTACCAGAATTTAGAAGTAAGTGTAAATATTCATACAAAGTACATAATACATATAGGGCCAACATTCGTCTCGAACTAGTGCAAACTTCGCACACACGAGTGGTGAATCATGTCGTGCGAAGAGTACCGCCGCGTTACACGATTGAGGAACTCACGCAAGTTGGTTGCGCGAGTTTATTACTATCTCCGATACACAACAGAATAATATATATAAATGTATGTATAAAACATATAACATAAAATATGCAATAATAATATAAAATAGATAACAATAGGATAAGATAATAGATAGGTTCTCATATTTGATTTTCGAGCTATAGCTGGCTCGCCCTGTATCGGTCTGTCGGCGAGTTCCATGCTACTATTTGGCAAGTCTACTCGTAGCTCGCGCGAGCCAGCTATCGCGAGTTTCTCAATCGTGTAACCCGGCGGTAAGCCATGCAATACTGGAACCAGAATAATGGACACAATCAATGGTGTGATGAATCATCCTTGAGGTCTTGAGCTCTGAGCATCGCCTCGTTGCCCAGTGGGTGGAAACTAGATCAGTAAACTAATGTACGCTGACATCGGTGAACAAAACTGCTAGCAGACTAAATGTAGGTCAGCAGTGATATGATTAAGGCCGTATGCAGTGTCAATTGTTTCAAGTTAAGTACAGGATTTGTTGCTATGGACGTGTTTTATTACATGCAATTTTCCATAAGAACAAACTCCATAGCAACCATAAACAAATCACATACTTAACTCGACCCTGCATTCCGCCCGAAGGCTTGATGTAGAAATGTGCTACTATTTACTGAGATCAATTCGGACAATTGCCAGCGGTTTAGTCGCAGTTGTGTAGCTGATTGATTATTTAAGTTTAACGACGTACTCAACATCTATTATCATAAGACGTCAGGGGGTGTTTGGTGGAAAAGTGTAAAGAGGAGGAAAAGGGAGAGAGGCGGACTTGGACTGCCTTTCGTCTGGCTTCTCCACCTCGAACTGTTCGGCTAGGATAGCCGTACCAGAAGCATACGCTTCCGCCGGCATAGCTCTTGGCATCAGCAAAGCACACAAAGCTGCCCACCACGATAAGGTAGAAGTCCCTGGGCAGGAGTTGTTTAGCCGGTTCCCATACGAAACCGAAGTAAAGTAACATCGGGATAGGTCAGGAGGAGGGTGGATGACCGCTCTCCACCGAGACGCTATGCGGCTATATTTACCTTTAGAGCAAATTGGAGGGTTTGAAATATTCTGTAACAGCTTAGTTCTTCTCGTCAACTGCTCGACAGTCCAGGTTATTGGAGGAACCTATATGACTGGTTCAAGTTACACCGTCCTTTCGGATGGGACGTAAAGCCGATGGTCCCCTTGGTACTTTTCTACAGGAGTAGGCTACGTGCAGGTGGCAGGCTTCCCCTCCTCCCTTCCTTCATCATCATTTCTAAATCACCACTATATATATATATGGCACCTAGATCCTGTTGCGGATATAGAATACATATTTTTTTTAAACGGTCTTGGAAAACGTAAGATTTACTTTCCAATGGACTACAGAGTTCTACTTTACATAGTTCATAGTTCATATGTGTTGCAAGATAATGCTTTTGTTTCTTGTCTTTATTCTCCTTTTCTTCAAGGTTTTCTCATTCCGAAAGTGGAAGCCGGTATATGAAATGTCAACGTATTTGATTTGTCTTTTATTTGTAAAGACCTCGTTTCATTTAACTTGCATGGCAGAACTAAAAAACTAAAATGAGACATCATGATTTATTCATGTTTGCTCTGGCGACGCCGGCGAACTATAACATTAATCATCTGCACACGTCTCGTGATCGATTTGTGCATTTCACTGTGAAATTATTTAACAGTTCGATTTATGGGATGTGACAGTTCTCACAATGTACCACGTTAAGGGGAAATGCCAGTCTCAATTATCAAAACCGGGTAAATAAAAATAAAACAAATTATCTTAAGAAGTTAAGAATATTATATTATTTTAAAAAAGTGTTTACTCAGCTTCGTAAAAACTAAAAACTGGATTAAAAACTTTAAAATATTGCATTCGTTATAGTTGACATTAAGGAAGCCAATTAATTATTAATTACTTAATTGTCTTCTTCAAACGTTCTGTGTACAATACTTTGCAAGAAAACTATAAAAAATAAATATCAGGTATCAGCGACAAAGTTTTAGGCGACTACGTGTACTTTGTTCCTAATGAGAAAACTACGACATTTAAATTCAACTTATTAAGAGCGAAGGCTACCTGTACGTCAAAAACCGCAGAAAAGTGTCATTTTTTAATTCTATCTCAAGATTGCAACACAAAATATAAAATCTGAGGCAACAGCGCACTGTGTTTTGGTAAGCCCTACAGACTGAATGAAATATTATAACCATTAGCGTAGTTAATTTGATTAAACTCTATAATTAGTATTAAAATTAATTATAAATAAAAAACATACTGATTATAAAGTAGGACGCAATTTAAACGCATTCAGTAGGTAGGGCTTATCAAACCACAGTGCGCTGTTGATTCAGATTTTCGATGTCGGAGGCTATTCTTGAGATATAATTTAAAAATGGGAATTTTGTGCGGTTTTTGACGTAGAGATACCCTAGTGTGGAGGTAAAAATACACTATTTTTTGTGACGATTCGCCACTTTTTTCACATGCTATTTTGTTGTTACTTATTACGTTTTGAAACAATGTTTCTCTATAGCGACACGGACGAAGCTCTCACCTTTCACATGCATGTTTTATTTTTGTACAGGCACCGAGATTGGCCACTGATGGCGCTAGTGAAAACGAATGAAGCGCTCCAAGTGGCAAAGTCGCGCAACAACCTGCTGAAGCAGCGTCGTTCTTCCTACGTCAATAAAGGGAAATTGTGAAAATTGTTTAATTAAATATGGGTTTTAAAATTTTCGCGCAGATTATGAATCCCATCAGTAAATCTTAAAAAGGCAAGCCACCATTTTAATCAGGACACGTTTTAGACGTAAAAACAACAAATAACACACAACAAACACAAACAAAACAAGACAATAAAAGCCAAAACAAAAACACAAAACAAAACAACAATACAAAATAAATACACATCAACAATAAAAACGAAGCACTATTTTCAACCGCGGAATGAAATCTTCAGTAGTTTGTTGCTAAATTTGGCCACATACAGCGCTGTATGTACTAACACACGGTGCCTTTACTTTCCACGTGAAAAGTTTAAATAAAACATGCTTGTGGGCTTCGACTGGCAGAGAAGACGCGTAATTTCAGTAAACACCACTTGTGGAAAATTACATCTACTTAGTGGGAAAGAAAGAAGACTGTTAGTGGAGCAATGCACAATCATGCGTAACGTAACTTGGTATCCGGAATGTTACTGCGTCGGGTCGGCCATAAGATGACAATCTTCTTGGGGACCATCGCATGCTGGACAGGAAGCTTTTAGCCGGGGTGAGTTTTGTGTTCAAGTAAGAGCTTTACTTCATTGCTGTAAAGTATAGTGGTATAGGGTTGAAAGGTGAACGTGCATGGACGCGTCTTGACCAGTCAAAACCTAACCTTCGACTTTTAAAATTGATTTAAAATTATCACAACGTAAAACAAAATGTGTAATCGCCAGAGCATGTAGTGCTCTTTCTTCAGAAAGTTTCTAATTGTTCCAATATTTCCGTTTTCAAATGTTCTTAGCTAAAAGGTTGGATTGCACACTTTCCTAAGATTTAAGATTTAAGTAAGTGATTTGTTTATAGTTGCTATGGAGTTGGTTCTTCTTATGGAAAGCAGCATGTAATAAAACAATTCCACAGCAACAAATCCTGTACTTAACTTGACACTTGACTCTGCTTAACGTTTTTACTTAGGATCGCAACCATTGGCCGGAATTATTGGCTGGGCTAAGAATAAGAGCTAACGTTTCTAAGTTGTGTGAACGCCAAAATGCTTTTGACTTGATTCCACTTTGCTAACCCTTAAATCTTAAATGTGTAAACCGACCTTAAGAACATTTCACAAATCGAAATATTTCTTGGAACAAAAACATTTAATGTTTTACTTAGTGACAATTTTTAAGCATTTCAAATCTTTTTTAACCGGCTTATAGGGGGTTCCCCGGGTTAGAGCACTGACATATATATCGCGTGTGTGTGCGTGATAGCCATTAGTGCTCACGCACAACTTGTATCCCCAATGCATCCCCATTGTATCCCCTGTTAAATGTATACTTTTGTATTATTTGATACTTTCTAAGAATTTCTTTGAATTTTTCTCTTTTTTACATTACAGTGTTTTATAATTAGATTATTTTTGTTATATCTTTATTAGCATTTAAATTAGTATTAGAATTCCTACTTCCTCTGTAACGTCATATTACATAATTTAGACTGTATTGTAGAAGAGTATACTCACTGAAGGTCAGTGATGTCATATAATTGTAATCACTGTATTCATTATCAATAAAAGAATCTGAATCTGAATTTTTTTTTTTTTTATATCTGCTCCCTGTGTCCAACAATGAAGTCGGGTAGGGGCTGAATATGAAAAAAAAAACACGCATTCTCACGCGCGTCCCTGCAATGCAATATGTTAGTAACGACTCAGGTGACTTTTCCAACAACCTTTAAGCTACGCGTTCTCTCACTCTCGCTGACATTTACAAGTCTGATGTTAATCTAACGCATGACGAGTTTAGCTGGAAATAAATCGCGAGTTATCGCGAGTGAGAGGCTTAACTTGGAAGGCAGCTGATTTTCACACTTCGCAGACTCTACGAGCTGGGATAATCCGCGGATTCAGATATATGTTTTAAGTTTCACGGGATAACCCAGATCTGTCTTGAATTCTTGACAACGGGAGTAGCGTATAAGCAACATTCAGCTCAATGGAATTAGAGACAGACACGTTTAATCGCAAACAACTTCATTGTAGCAGGTTCTACCCCCATTCACCCGACACATTTTTATTATCACCCCAGCCCTCGGACTTATGCGTTTTTACCTCTGTATTCCTTCTTCTGCTCTAGAGGGCCCAGCCCGGGAGAGCGTTCCAGCAAAGTTCAATGTTGAACTATATTGCATCTATTAAGTAAGTAAGTAAGTAATCGCAAATAACTGTGTACACAACAAAATTACCTTTGAAGATGAATATATATTATAGCCTACACATTTAATTTAATAGATCAATATAGATAAACTGAAGGTTTTTAATGAACATGATATTTACTCCTGCTAATTACTTAGAATGTAAGTCCTCGCTTACACAAGAAGGGGTATATACGTGGCAGTCTCCATTTCTCAAAATAATAAGTAAGTAAATTGGTAGGTAAGTAAATAAGTAAGTGAGTAAATAAGTAAGTAAGTAAGTAAGTTAGTAAGTAAGTAAATAAGTAAGTAAGTTAGTAAGTAAGTAAGTAAGTAAGTAAGTAAGTAAGTAAGTAAGTAAGTAAGTAAGTAAGTAAGTAAGTAAGTAAGTAAGTAAGTAAGTAAGTATGTCAGTAAGTATGTAATTAATTAATTGATTAATTAAGTAAGTACACATGACGCAAGTATGGCCACCCCGCTCATTGCTTTAAGACTCTGTGTCGATGCTTATCCGGCGAACTTCTGATTTCTGTCTGTTAACATGGCTTTAAAATTGTCAAAACACAAACGAAAGTATGTAAATCCATCGATAATTTAATGCTCGTTCTTATAAATGTTTCTGTATACCAATAACCATTTCCGTTCTTCAAATTAACATATTATTTAATTGTGAGCGATGTGTTGCAACAACACATTACAACAGCTAAACGAGTTCATTTTAAAAATGGAAATATTTATTAGAACATTGAAACGGTCACAAGAAAGAGCACAGAATTCTATATGGAATAACATATTGTGGTTCAATTCTTGACAGCTTTGAAAGCATGTTAAAGCAATTATTTTAACCGACTAAAATCGGGGTTTCCGTAGGGTATATACTATATAGGTCAACATAAAAGCTTAACAGAGAAGATATTTTTACGCCAAAAACCACACAAAATTTTATTTTAAAATTATATCACAAGAATGGGCTTCGAAATCGAAAATCTGAATCAACAGCGCAGTGTGGTTTAGTAAGCTCTACATACTGAATGCTCTAAGTTGTGTCTTACATTAAATAATGCGGTATATTTTATGAACAATTAATTTTATTACTAATAATCAAATTAATAATCAAAATAACTACGCTAATGGTAAATATTTTATTCAGTCTGTAGGGCTTACCAAAACACAGTGCGCTGTTGATTTAGATTTTCGATTTCTTGTTGCAATCTTGAGATATAATTAAATAATGAACATTTTCTGCGGTTTTTGACGGGCCGTTGCCATGCAAACCATCAATATTCAAACGCCCTTGTTGTAGCATGATAATACGTGCGACTACCTTGAGACGAATAGTGCGACGTGGTTGGCTCGATAGCGTGACTAAAGTAGCAAACCATTTGTTGTCTGGCGGTCAGGGCGGTGCGGTAAACAAGTGGGCTGCGAGACAAACACGGAAGTTGCTGCTTCGAGGGCGAGGTACGTCACTCCCCTAGCGGACGTTCGGTAAACCTGGGAGCTCGACGAGTCTCCGCTAGGGGATTGCTTGGAGAGCGAGGGCGGCAAAATGACCTCGGTTCTATCGCGTTGGCGTAACTGGAGATCCTCGCACTATTACATCCACATATTTGTATTTATATATTTATTTTTGTGTTTGTAATATACATTTGAAACATCAATTTTTTTTATTTTCGTGGTCCATTTTTATGTATTCAATTATTTTTCTGTTCAAACCCTACAATATATATATAGTACAAAAACATTCGGTAAACCTAAACCAACGTTTATTTTCACAAAATACCATCCAAATCTAAGAAATCTCATATATATATGTATATATACTATACATACGTTTTTTACGGTTGTTATAGTAAGCCACTATGGGATTATTATAATGTGACATAAGATAGAAAGTAAAAAAAACGACTTCTTTTGGAGTTGAACCCAGGTCTCCCGCTTTTAATTAAATTTAAAGTAATTACAAGTTCAATAAAATGGAAAACTCTTCTTCCCAAACTTAGAATTGAATAACTAAGCAAAGGACTTCTATCGGTGACAGGTTTGCATTCAGTTCTATTTATAGAAAGAACCAAAGAGCGTGGTGACAGTTTTCATATTAAATTCAAAATGATAAGGACCCCCTGTGAAACGCAGACTTTCTTTTATACTTTGCTAACGTTGTCATCGTTTGAGTCGATCGATAAAGAGTAACGATTCTCACTGGCATAAAAACACAGTGGCCCATCAGATGTCACCTTACTTACAAAAAGCGCGTACACTCGCAAGCAAAACGTAGAAGCGCTTAAAAGTAGTAGATACATACTTTGTGCTGAACTAGAATGATATTGTTATAATTACAGAATTGTTGTTTTAGATTAACGTTATTTAAAAAGGGAACTGCAGTAATATTTTCATAGTTTTTGTTTTAGTTTTTTGGATCGCATGTAGCTGTATCCGCAACTTTTGAACTAAACAAATAAATAAATAACATAATCAAATTGGTATTTATTGTTTATCTCCACTCAGTTACGGGGAATGAGTTCAGTGGTGGACATAATACAAATTTTATTCATTTGTTTCGTTAGTCTGACGTAAATACCTGGGCCCAGATTCACAAGGGTGCCTAGCACTAGCACTTGCTAAGAGCACTTGCACTTAAGCACTTGCATTAGCACTTGCTAAGACGTTCTAGTTTAGGCAGATCTTAGCGATATAAATCACGCATATGCGTTCTACAAGTACAAAGTCGTATTTTATTTGTGATTGTGTAGTAATACTCACCAGAGATGATTTATCTTGATTTATGTAGCTATGATTTGCCTAAATTTGGAGAGTTATGAATCTTTGTGAATCAAAGCCCAGTATCATACATATCGATTATTAAAATCAATTTCCAATGATAAAAAACCCAACCCGTGAAAACCCAACCCGTGAAAACCCAACCCGAGGCGAGAATCAGTTTTAATTAGTTAGTTAGTTAGTTAGTTAGTTAATAGTTAGTTAGTAAGTAAGTTAGTTATTTAGTTAAATTAGTTAGTTAGTGAGTTAGTTAGTTAGATCATGAGTTAGTTAGTTAGTTAGTTAGTTAGTTAGCTAGTTAGTTAGTTAGTAAGTTAGTTAGATAGTGAGTGAGTGAGATAGTTTGTTAGTTTGTTAGTAAGTAAGTTAGTTAGTTAGTGAGTGAGTGTGCTAGTTGGTTAGTTAGTGTTAGCTAGTTAGTCTGTTATTTAGTTAGTTATAGTTGTTGGAGTCAGTCTGAAACTGGGAATGTTTTGTACTGACTAGGTACTACAAAATGCGCTTTCATGCGCTCTTGCATATTGAAACCTGCATCCCTCCCTTTAAATCAGATGTGTTTCGATCTGAAGCGAGATGAGCCACCAGGCACAGACATTTTGCAACTGTGTATGTCCTCCCCTCCGAGTCCAGGACTGGAGATGTGCCCTAGATTGGAATGCAATGTGATCCGGGCTCGTATCTACTGCCCAGGTCATATAAAACATATTGGAACATCAACCGTTGAAATTGTATTTCACCGTTTTCTAAAGTCCCCTGGACATCACATCAGCTACGTTGTATTGAATTGAGAGCTGGCATGAGTCAAGTGGACCAATAGAACCACGCGGATATCTGCAACTGAAACCGTGCCCGTCGTTGCGTTGTTTGCCTGACCTACACTAAAACTAGTGCAAATCAGTGTAAATACTTAGAAGTCGTTCTTTTTTACCTGTGGAAGTCAGTGTATGTATTTCTATGACGTTCGCCTGTAATCGAAACTTACACTATAAAGCTAGTGCAGGAGATTTTTACACTGGCATTTTAGCTGGTCTACCAGTGTAAGACAGGCGAACGAAGCCGTTGGGACAAATAGAGCCGCGCAGAAAATATTATGTAGCATAATATACATAATTTTATTAGTGTCGATTTATTTTTGAGGTTCAGTATTATTTATTAGTAATGATGGCTTGTTTGTTAAACTGATTGGCTTTCTGAAAATACATAGGCACCCAAATCGACGACGAATAATCACAATACTGCACCAGTGACACTTTTGTTTAATTACTGGATTATTGACTGAATAAAATACATTCGTTGCCGCTGTAAAATGATTAAAGGTGTTTGGTTGTTAGTAAAGAAATATTGTAAATTTGTTCGCACATTTTCAAAAGAGAACTGAAATTCGCGGCAGAGAAACTATACGGTATAACCACGATATCTTGCAAACTAACTTTGCTTGTAACTTTTCATGCGGGATCAATGTAGGGAAGCCTTATTAGTTTGAAGTACATGATTCAATTTCGAGAGCTATAAAATGTGTGCACAGAAACGGGTCGGATTCAAGATGAAATGAGATGATACCATTCACCCCGCTCACGTCACTTGGTGAGGATTCGAGGGGTGAATGTTTTTAGTGCACCACATTCGTCAATATACGTCACGCATACAAATTCTAACAGCTTTGATGTTTGATATTATTCACACACCCAATGACTATCACAAATAAATTGTAGAATTTCTCCTTCCGCGGGACAGCGCGTGAAGTTTGAATGGTTTTATGACACGCATGCGATGTTTTTGTCAATATTTGTCAGACTCTATTGTGTTGGTATATGATAATATGATATATACTATCACAAGTAGAGACACTGTATATATACATATGGACAGGAGACATTCAATGTTGATAACATCGGTAAACAAGTTCCGTATGCGTGTGTGGGGGCAGAGCAGTGACCTGTCCAAGGTCATACAATGACCTTGGGTAGATTGGCAATATAGGTACTTGTTTTTATACGGTCGGAAGTAAATAATAGACAGGTGTCCTAGTTCGATCTGTGACGTCATCCATGGAGTGTATTGCACGAGGCGACATCCCAGCACAACTATCTCAGGTCTGTGTATACTAGTCCCAACGAAAGTAATCGCATACCGATCTCGGGTAATTGTCTACAGCCCCTTTCAACCGCGCCAATTGAAAGAAAATCAGCAGCTACCTGGCGTGTTTTCACACATTCGTAAATGCATGGTTCGGCTTAGATGCAAAGGCGGTTTGACCACACCCACAGTTTCAAGTAACCAACGGAAGGTTTTAAATTATCCCCAGAGGACCTGTTTAGATTTTATGGTAAGAATTAGCGAAGTATAGAATTAAGCTGTCACCTTGGACTTGCCTGTGTCGTAAGCATCAGAATACTTTCATTGGGGCAACTATATTACAGATATGCTGTGATGTGCGATGTGGAAATGTATTCTGTACCATTCTATGCCAATCATATAAGACACATGCATACAGTTGCCCTTGCTCTGCTGTCGGGTAAGTAAGGAAACTATGTGAGTGGCACTTGTTCAATGCTCGCAGTTATCTTATTATGGTAAAAGTTGAACATTTTTCTCCGAACGAGCCGAACACACAGTCCGAGCGAATGTTCTTTGTGTTTTGCGTGTTGGTCAAGTTCGGGTGCGCTCGGCTCGGCTCGGCTCGGCTCGGCTCGGACACACGTCTTGACGAGCGTCCAGTGCCTACCCTATACCCCCGTAAAAAAATTGATGTACAGAGAATTTGATTAATGTTACTGTTACAATGACCAATAAGCATTAAAAATAGCTTGGGTAGAAATTTCAATGTTGTGGCGTTTTCAGGTTCAGGGGTGTCCAAATGTGGTACTGTGAAAACCATAAAAATATTAATTGAGGTATGTTACCAGTTCAAATAATTAACTATTTTTATTAGGATGTACTCTTTAATACGTAAGCGACCAAATAAAACGATTTTTTATTTTCAGGGTTACACAAACCAGTTATTTGTACATGTTTTGTTTTTATTTCGAGCACAAAATGTATATAGTTTGGCCGCTCTGTAACCCCCCACCCCTCAAATAATGTAAGGTCTAAAAGTGGTTTCTATTACTTTTATATATGTACTTTCGATTTTCACTTGTTAGCCAACATGGTTTTGCGGGTGCATCTATCAGGGTTGTCCAAATGTGCCACCATACAAATCAATATTAATATTATATGCAATTCTTGAGAATAAATTAGAATGGTTGTAAGTATATGACCTCAAGCACCTAAAATGCTTGACAACATGAATTTTGTGTTTTTAAGGGGTGAGAAAAACGTTCTATATACATTTGATGTGAATGTTTTAGGCGTCGGCTTAAATTAATTTACACTCATTTTGCTTACATGAATACTGTTAACACATATATTGGTATTTATTGTTAAACAGTTCATATTGCTGCTTTTGTAACATTCGATTTTGCCCATCCATTCGCAAAAACGAGCCCCTCTTAGTATTTTCAGCTTCATTGAGTACTGAAGAACTTGCTGCAAAAATAAGATCACACAGCGCTGTCCGTACAGCAGGCCTTACCTTGAGACAAGCAATGCAGAATTGATTGATTAATGGGGCTTAGCGTCTCATATTTGTGCAACTATGGCTAATCGAGACGATGAGCAGGTGATAATGAAGATGAGAAAGATGACGATGAAGAATACAGCCACATCCGAATCAGATCCATTGTTCGTCGCGTGGGTCGTCAAACGGAAGTCCAGCAAGGGAGGGCAGGGCCAAGTGGGAGGAGAAATATTCAGTGGGACAGTGGGGGGGCGGGGGGGGGGGGGGGTGGAAGGGAGGGGTCTCCTTTCTTCGCCTCTTACGACTAGCAGAGTCACTCTGGGCCTATTCTTCCCCGGGCCCAGGCGGGACAGCAATGCAGAAAGTAGATTTTAATCTCCGAGATAAATTTACTGATGCTGCAGAACTGCAACATTCATGGGAATCAACTACAATGCCCGATGTTCCCTATCATTCTTTTCATCACTATTTGATATCAGTAAGTCAAAATTGTTACACATTTCTCCATCGGAAAATTCGAATACTGATAAAGATCAAGACGATTTCGGTGATGGCTGCTCTGAAAGAACTAATGGGATGAAACGTAAGGCTGTAAAGCTTTCCTGTCTCTTTCCCATGATGTTTTATGAACTACGTAATGGGTCAAAAAGAACTCCTCTTCACATAATGACAGTTCACAGTATTTATGACAAATGCAAAAGCAAAGAGTTAATCACATCTATGAACCGAATCGGTGTATCTATTTCATCTTCATATATCACCCACTCATTGTCTCGATTAGCCTCGTTGCAAAAATATGAGACGTTAAGCCCAAATAATCAAATCTACTAGCTACAATGATGTGTTGAGAAATAGGACCTTATTGGTAGCTTATGCATTGCATAGCTGTGAAGATAAAAGCACACCTATACCTAGACACTAATAATACAGGCTTTACTATTGGAGCCTTTGACAACTTTGACTTTGAAGATAACTCTTCATTGTCTGGCACAAGTGGCACTTATCATACTGCAATGGTATTATTCCAAGAAATTTCTAGAGACGTTCCACCTGGGAAACCAAATGTTTCAGCATCACAACTGAAAAAGAGTAGTTGCAATCTAACATCAAGACTACCTTGCCAATAGACCATGGGCCAGCTAATAGAACCCCCCCCCCCCCCCCCCCCCCCACCACCACCCGGTGCGGAAGGTTTGAAAGTGGTTTTGTGTACCTCTTAATATTATATTTTGATTTTCACTTGTTAGTCAACACAACTTTGGTGGAACAGCCAACCAGGGGTGTCCAAAGATTTTGGTCTAAACAATACAAATATTAATTGTGAGTCTTGTAGTAAGAAATTAGTTAGTTTTACGTGCAGTTATAATTATGTAAATCATTTTGTCTTATTTTCAAAAATTATTTGAGACCCAATTGCCAATTGGCTATTCTTCGGAGATATCACCTTGTGTCTTTTTGGACATCATAAAATTGTTTAGTCACAAATGTCGTTTGCGACCACTCTAATGAAAGGTCTTGATGAGTACATTACGAATAAGTAATTTATTTTACATGTTAATTGTACATTTTCAGGGGTAATCACGCTTTAAACGTCAAAATCCTTCTTCGGTCGCTATTTTTTTGCACTATTAGCTAATAAGGGTGAGAAGTTTCCATTTTTTTTTAGCTTTTAAATATCCGTTTGTGTATTAACATTGTTTGTAATACGTGATTTCCATAGAATAATGTCCATTTTAGGTTATTGTTTTAATTTTTAATTTAATTTTTTTTACATTAAGGCTGGTCCACACAGATTTTTAAGACATAATGCATAAGGTTTTAAGACGTTGTTTTAAAAACAACAATGAAAACAACGTCTTAAAACAAAAACTTTGTGAACGCCAGTACGTGTTTCCTATGATCCAACTTTACGACTACGCGTTAAACCTTAAATCGTATGTCTTAAAAATCTGTGTGGACCAGCCATTAATTAACGTCGTTAAAAGAGAATCACGCTTATTTAAGGAGTGTGGAGCCTTTATGATACAAATGCATATCACTTAGTTGGTGGAACAGTCGAAGGTCACAAAATAACAAACATTCTTCCATAAACGCTCAAGAAACGCAATTAATATTTATTTACTATATACATTTGAAATGCCACATTTTGACACCCCTGGTGGGTGCATCCACTAAAAACATGTTTTCTTTTGAGTAAAAATGCAAACACAATGTATTCAAGTACTCAAACCCGCTTTCATCATCTTCCACAATAAGGGTAATATGAGAGGTTATAGACTGGCCAAACTATATATTATCTACTCTAAGTAAACCCAAAATTGTATATAGAAAGTTTTGTGCACCACTTCAATGAAAAAATGTATTTAAATCAGTATTTTGAATGTTAAATATTATATACATCCAGAAATGTTAATGTATTGTCCAGAATCGCAATTAACATCAATATTGCTCCTTATTTCGCCATGTTTGGATACCCCTGGTGGGTGCATCTACCAAACATATGTTGGCTTACAAGCTTAATCGAAAGATAGTGTACCAAAGTACCCAAAAACAGATCCAAACTTTCCGGCATATGGGGAACGGGGGGTTACAAATGGGATAAACTCTATACATGTTATGCTCAAAGTAAACACATAAAGTATATAAATTATTAAATTATATATATTATATATATATATATATCTCTTGAAGTGCCCTAGAATCCTGGTGGCTAAAGCCACCCCCTGACCTAACTTAAGTTGGAAACAGGAGCCAGATATATATATATATTGTGTTGTGCAACCTTTTAAATGGGAAAATGCATAATTAATAATTTCAATGTGTTAAAGGTTACTTACTTCCAAAAATGTTCATTATACTGTCAAAATCACAATTATCATGTATATTGCTCATTATTTCGACATTTTGGATAGCCCTGGTAAGTTCACTCACTAAAACCATCTTGGCTAACAAGTAAAAATCAAAAGGTCATGCATCAAAGTATACAAAAACACTTTCAGACCTTCCACCATTGGAGGGGTGGGGGGTTACAGATGGGGCAAACATGATACATTTTAACCTAAAACATTGACATTAAATGTATATAGAACGTTTTTATCACCCCTTAAAGTTACAAAATTCATGTTATCAAGCATTTTAGGTGCTTGAGGTCATATACTTACAACCATACTAATTTATTCTCAAGAATTGCATATAATTTAATATTGATTTGTATGGTGGCACATTTGGACAACCCTGATAGACGCACCCGCCAAAACCATGTTGGCTTACAAGTGAAAATCAAAAGAACATATATAATAGTAATCGAAACCACTTTTAGACCTTACATTATTTAAAGGGGTGGGGGGTTAAAGAGCGGCCTAACTACATACATTTTGTGCTCGAAATAAAAACAAAACATGTATAAATAACTGGTTTGTGTAACCCTGAAAATAAAAAAATCGTATTATTTGGTCACTTACGTATTAAAGAGTACATCCTTAAAAAAATAGTTAATTATTTGAACTGGTAACATACCTCAATTAATATTTGTATGGTTTTCACAGTACCACATTTGGACACCCCTGAACCTGAAAACGCCACAACATTGAAATGTCTACCCAAGCTATTTTTAATGCTTATTGGTCATTGTAACAGTAACATTAATCAAATTCTCTGTACATCAATTTTTTTGCGGGAGTATAGGCCAGGGACAGGACTATTGGGCGCATCGTTCGTTCGGAGGAAAATGCTCAAGTGTGGACGCACCATTACAATGGTGGGCTTGAACTTATGTTTCATTTTGACTCTTGTAACCTGCACTATACTTAATTAATTGTATGTTATGTTATCAATAATTTGTTTTTGTTTATTATTGTATGCAAATGATCAAGAATTCATACAGCAGCATTGTAGCAATGTTTGCAGTAAGTAACAGGCAGTGTTGAATTCAGCTATGATCCCAGGGGGGCGAAGCCCCCTCGGGAATTGTCATTCGCCCCCCCGGGAATGAATTGGCTACAAGCTCTATATATTACTTGATTTTGAAATTGCACGGAAATAATGCTTTGAAGGTTTAATAAGTAAATATGTACATTTTTCTGTGTGTCACAAAAGTATGTGACAAGAGAGCTGAAACAAGCATAAAAAAGCAGAGAAGGGCCAGGATTATCTAAACTCCGTCTCAAATTCTACTGGGCATCAAGTGGTTTGTTGAACATATATTTTTGTTTAAATAGTGTTTTAAGTAGTGTTTGTGTTGTGTGTATCAGAACACTTGGACAGTTTATTAGTTAAAGTGACGTGGAAGCAGAGCAGTGGTTTTGAAAATTCCCCCCCCCCCCCCCTCCCCCCTCCCCGCTCATTCGATGTCTACACCCCCGGGATTTGAAATAGCACCCCCGGGGACAAAACTCTGAATCCAACACTGGTAACAGGAAGTCATCACTCAGTAACTATATTGCAAGAACCTATACGATATTCTTTGTCTTCTGCGTGAAAGCTATAATAGCTTACATGGCATTGATTCAATATCACCGCCCCATGAAAGTTTATTGATTGTTCTTCTTCTTCTTACGTTACTAGCTTGAGGTAGGTTACGGTTTTGTGCATATTAAGAGCGAAGGAGACTGCATGTTTATGTCCACTAGCCTACAATACGTAACAATATTAGTACCATAACCAGATTTATAGTTTTACAGGGTAGACGTTTATGAGTAATCATAAGATAATACTAACTAGTGAGACATAATTGTGTCTATAATCTATTGAGACAACAAGAGAACATTGCAGATATTCATATCGCCGATACATTACATACTCACACATACTAATTTCCTGATTCTAAAGTCAAGCCAAAGATTACAACCTAGTTTGTAATCTTTGGTCAAGCTTATTACCGAGTAGGTTAACGCAACTTAAAAAATCGATACATACAAAATTAAATAAAGTTCCTTTTGAAAACTCACATGCATTATCGTATTAATTATTATTAATTATAATCGGTAATTATTATTATAATTAATTGTAACGCGGAGCGTTTTCCTAGTTATTACTGGGTCTACATGCAGCAAGTATTTTTCACATCTTCTATAAGTGCTCTTGACCATTATGCGGGTACCGGCTTCACAATATATAATTGCGCCCGTTTATTCCAATTAAAATATCAATGCATCACGATCGGGAGGAAGGTAAAATATGGCATCGCACTGTAAGGTGTTTGCGATGCAATGGGATCATCTTGCGATAAGGGTTTTGTTGATATCTCGTTCTGCACATTATTGGGAAACATTCAAATATATACGTACACCATTCTGCTACTCGTTTGCTTAGCTTACCATCGTAAGGATAAAGCCACTTTATGTATTGACCAGTGACCTTATCAACGTGAGTGGAAATCTGTATGACCAGAAGATTTTAGAAATGTTAATATGAGGTAAAAATATGTTAAACGACATTTCAACACAATAGTCATCTTCAACGTAACAACACCATTGCTTCTTAATTATATAAAAAAAATAAAACGCTATACGTAACGTAAAACTTGGTGTGTAATCATAATAAACAGTGGAACCATCTTGAAAATGAAAATGAAGAAAACGTTTTTTTGTTCGTTAAATGCAAAATGTACTAACGCAATGCAGTTTAAAATTTGCATCACAAATTTGAAAAACACAAGTCGCCACCTTCTCTCTTGAACGCAAACTTAATTGCTTAGCATAACTAATCAAGTTAAAATTATGATGGCGATTATAAAACTTTTTAACGCTCACTTTTAGTTTTCATCTCGTAGGCGTTTGGTCGGAATAATAGAGCACAGCTAAATTAGTTACGATAATTGAAAAAACAAGGGTTGTGAATTTTCAATTAATCTAGTTTCTTTTGCTTTTGATGTAATCAGTAACGAGATTTCACACGGAGTTAAAAATGAGTAAACTATAAATCGTACGGAACTCCGAGAAACTTCCACTGTTACCCTTCAAGCTGTACCGGTTGTCGATCTATATAACCAAGTTTTTACTCGGTTCACACGAAGTGTACAATTAGTTATATATTATGTATTCGGGTCAAGTAACCGAGCTCAATGCACCGAACTATACAATAACGACCCTTGTTAATATTGAGCCAACGGTTTTGAGATGTGAGAGTTCAGTAGCTCTCCTTTATAAATACCTTAACTACTCCATCGACGATCGTGGATTGGATGATGATATTTGCAACGATAGTATTAGAGACGATGAGGTACGCGTTTGTAACAAACTTCGACAACTATACAGTATACACCCACACACGCCTTTCACTTATATTCATGTTAAATTTGAAAGTCACCAATTTGTAAACCGATTATTTTAGGAACCAATACACAACAAATTAAATAACAACGTAAGGTTTTTAATAAAATATTTCCCGCTCATTTTAACAAGGTTGTAAACTAGTTCTGAATGAGGTTGTGATCATGATTAGTGAAATATCCCCTTTGTGGACCATGGCATTTTTTTTTTAAGTATAGCTCATAGGATTATTGTTTCTTTGAAAGCCATTCACAATCAGTTATAAGGCGTAAAACTGATGGTGAATGGTGCTTTAGTAAATAATTGACATTTATATTTCGAAAGAAATAGTTTGTGTCTGTCTGGGATCTCGTTCTTTCCCTTGACTGTTCTGTCCTATAACGTACCTTTGATAAGATAAATAACAACAACAAACACCCTCCGTGTTTTGCAATCTAATATCGCTATACCTCTCATGCCCAGCTAAGATGGATCACTACATTGGCGTGGTATTGTTTCCTATGAAGCCGGACACAATAACGTGGATATTCTATTAATAAACTACCTTTTTATACTGATTTCCGGCTTAACAGGAAAATAAATCACCTGCGCGAGAACGAAGGACGGGAAACCTTTTGTAATCAAACATCCGGATTAAACACGTTTATGCTCGTGCTTGATTGAGCTTTCGTGTGGCAAACATGCTTCAGCTTTTCCCGCGCGCCTGTGCATGGGTCAATCAAAAGTAGTTCTCCAATATTCATCGTTCATCTATAGCGCAAAGGATAGACTCACTGTGAAGACCGAGTCAAATTAACGTTATAGAATAGAAACAAGAACCACAGATAGAATAATCCATTACAAACAGAAGATAAAGGACTGGTTTTCGTCTTTATACATGAATGGATTACCCTAATCTGGACTCTGTTGCTGGTCTTTTGTGTGTTGTACCATGGGCCATAACTCATTATATTTTGTGTACCTATATATTTTGTATGTATTTTGTATGTTATATTTTGTATCATCTTCATATCACTAAGTGTATTATTAGTTTATAGTAACTTTATTACTAGTTTGTTATACTAGGTAAAAAAAGGTTAGTCGCTGGTACTGCCATGTCAGCAATTTTATGTATAATGAAGGCTCCTTGCCTGCGAGTGAGAAATTCACTCATTAGGAGCCAACCATATTGTAAATTGTAATGTTTTGTAGCTTTCAATGTTTAAATAAAAACTTCAAACTTCAAACTTCAAACGTTGTTTAGTTATATTTTGAGAGCGAATGTAGTTTCGTAAAAACTAAAATATGGTTTAACAAAATCTCAAACATTGCGACGGTTGTCATTAGATGGCACCCAATTAATTAGTAATTTATTAATTGGCTGCCCCAATGACAACCGTAATAATTCGAATATATGAAATTTTGTTAGCCCAGATTTTAGTTCTTACGGAGAGAAATTCACGACATTTGCACTTTTTGCATATTTTGTAGCGTTTTAAAAACAAATAAAGAAATTTAATTTGGTTGGGTTTTTGCAGCGAGACTACCCGCTGGGGAACCCTCGATTTCTTAACATTGCTTTACAATGATTTGTGTCACAAAGTAACCAACATATTGTGGCATCCTGTAGATAATTTAGTGATTTTTCTTATGAACGTATCTTTGTTTTATATTATTCCTATTTTTCAAATGTTCCTATTTGATTGTGAAATGTGTGTTGCAATACCAAATTAGGTACAAAAGATAACGGAGAGCACTTGAAAAATGTATACAACTGATTTCAACGCATAATATTATCATCCCAGTGCACATTTGAGTAGGGTTGAAGTTTCAATAGTAGAACATCTCATGTATTTATTTACTACAGTGCATGCGATTCTGATACTCTTCAGACTAACAACTCAGTTAACCGAGAAGACAATGAATGTTCGTAGGTTTGACAACACATGTATGACTGTCAATCATCGCTCCAGACTTCCATCTGAGACATACTTGAATAGTTTATTTTACATCAATCAATCAACACACAACACAATACAACACTCGGCCACGTTGCTTCGCCGTCAATCAAATATCCACGAAAGTATGACTGGCCTGGCCCCCTATTCTGTACTTCGTTATTGTATTCCCTGAAACGAATTGTGCCTGAATTCAAACTTTTTGTGTAGAAAGCAATGTAATATTGACCGAAAAAGTCAGAAAACTGGCAAAATTCATTGCAGGATAACATTTACAATTTGTTATCGTTACGATTGTTTTTTTGTATATAATTTAGTAATTAAGATAGAAATAAAATAACAATCGTAGAAGCTAAATCTTGTAAAAACGTTTCAAGCCCATTGTGAAGTTGATACAAAACCAAAGGCAGGACCAGAATCACTTTTTTAATATTTTGACACGTTCTCAAAATCCATTAATTTGGCTCGGTTTTAATAAGCTAAGTAAGTTCTAAACGAGACGCTCGCTCTACACGGTCTACTTAAACGGAATTCACCGCGGTTTTTCCCAGTATCTGCTTGTTTTAGCCACCGAATGGATTGCACCAGCCTCGCTTGGAATGTGCCTAGACAACGCGTGCCAACAGTTGCGTTGAGACTTACTATAAAATACCGGGGGTATGAGAACGAGATGCAACGATAATTATAAGGTAAAGATTAATAGATTTTACATGTGGCTCAGTGGTAAGTCGCTAAATTCCAATTTGGAGGTCGCCAGTTCGATTCCGGAATGAAGGATTTTTCTGGGGTTTTCCTCAGTTGTAAAGGCGAGTGCTTGGATTGAGTGCTATTAACAGCTCTAGGATATTCCTTCCTTCCCAGCTACCCAAATATCATGTTATATTTATAGTCATCTGTAGAGGGGCACAACAGGTAAAGCTGGTGTGCACCCTGTAACAGGTATTCCTACGAACAATTACTATTCTGTAAAGATGGTTGAGCAAGTGGAGTGGTTGAATGCAAATATGTTGTGCACGTTACTACACTATTACAGAACCCATGATGCCACCTACCTTGCAAGTTGCAAGTTAACGCGACGAAACTATACATAACAGCATCATTTTGTGTACAAGATGCATGAATGCATGCATGTTGTGCACGTTATTGCACTGTTACATAATCCATGACGCCACCTATCTTGCAAGTTAACGCGACGAAACTACAATCAATTAGTGATTTCAGGTGCACTTTGTGTATTCTCTGTGGCCGGAGTCTGTCAAGCACACCGCAATGCGTTATTATGACCTGATAGGTCAAAGTGAGTGACATCTCCATTCAAGCCAAGATATATTCATCTCTCTCCCTCTGTCCGACACAAGACAGCCCATATATTGTGACGTAGATTGATTGATACAGATGTGCGGTTATAAATTAATTGAAGAAGGGAACGTGTCCAAAAAGCCTTGTTATGCTTTAGGGTTGTATTTTCACTTCGCAATACAGTTTAAATGCATTTTAAGAGCCAGTCAAGGGAAGAGAAGTTTAAGCCAGTACCAAAAGTTATAACCCAAAAGAGATACAATAGGCCTACATTTTTCAAACTGTGTCAGTTTCCATCTTAGGAAATGTCTTGTATTTTGAAAAACTGTAGATCCCAAACAACTTTTGTATGAATATATTTGTAAGAAATACTAAGGGTTATTTCAAACATTAAAAATATTTCATTTGATCGCTCGCTTCTTTACAAGGCATGGTCAATTTAGAGCCAAAAGGTAGCGAAATTAACCTTCAAGACCGATTTTCAGAAATTCCTAAAACCTCACATATAATTCACCTTTTAAAGCTGCATTTAGACGGTGTAATGTTCTTTAAAGTTTCGGACTAAAACGAATCACAGAAAGTGGACCATTGTTGTATTTTATTATCTACGGACGTTTTGATGATTTTTGTCTTGAATTTCAGGAGACTCGAACACAACAATGAACTCTCTAAATTGGGCTTAGAAAGGCCTGCAAATCACATTTATATAGAAAGAAGTTCTCACTTATCACATAGGTACTTGAATAGTGTTGCTCGAAAAGGTTAACAATCGTGATGTCACGTCATCCAATCAGTAGTTATTACACTTGTTGATCCCAACTCTACAGTAACGTGATGCGTTGATCAGTAGTCTGTGTCGCTGACAACCAACAGAAACGTGGCCTGCCTGCTCTAGATGTTTCAACACGTGCCTGTTTGGTCACGTCATCCAATCAGTAGTTATTACACTTGTTGATCTCAACTCTACAGTAACGTGATGCGTTGATCAGTAGTCTGTGTCGCTGACAACCAACAGAAACGTGGCCTGCTCTAGATGTTTCAACACGTGCCTGTTTGGTCGCTTAGCAACAGGTATCGATGTAGGTGTTGTTCACGAGGCCTTACAGACGCGTTATAGGCCAAAGGTGGATTCCCCTGTTCTTCACGAGCAACTCGCTCTGTGATTGGTCAACGCATGAGTGCAGTCGTAAGGTGGATTCCCCTATCTTCCACGACTTACTCGCTCTTTGATTGGTCAACGCATGAGTGCAGTCGTAAGGTGGATTCCCCTATCCTTCACGAGCAACTCGCTCTGTGATTGGTCAACGCATGGGTGCAGTCGTAAGGTGAATTTCCCTGTCCACCTGAAGTAACTCGCTCTCTGATTGGTGAACGCATGGTTGCAGTCGTTAGGTGAATTCCCCTGTTCGCCACGAGCAGCTTGCTCTGATTGGTGAACGCATGGTTGCAGTCGTATAAGGTGTATTTTCCTGTCCGCTTGGAGCAACTCGCTCTTTGATTGGTCAACGCATGGTTGCAGTCGTAAGGTGGATTACCCCATCCACCTTGAGCAACGCGCTTCGTGATTGGTCTATGCATGGGTCCAATCGTTAGGTGGAGCAACCCGCTGGATGGAATTTTATTTATGTAATGGTATTTTATATTTTACTTCCATTACCATAGTGTCATCGTATGATAAAATTTCATTAGGGGCGGTAAATTGCTTTATATCGTCAGATCCGCCAAGATCCAACTTCAGCGTTGCAGAATAATATATAAAAAATGACTTGCTGTCATGTGTCCGCCCCTTGCCAACCGCTCGTTTCCTCATTCCATTATTTGACTGGAAATGTTTCTATATGACATATGTGTTATGTGAGCCTACACGCCAAGACGAGTTTGTGTAATATTAAAAGTGCCATAAGTCATGCAGGCATTCTGTAAATATTCCGCTTGGAAGATTGCGAGTTTTGTATAGGCCTTACAAACTGTGACAATTTTTTATTTTATTTATGTAATATCCAACAGGCAACAACAGCACACAAAATACCAACAAAACTGTTGGGTACAATAACATAAACAATAACAAATATTTCACACACTACTAATTTCCTAAATAACACAAGGTCGGTTTACACTGCACTTTGCTAAGACTTACGATTTAACAGTTTGTTCCTATTACTATTTTCCAAACTGTTTTACTTAGGATCGTTACCATTGGCCAGATTTATAAAATGTCGCCTCTCATTGGCTGGGCTAAGAATTTCAGGTAAGAGTTAACGTTGCTATGGTTGCCTTAAATCCTCTTAAATCTTAGGAAGTTGTGTGAATGCCATAATGCTTTCGGCTTGATCCAACTTTGTTAACCCCTAAATCTTAACCTAAACAACACAGAATATACAATAAATAATAAGAATTTTAAATGTAAAACCCAGTTTGATTATAATACGGAGATAAAGATGATGAAGTATTAGTGAGATTGTCTGAATAGGCTACATTTTTTCACGAGGAGGTGTTTGCTACCACTGAATAAATCGATATGCCTTACAGTTCTAGGAATAAAGAATGTTTATAAATGTAAATCCGGGCAGTATTTGGGACATAGAAAAGGCCTGTATGTCGTGAACACCTAGTAAGCGTGTTAATTGCTTAAGTTTCTAAAAATGCAGTACTATCAAGGTACTATCATCAACTATTCTCTGAAGAAGAAGGACGTCAGATTTTTTACATCTATCGAGAACACTATACAAGATTGAAATGCTCGCGCGAACTTCAAGCTTTTGTACCGACGCCCAATAGCTATACAAATCTGAACACTCGATATCCAGTTGTTCCCAGTTGGGTGCTTGACTGGTCCCGTATAACCCTTCTGCTGATAGCTGAGTATATAGTAAAATCCATTAGTCGATAACAAGGAAAGCGATTTGGCGTACATGAAACTTTTAGAGGTATTGCGTTTGTTGTGTGTGGAGGTATTTTCATTTGCTAAAAGTTCTTTCCTCGCTCTCGCCTATGATGTTATCGCGTAGAGAAGAAAGGTAATAATCGTTCTATTGGAAGAGCTCAGTAAGAACAAGTGTGATTACTTTCTATACCTGGCCCGAGACTACCTTACACATGCTTTCGTCACAGGCGAGGCACTCGTAGCCAACCAGCGAACCGCCCGAGACACACCTGCGCAAATACCGTTCGCTGATTGGCTACGAGCCCGTTTCCTGTGACTGAATCATAGGTAAGGTAGTCTTGGGACAACTTATACGCTGTACCTCAAGGCAACTCGGAACAGTTTATCGCGGCCCACTATGCGTGAAAGAAGTAATGCGTAAAGGCTGGGCTACGTAGATTTTTAAGAACTAAGAATTTGTGATTTACAAAGTTGAAACATACAAAACACATAGTATATGTGTTCACATAACAATTCTTATTCATAACAATTGATATGTGAGCGCACATATGTGAGTTTTGTATGTTTCAACTTTGTTAATCATACAAATCTACGTAGCCCAGCCTTGAAGAAGAAGAAGCCTACTAGACAGGACGGGATACAACTTTCACGTTAACTTCGGGTAAGCCACTTGTTAAGTTCCAGTGCAAACATCGTAGGTAAAGCACTTAAATAAATTAATTAATTAATTCACATTTAGAGTCTACCCACTCAGTGTGAATACATACGTATTCTCAGTGTGATCCTGATCACGAGAAGGGTTTATTGTTGTTGCCCTCTAAGATTTTGTAGTTTTGTTTCATGTTAAGAGCAGTGTTAAGTTGGGTACCTAAGTACCTAACTCGCTAAGTATTGATATCTTGTGAACGCTTCTAGTTGTTGAAAAAGTTAAACATAACATCGATTTGGTATTGTATCGGCTAATCGATGAATTTAAAAACTTTCAAACTGTGTAATTGTTATGATTGTCACTTATTTAATAAATGTATTATACATTTTTGAAATTACAATCGTAACAATATCAATATTTTAACGTTTTTCAAATTCATTGATTAACTGATAAAACCCAAATCGCCGGAATGAATAAGTTTTTCCATATATTGTTAAGCGTTGTCAAAATATCATAAAAATGCCGTTAATGTTGTGTGGTTCAATATTACAAACTACCCTTCGTCTTACCCATGTCAAGCCTTACGAGCCAACACTGTGTTAGGCCCTGTTCATGTTTCTGTCTCCAAGGCAGTACTGACAATGGTAGCTGTAGCCTGCGGGGGTTTGAGAGGCGCGGATGCATATTTCAGCGGGAAAGACGAATGGCGGGCACTCTAGTTTATGTCGAGTCACCAGGCGTACCATCTAGCATATTATCACCGAAAAATGATGCGCAATCTTTTACTATTACGCCATTTCTCAGGTTCTAGTGTCAAGATTACGAGGCCAACGTGCGCGCCTGTAGAATACGGTGGTCTATCTCTTCGAGAGTGAAATGTTATCGAAATAAACGACCAACCGAGATGCACTTTCAGCGTACAGGTGTCACAACGACATGAGTGCACAACGACAACGATAAGTGCACGACAACGGACAACGACATACGTGCACAAATACAACAAAATAAGTGCAGTGCACAACGACGACAATATAAGTGCACAACGCTAACGACACGCACGAGGTCATTGTACCGTTTTTGGTATTGACTCAAACTTTTTTTATGGAACTATTAGACATGAACAAGGCATAAATAAATGCTGTGAAGCTGCATAATGTATTTCTCGTGTTATTTATTTTCCTCAAAAGTAATTTATCGAGGCCGTTATTGTTTTGTATCAACGATGGCAGCTGGGTTGTATCAGTTTAAAAACAACGCAATTTAAAATCTGTTTCTAGTTACATACGTCACTTGGGGTGTTAATTTTACTGGCCAAAGCGTGGTTATTTTTGGTTTCGTTTTTAACATGTGGTTTACTAACAAGATACTTGCAAGTTCAAGTGTATTATTCATACATTGCATTTTCCCATAGGTTCAAACTGTAATCTGGCTACAAGACATATACGTCCTAGGTTTAATTAGCAATGGTTATGTTGCAGTATTTTATCGTTGGCTGAGAGTTGGCCTAGACTCCAGTCGAGAGTACAAGAGTACAAGAGTACAAGAGTACAAGAGTACAAGAGTACAAGAGTACAAGAGTACATATCTTGTGGGCCACTCACGCGACGAAACATCCCCGCGGAAAACCTAACTTCGAACAACTCATAATTGCGTCACGTAATGGTTGGCAACATGTATTCGCGTGGGATACTCTGAACTTATTTCTCACAAAGTTAACAACCTCACAAGCTAATGTGGTCTAGTCTAGTTTGTTTATTCTTGCTTTCAATGCAGAAGGTCCGGGGCTCGATTCCCGGTTCGGGCATGGGGGTTTTAACGTTGACAACCTGACTATAAGTTTATCATTATGATACTGTACTGCACTGTACTGTGGTGTATATGTAAACGTAGACTTTGGAGCCGTCATAGCAACGAAGTACATAATAAATGGCATGAATGGCCCCCCATGAAAATCAGTTCTTGTAACTGAGTGCGTAGACCAGAAATACAACCTGTTTATTTATTCATGTATTTATTTATTGATTAATTGATGAATTCATTAATTAATTAATTGATTCATTCATTCATTCATTCAATCATTCATATATTCATTCATTCATTCATTCATTCATTCATTCATTCATTCATTCATTCATTCATTCATTCATTCATTCATTCATTCATTCATTCATTCATTCATTCATTCATTCATTCATTCATCCATTAATTAATTAATTTATTTATTTATTTATTTATTTACTTATTTATTGTTTATTTATTTTATCCGTTTTTCGTCTCCTGCAATATCACACTCGGCTTACTGTGTTCGCTTTAGAGACACCTTTCGTTTAGCCACCGATATAAAACTGCGTGGGTTGACACTGTGGCCTGTAGGACTGCACTGAAACATGCAAGCTACGTTGTGCCCCCCCTCACAATCTCAAGGGACGCTGCGACGCCGTAACACGCGACCCCCATTCACGAGAAGAAAAAAATACGCTATCGTAGTGAGGGCTCGGTCTTACCTCAACCTTTTCACTTTGATATAAAATTAGCTGTTTAGCTGGACAAACTTTCATCAAACTAACTATGACGGCCGACAATAAGGCAGTTGATGGCTTTCATCGTCCTCTTTACGAGCGCGTCCAAATAAAACAAGAGACGCCATTGCTCTAGCGGAGACATTCCCTTATTGTTCCCGAGGAAGTCATAAAACGGTCTCATCACCACGAGAACCCCCTCCCCTACCCCCCCCCCCTTCCCCTCCTCTCTCCGTCCCGTTCAATGGAGAGACAATCTCTCTCTTACAGTGAATATTTCAGTAAGCCGCGCGCGAGGATCTCTGCACCAATATTGCAAGTGAAATAATATACTGTTTGTTCGGTGTGCAGCAGCGATAAGTCCGAAGATTTGAAACTATTTTAAATTTACTCGAAACAGTCATTTCAGTCGCCAATTTATCGTATCTCATTTCGTAAGGAGTGTATTTTCTTCCCATTCCACCTACCCTCACTCCAATTTACTTGCTTGCCTTCTTGGTTCATAAACACGTGACTATACAAACTGTGAACTGTTGACGTCACAGAATACCGTAATTGGCAATACCGGGAATGGAGGGACGAACGTATACTGGCGACGCCGTAAGAAGCAAGGTGTCCCCTAAAATTCTGAGAAGAGATCGGTCGCTCCACGCGGTCTATTTCAACAGTATTCAACCCGAGATTGCCCGATAGCTGCATTATTGTCCACTGTGTTGGCTGCACCAACCGTGAATGGAATGTGACCCCACCACGTCTGACAACATACGAGCGATATTATCACTACAATACCTGAGGCAGGAGAACGGGATGCAACTAGATTTAGGTTTGTAGTTGTCACACGCGTCACTTCACTATTACATAATACGTGGCGACTACACCTTGCAAGTTAACGCCACGCGACTATATATGGGTGTGCGTACAAAGAAAGGTGTTTACCTGCGCTGGCTACCTGTGCTGGTTGCCAGCGTTGAACTACGTCATGAATGTTACCATGCTTTCAAGTGCAGCAGTGCACAATAGAAGCAGGTTCCAGCTTGCCACCGTTCCGTTTCATCAATGAAACAAATAAACGCGTTTGCCCACGCCGGTTACCAGTAAGCGGGTAACCAGCTTTCTTTGTCTGGTATGATAAAAGCACTAAAACGTATCTGATAGCACTGACAGCATTGGCAGTGCTATAAGGACCGTTCGTCACTATGACTATTAACTACTACTACGAGTAATTATTGGTAGCCGAATAATTCAAACTGGTAAAAACGTGGCAACGTTATCCGAAAATATTCACTTGTTCGATTAATTTCAGGTATAGCCTGAGTATAATATAATAGCTGCGAGCTTGAGTTGAATGTACACCAACCATGCTCGTGCAAATACACTATACTTCGGTTCCGTTGACTTGAATCGATGTCAAACATACATAACATGTAGTAGTTATCTTTACAAGTCTTGATATACATCATTAAATATTCGGGGTGCATTGCATGGGCTCCTTGAACACTGTGATGACAAGACCTTCCTACGAACACGTTCATATTTTTAGTTTTGCGATATTGGAAAATTGATTTGTTAATATAGGTACTAAGGTACTTGAAGTTTCTCTTGTACTGACAATATTGTAAGTGGAACGTACTCTAGCTGCAGCTTACCCAGAAATGTGTTTCAGTATACTAGCTATGCTAAAGGAGTATTGATGTTTTCACAACACAACAGCGCGTTAACAAACAAAGTAAACATGTCAACACATATATCACAACATGTGGTTAGACAGTATATTAAACAGTAACAGTAGAATAATTATTGCTCATGTCTGTTTCATGTCAATCAATCTAACACTAGAAATTGTACACGTGTAAACAACTCTACAATTATTTGGTTTACTCTGCCGCTATTGGTTTATTGGTTTACGCTTAGGAGTACGGATATAGGTCAGATGTCAGCGCTGATCATTATCTGTAGGAGGAAATAATAAGTTGATCACGGAAAACGATACAGGTATGTTTTATACCGTTAGAACCTGTCTGGGCAGTTCTTCAAGAGGCTTGAATAGTCAGATCTGGGATTCATTTTATGCAAATATTCTATTGAATATTTCTTCTCATACATCAATATATATATATATATATATATAAAATAAATGTATAAATATATATATTGTTGCATATATAGTAGTTTGCAATACGTTTTCATATTAATATCATAATTATTAATAAACATTATCATGTAATAAATGAAAGCAATTATGTTAATACACTAACCGCTTTCAGGAAATTGAGTTTCATAAAGAAAAAACTATATAAAACTTGACATTACAAATATATGCTAATCCATTACAGCATACAATGTTAAGGCGCTTTTATAGCAACACGGCAACACGTTTTTTCCGGACCGGCAGATTACGTGAACCAATCAGAAACTTGCCGTGCCTGCCCTGATTGGTTCACCTGACTTGCCGGTCCGGAAAAAACGTGTTGCTATGAAAGCGCCTTTACAGAATCCCTCTCTAAACGTGCATAGCTCACTTTTTTGACTCTAGAACGTATGAACATAGTATGAACATAATTAGTTCGTATTAGTAGTATCAGTAGTTCGTTCTGAGGTATACTGTCTTGGTGTTGACAATACACTGTTGTTGCACTAACATTTTGGGATTTCTACGTTAGTGATAATTATAAAAATAAATGTGACCAGTGAGGCCCTGGGTGTAATAAGGGCGCTATTCTAATACCGCTCTTATTGCGTAAATTGCCTCCTACCGTTCTAGTTTGTGTTCTGCACATTGTGGTGCATTTAGTTGGTTAAATTTCTGCTAGGTCGTGGCCCAATCTTAGCTTAGGTCGCGCCACAATCTTAGCTTAGGTCGCGCCACAATCTTAGCTTAGGTCGTGCCCCAATCTTAGCTTAGGTCGCGCCACAATCTTAGCTTAGGTCGTGCTCCAATCTTAGCTTAGGTCGCGCCACAATCTTAGCTTAGGTCGTGGCCCAATCTTAGCTTAGGTCGCGCCACAATCTTAGCTTAGGTCGCGCCACAATCTTAGCTTAGGTCGCGCCACAATCTTAGCTTAGGTCGTGCCCCAATCTTAGCTTAGGTCGTGCCACAATCTTAGCTTAGGTCGTGCCCCAATCTTAGCTTAGGTCGCGCCACAATCTTAGCTTAGGTCGTGGCCCAATCTTAGCTTAGGTCGTGGCCCAATCTTAGCTTAGGTCGCGCAACAATCTTAGCTTAGGTCGTGGCCCAATCTTAGCTTAGGTCGCGCCCCAATCTTAGCTTAGGTCGTGCCCCAATCTTAGCTTAGGTCGTGCCCCAATCTTAGCTTAGGTCGTGCCACAATCTTAGCTTAGGTCGTGCCCCAATCTTAGCTTAGGTCGTGCCACAATCTTAGTTTAGGTCGTGCCCCAATCTTAGCTTAGATCGCGCCACAATCTTTAAGTATCCGCCTTTATTCCTTAGAACTGTTTTATGATGCGGCAAGGGCGGAAATGTTTCGTCTGACGGAGAGCGTAGTGTTTACGAAGATTCTGGCAACGAATATCTAACCAAAAAGTACATTGGGAAAGTGATAGTGATGAAATGAACAAAAGTAAAAACAAAGGCTAAATAACATTTTGAGAAAGAAGGGCGTTATTCTAAAATTATATATAATCTGCGGCGAAGGCGGACTGATAGAAAAGTTAAAATGTCACGCAAACATGTATATAAATGAAGAATTGGTACGATTACGACTTTTGTGATTACATACCTAAAAACGTTTATCTCATTTATCTCAAACCTGTTTTCAGACTTACGCCCTTATTCCACCCATTGTCTCTATTGTGATACGATAACATTGGCGGGATGAACGTCCTTATAGCGAGTTGTATGTTAGTGGAAGTATCTCGAGCAGTGAAGCACGTCTTGTGAAGCACGTCTTGTGAACCTGTGCAGCAACGTCGCTCTCCCGTAAAAGATTAAACCGGATGTGGAATACTTGATGACAGACTAAAGACAGTATCTGGACGAACGTTGTTGACGGGGGCATCTGAATAATGTAGATGGCGACTAAAGTCTTGAGGGAGATGTTTCAGAAACAGATGAATGCCGTCTTCATAAAGCAACGTTGCCATAACGTTGCCGTCTTCTAAAAGAAACGTTGCCATTTTCTTGAAACAACGTTGCCGTCTTCTTGAAGCAACGCATCAACGTTGCCATCTTCTTGAAGCAACATTGCCATCTTCTTGAAGCAACGTTGCCGTCTTCTTAAAGCAACGTTGCCATCTTCTTGAAGCAACGTTGCCATCTTCTTAAAGCAACGTTGCCATATTCTTGAACTAACGTTGCCATATTCTTGAACTAACGTTGCCATATTCTTGAACCAACGTTGCCGTCTTCTTGAAAGAACTTTTTTTAAACTTTGTTGATGTTTTAGTTTTCAGTAATATATAGAACGTTGAACAAATGCGAAATGAGAATATAAACAAGTAAATGTTGATGTGAGTGAATATTATAAGTTTTGTTTGGAAAGCTGCCCAACTGATTTATGAATTTAGGATAGTTAAGATCAATTATTTGCGCATGACAAAATATAGGTATTGTTGTGACCGGAGTAGTTTGAAGGATTATGCGATAGGGTTGTACGACTATCATTCCCATTATTCGCCTTGAGACCGAGGTAAACGTATCGGTTTTAGGGCAAGTCGGTTTCATTTCAATCCATTTGTTCATTTTAATTAAGTAGTTATTTGAAGCGTACAAGCTGGTTTTAATTCAAACCGGCTTGAAACGCGTTGTTAATGTCTCAACTCAACCTGATAATGCTTTGTTCACCGTCCAACTTTCCATTTTTCTTTATTTTTCAAATTTAAAATTGAAGGTTGAAGCAATATTCGGTTCAACTTGTCGCGTTCATGTTCATCTGACCATCAACTGGACATCACTCCAGAAAGACCGCATCCAACTGGATCGCATTCAACTGGACATTGCTCCAATTGGACCGCATCCAACTGGATCGCACTCAACTGACCATTGCTCCAACTAGACCTCATCCAACTATAGACCACATCCAACTGAACCGTCAAGTTGGAATTTAGAGCGACACACTAAATTCCAACTTTCAAATCCATCTTTAAGCCGCCTGAACAAAATATGTCGCAAATGTCGCTTGCTTCCAGCGAGTGACTCAAAACTTACATACTTTCTGTTTCGAAAAAAATAAAAAAAAATAACAAACACTATAGTCTACAAGATCCGTAAATCTACCACCCACAAAAAGGAATGCTTGTTTTCCGCGAAATCATACATATTTATCACAATACAAAATAGAACTATCCGTTCATTAGTAATCGTAGTGTTTTATGTATTTTGTGACAATCGCTTTGAATATAGCTCTCAAACAGCTCAAAATTAATATTTGGTACAAATATTGTGTTATTTTCAACACAATGGCAACGGATTACTCTGTTACAGCTCGATACACACATTTCGCTGGAAATGAAGCTGTTCACATAAACCCCCCAGCCTGGCGCTAACACGCGTAAACAAGCCTCGAGATGTGGTGATTTACTGGACTGCAAAGTGTCGCGTGAATGTTATTAGATCGGCAGCAAACAAGAGTATAACGCTGAAACTGAGCGAGTTACAGACTAAAGACCGAGACCGATATTGGAAGGCGAGCACAATATACTATCTGGTTCATGTATTCACTACAGCAGACATTGGAAACTTTCGCAATCTCCTAGTCTCAAGGATTCGCGACATTGTGGGTAGACAACAGTAATTGCTTCGTATAGCGAGCGCTCCGCCTAAAAACTAATTGCGGGCGGCCAAAGCACTGGCAAGAACATAGTTTCCCAAGTAGTGCCTGCCGGATTATATTTAGAACAGTCGGTAAACTTGACGGTGAGAGAATCGAGGGTTGGTACCTAATTAGTTACCGAGAAACGTAGTAAACATCACAGTATAGTCCCAGCCACAATTGTCGGCATCGTGACCGTAATCGTAATCCGGTAATATTGAAAACGTTAACTGACATGGTTCTTATGGCGCTGTTCTCAACAAAATCGTAATGTCGTAATGATTTAGCATGGGAAAATGTACGATTTCGATGCAAATCCCGATTATGATCACGATGTCGACAATTGTGGTTGAGCCATACAGTACCAAAACTATTTGAACATAGATATAAATATTACAACTTGCGAATGGCTGCTGCTCTGCGACACTAGCGCGGCGTAGCAGTATATGTTGGACATACGTTGTTTATAATAGCGTCTTTATTTTTCTTTTTTTTTCTTTTACATACAAAATACAACTGCACTGGTATATGAACAAATACATTAGGAAATAAAAATATTATGAAAAGAAAAAAAAATGGGCGAATTTAAGTACATATGTACTTTTCTTACAATTAACCCATGTACCCAAAGTTAAAGTTCTTCTACTTTATCAACTCTTCTACACCCACAGCCCATAGGATGGGGTTTTTGATACGAAGCGATTGCCAGTAAAGCATAGCTGGTATATTTGCCCTAACATCGTGATGATTGTAATCGGGAGATTGGGATCGCAACTGTACAAATTATCTCATGCTAAATCATTACGACATTACGAGTTTATTGTGAACAGAGCCATACGAACCATGTGTAAGTTAACTCTTTCACGATTTCCGAATTGCAATTGAAATCCCGATACCGACAATTGTGGCTGAGGCCTATCAGGGGTTCTCATGCTCTGACGCAGGCGTATAGCGTTAGTCGTTGGCCAATCAGGCAACGGAACGTCGTACGCGACTCCTCCCCATTTGAAAAAGGAAGGATTCCTTTCTAAAAACGGGTATGTGTCGGGGGGTGTGAGAGGCACAGCCCCCCAGTTTAACCCCACAGAGATTTTGTTAGGGTATTTTGTCACTAACACGTTTAAATTACTTTGGAGAAGAGTCTACGCTTGTTTTTACGTAGATCTACATTTGTAGTGAAAAAATAAAAATAAAAATTGAAACATTCACTTTATAAAAACATTGGATGAGCACAAATATTAATACTACGTACAACAAAATGTTCAACATAATTCGTCAATATGTTTACAATCGATACAAAGTAGTACCGGTTTGGTATAGTCGGTATTTTTCAACGGTATACATACCGGCTCTTACCGCCCCACTTTAAGGACTGAACCACGTACACACTTCACAGCGTTCCGCGCGCCGCGAGCCGCGCCGTGCAACATTCCAGCGCGCCGCTAGCTGCGCCGCGCGTCTAGAAGTGCGCCGCGAGCAGCGCCGTGCAACATTTCGGCGATCCACTCAGAGTCGGTGTTTCGACGAACCTCAAAGGGATGCGCGCGCGCATTCGGACGCGCACCGTGCGTCACGCACGCCGTGCGTGATCCACTAGCTTCATCCAATATAGTACAGTAGCATCCATTATAGCTTCCACTTTCACCTTCGAGTTGTCATACGTGGAACATGGAGTGGACTAACGACTTATTGCTCAACTTAATCGAGGTATACAGAAGTAAAGAAGTTCTGTGGAAATCAAAGCACAAGTGCTATTTTAATCGGTTGATAAAGAATGATTTGTGGGAGGACATTTATGTTCAACTGGCATTTTTTGTTTGACGAGCCTTGTCAACAGAAAATGAAATCTTTGTTGTCTTCTTTGCGGCAGGAGAAGGAGGATAGTGAAAAAGAACCATCTATCAGTTTTTTAGACATGTAGTTGGTCCAAGTACCAGATGAAGACTGCAGGCCCCACGGGCCACTTGAATCGCGGCGCAGTTCGCGGCGAGGTTCGTGGCGCGGTTCGTTGAGTGGTTCGCGGCGCAGTTGCACGGAAATGCGCGCAAGTGTGTGCGCGACTTTAGTCGACGGGGATGCCTTAAGGAGAGAAAGAGGACGTAGCTATATTTTATAACCGAGACACCCCCAATGATGGGTGATCTCAAGCTTTAGCTGTGTAATCTCGTATCTGACCACCGCGCGGCCGCAGGGCACAGAAGCGGAACTTGAGTGGCCGAGAAGAGAAATGGTTATGGTCCTTGTGAGGTTTATTCGTTTGAACTTTGACCTGACTCGTTCTTTTTCCCGTGATGACTGAGGTCGTAAGAACTAACGAGACTGTTCGTTTGTCACTCGTGGTACAGCCGGTGGTAGCGATAACATTCATTCAATTACTTGAGACCGTATCCAGCCAGGCCAGTACGGTCACTATTAGTGAAATGCTTGCACTGTGTGAATCGTGGATCAGATTGTGTCGTGTTGTAAATAAAAGTAAAGTCTGATGTGAAATACAATTCAAAAGATATTATATTGTAAAATTTTCATCACAACGAATGCCACTTCTTAATCCTTCTCACAAAACTCTAAAAAATATCGTTTATTATTTCAAAAGTTACCGTTTGACTTACGTTTTTAAATTTCTCTGCACCAGGCACTCTTACTTTTTATATTATATATAAATTATTTCACCTGTGTGTATTTTTAAAGTTTGTTTGCTCAATTTAAACTTTGGAAATGTAATGTTATAACCGATTCTAGGTTCGGCCGTTTTTTTTTTTTATTTTTTTTACTTTACTTTGGACCTTTAACCTGCCTGACGTCTGTATCATACGCATGTATGTAAACGGTGATTTTCGAGCCGTCGTAGCAACGAAGCACATAGTAAATTGTATACAATCCCGCACTTAGAACCATTGTTTGTAACGGTATGAGTGGGTAGACTATAAATACAAATTTATTTTTATTTATTTACTTACCAATTCCAACTTTATACCAGAGTATTTCAATATTCAACAGCAATAAAAATGCATGAGGTAACATGTTAAATCTTTTCATCACTACCTTTTTATGCAGACTCGTATAATAACAATTCATACGGGTTCATCTTGAACATTCGCAACGCAAACAAACTAAATCATGAGTTTACTTTACCTGGTTGAAATTGAACATTCATATAGTACCTTAATATTTCGGCCGATAATCATGAACATACGGATAACCGGTGAGATTGACGATAATTTAAGTGATAGTGTTGTGTAATTATTTGTAATTGTAGTGTATGTAATTGTTGTAGTCCATGCCACGCCCTTCTTGTTTGACATGCCTGATGTATGGGGGGAGGGGGGGGGGGGGGGAGGAGAAGTGAACGGTGGATTATATATCAGGATGACACCAAAGTCCTGTTACAACCGATGTTGTATTTTACAGTATTTGATGACACAGTGTTTTATTTGTAAAATCTATCACATATAACACAGTGGTTATGGATATATCTAGTAATAGGTATATATTTCACCAGGAAAATGTTACTAGACATATTTCACAAGGCAAAGGTTATGGGTTAACTGATTAGTGAACTATCGATGTTCTAACTTCTACCGAGTGTATAACAGCAAATACGAGAATGTGTTTTGGTGTGACAATTAACAAGGGGATACCAACAAGTGTTGAAACACCTTTTTTATTAATCTGTATCCGACATGTTTGGCCCGTTTCGTTTCGAAAATGTTTTTTATTTAAAATGTCGAATGAATTTAATATGATAGACATTAAATTAATTCGGATAAACATAATATAAATAAATAAAATACGCCATTCACCGTGGGGCTCGTGTAAGGGTTGCCGCACACTAGGCCGGCACGGCACGGCACAACACGGCACGGCATGGTGTACGGAGGTTAGTTTATTCACATTCATACCGTCGTTTTGACGGGTTGCACCGTGCCGTGCAGCGCCGGGCCGCGCCGTGTCGTGTCGTGCCGTACCGTGCCTTGTCGCGCCGTGTCGTGCCGTGCCGTGTCGTACCGTGTCGTGCCGTACCGTGCCTTGTCGCGCCGTGCCGTGCCGTGCCGTGCCGTGCCGTGCCGTGCCGTGCCGTGTCGTACCGTGTCGTGCCGTACCGTGCCTTGTCGCGCCGTGCCGTGCCATGCCGGCCTAGTGTGTGACAACCTCTGAAAGGAACAACGACCAAACGAGTCCCAACGTACGAAACGCGTCGATCTAAGTGAGGCTGCATTGAAGTGGTTGAGCTCATCCGAGGCCGTCGCTAGAACGAAGTGAGTATAACGAAGGCCACGGCTCATCTCAGCCATTTCAACAACTATCTGTCAAGCCGCAAAGTTGTAAATCTTCAAACGCGAAACTTGGCAAGTAATTCACAGTCCTGTAAGTTGGGATATCTTAGGTGTGCATTCAACTACTTGTTAATTGCCTTTGTTAGTCTTCCAATTTCAATTCGAATTACGTCACCCACTTCCAACATGAACTTTCTCTCATATAATGTGTGCACGAATTTAGGAAGCTGTGCCTGATTCGAGCTTCGTTCGCTGGTCCTACACTTTACAACAGTGTAAGTAAGTGTGAGTATACATAGCCGTTCTTTTGTACCCGTTTAAGATTATACATATGTTTATGGCGTTCGCCTGTAGGTAAAACTTAATTTAATACAGGCGAACGTCATACCAATATTTATACCAAATTAGTTGTCTGTGTTTATACTGTTACACGGTTACAAAGAACGACGAAGTATACTTACACTGACTAACACTATAGTGTAAAGTGTAGGACAGGCCTTGTTCGCCGGTCCTACACTTTACACGAGTATAAGTAAGTGTAAGTATACGTAGCCGTTCTTTTGTACCCGTTAAGAGTGTAAATATGTTTAGGGCGTTCGCCTGTAGGTAAAACTTAATTTAATTACAGACAAACGTCATACAAATAATTACGCTGACTTACACGGGTACAAAGAACAGCTATAAGTACTTACCAGTGGCGTGCCGTCCATGGAAGCAATGGAAGCATTGCTTCCATTTTATTTTTAACTAAATTACCTATGTATACCCTCAATGCTGGCTAACAATATCGCTTACCAGTAACACTAAAATAGAATTAATGAACCAAACTTAACTACCCGAATTATGCGAAATAACTGACAGCGCAATGAAAAATCCTTGTACCATATTCTACGAGTTTGAATTCGAGCGCCAGGCCTTCGCTGTGGGCCAAGCGACGAGGGTGGCCGAGGGTTGACGAAGAAAAGCCGAGTGGAAGCAATGCCTCGGATTGCCTCCCTTTTGCCTCCACCCAGCACCCGTAAGCCAGACTGTTCCGAGAGACACGTGGGTTTGAAAGTTGTTCGTGTTTTTACCTCTTTATAAACGTTAAACTGTTTCGTTTATTTTCTAAATTCATTCAGTGTGAGAAAGAATGCGATTCTACATTGATTCGTTGATTATTTGAGTATAATTGTAGTGTGTGACAAATGTTTGGTGTGTTGTTCATCTACGCGCGAATAAGCAATATGAAGGATTGCTTCCGAGTCTGCGGGCTCGATCGGATCGCTTGCTGTGGGCCAAGGATCTAGGTCTAGCGCGGATGTGGAGGATCTAGGTCTAGCGCGAATGTGCACTCCTTTCTGAATTTGTACTATCAACTTTCAATAACCATGAATATGATTGAATGTTATGTAATCGATGAATTATTTGCGCGTCCATTTAGCACTCGATCTTTTCAAGAAAAATGTGCAATTATTGAGAGTGGCCGACCAACATCAGCTCTGCCAAATCTCAATTCAAAAACCAAAAAATGCACTCGGCATTTTAGCACTGATATTTTATAATGGATCAGATTTTTGTTCGTAAATTTCTAATGGTAAATTGCCTAAAACTCGTTAAAAGGCTCGTACGGCAATCACGATAATCCAAAAAAATCCGGGGCTATGCGCCCCGGACCCGCATTGACTGGGGGGCCTTCCCCCCAGACCCCCCCATGCATGTATTAGGTGGGGGGGTCTCACAAGTGCCATTGCCAAGGGATTACTTAAAAAAGTAGTTGCTTCCCCCATTAGAAAAGTCACGGCACGCCACTGGTACTTACACTGACTTACACTATAGTGTAAAGTGTAGGACATGCGAACAAAGCTAAGGTAATGTGTTTGCCCCAGAGCGCAATATGTCAAACTCAGCAACTTTGACGGGTAAATCCACCCGTCGCTTCCAACCCCCAACGGAGGCTTTTCTTAGTTTTCCCGCTGATGTACGTGACCCGTCGTAGGTGGGAGTGGGAGTTACTGGTCAAGACGTCTTTACTTGAGGAAGATATCTTTTTTCTGCTCTATCGGCAACTGACAGATGTTCAATGGAAACTTTGATTGCCATGACGCGTGTTCGAATCCAACCACACATAATTTAGGAAGCAGATTCTTATAAAGGAATGTTTTTAAAGGTAAAACAGAGCCTAACGTACTAAATGAACGTTTGTATTGATTTCTTGAGAACGCTTAGAAATATTTAAAAAGTGGTTCAAACCCGGGATTTGGTTTGGTGTCAGCAACAGGTTTTTTTGCCGTTAAAAACTTAAAAAAAAAAACTGTTATCCTTTCAAATTGTTATTTGTCAATTAATTATAGATAGTTGAATTTTACAGAAATAACAACCTCAAACCAATTAATATATTTGAATTTAAAAAATGTATAGTTCATACAAACCAAATTATGGGCATACGATCACTGTAATTTAATCGTTCTCAAAATATTATCGTCGATTGCCGTTGAATAAATATATTCGTAGGAGATTGTATCATAAAAAAATCCAATATTTATTTTTATATCTATCCAGTATACAATTCAATTTAAAAACTGATTCACAAAATGGGTGAATAAATAGGCTACAGCTAATCCTGTGGATATAACAAACAGAAGGATTCAGAACAGAATGTATTCGAGAGTAACAATGGATATAACAAACAGAAGAACACAGAAAGGAATGTATTTGAGTGTAACAATGGATATAACAAACAGAAGAACACAGAACAGGATGTATTCGAGTTAAACAAATAATCGCCAGCTGCTTGAATGTCGAATACTTGTGGGTGACTGTTTGCTGTCTATCTACTCGGTTATAAGAATTCGAGTGTAACAATGGATATAACAAACAGAAGAACACAGAAAGGAATGTATTCGAGTGTAACAATGGATATAACAAACAGAAGAACAAAGAACAGAATGTATTCGAGTGTCATAATGGATATAACAAACAGAAGAACACAGAAGAGAATGTATTCAAGTGTAACAAAAAATATAACAAACAAGAAGAACACATGACAGAATGTATTCGAGTGTAACAATAATCGCCAGCTGCTTGATTGTCAAATACTTGTGTGTGACTGTTTGCTGTCTATCTTTACTCGGTTATAAGAACTGACTTTCACTTATTGAGTAGCAAACGCTATCAAGTCATCACGGGTAAACTATAATATTATGCTGTATGTCACCATTGAGACGAACTGTTGTCTTTGTCGTATTGATATTCACTTGTATAGCTCTCGCAGAATAATGACCAAGATATTGCTCAATGATTTTGCAAATAATTCGACAACCATTTCCAGGAAGTTGTATAGATACACGTTTTCTACAGACACGGCGTTTTCTATTCGATTTCCTTCCATGGTTTATATATTGATGAAGGCAACATTGCTTTTTTGTTTACATTTTTCACTTATTTTGGAGGCAATTCCAGACTTACCGAGAGGAATGTCAACAATTCAATCACCAGTTTGTTTACTTTAAATCTTGTTCGATTTTCATCTTCTTTTATATGGATATTAAAAGAAAAGAAAGAAAAATCGCATGGAACAGCCTTAGGAGGTTTGCTCAGTTTTATCAATGGATTGACGGAATGTACCACACAACCTGCCAACAGCTTTTACAGAAAGAGGAATAGAAATTTGTGAATTGATAAGGTTGATAGTAGAAAACATGATATTTTTCCTGAGACGGTAGACACGGTTGCTTTGTACTGTGGACGATACAGATTACTTTGAAGATATAATTTATTTCGAATTATATCGAATATTGAGCAGTATAATATATATAAATGTTCACACGATCATCTTGCTAAATAATAATAAATATTTCTCTGTAAAGTGACTGTAAAACTTGATTACATTGAAAGTTGAAACGGTTTAAGGTTCACTATGGACACATCTAATTTTAAGGATATCTTAAAAAAACGAAACAAGCTGTTAGAAAAGCTTTCAGGGTTGCATCACTTCAACTCAGTATCATATCTGCAGACTAACGCCTTCCACCATAGCAAACCTAGCATAATAATAATGTTTCGTAGGAAACCTGCCTATATATATATACCTGCCTTAACTATATATATAATATATAGTTAAGAAACTGTAAGAATGACGGCCCCCTCCTTATCCCCACCACTGCTACCTTACCCTCCTCAACTCCATGAAACAACAAACTGAACATCTGAAGCAAACTGATTTTCAGTTACGTATTTCATTTTGTCAGGTGGTCACGGAGTTGGGGGGGATCGGGTAGCTGTGGAGGGGATATGAAGGGGCCGTCATTCTTACAGTTTTTCAACTATATACGCTTTGGAATCGGCACGGATCCATATCGGAAAATTACAGAATAAGGGTGGACACTGGACAATCCATATCTCTCTTCAGGTGACTAACTAGGTACCCTATTACGATATTTGAAATAGTTGGGAAGGAATGTCCGAGAGCCGTTGCTATGACTCAATCCCAGAATGTCCCTATAGTGATTGAGGAAAACCTTGGAAAAACCTAATACAGTAAAAACCACTAATAACCTAGCCTTCAGTCCGAATTGCCGGTAACGGGTATCGAACCGACTACCTCCCGCATTAGAGCCTCGTGCGCTACGCACTTAGCCACCTGTGCTGTGTAGCAAACCTGGCATAAAGTCTGTTAGCAGATGGACTGATATTTACCGGGGGCATGTTTTGTGAATAACATGGACAAGACGGCGTCGATCGGCGTTTTTTAACTAGGAATTCTTTCGGGGGAAGGGGCCGGGGGGGGGGGGGGGCGGTGGTCTTCAGGGGAAAACGAGGTGTGGGAACAGCAAGCACTGCCGCCGGAGGCTTTCTCGACGAAGACGAAAAATTGTCTGGAATATTAAAGAATCTAGAGCTTTTGAGAGTCAAAGGATAAAATTCGAAGCATTGCCCATTTATTTTATATATATTGCATTACTGTTTACAGTAGTTCCTACAATGAATGAGCTGAATGATGTATATAATATTTTATATTATATATAATACTATTTTTTAATATTAACTATGTATATAATATTTCACACACTTGTTATCCCTAACAACATAATATTTTTGATAACAATAATTATCATTAACCTATCTTTAAAATATCAGCCTCGAGTTTCGGTGGGTTGGGGGGGGGGGGTGAGCCCTCTAAACCCCCCCTCCCTAGTAACGCCACTGACCCAAGTTAAGTTAGTACATAACATTCGCGTGTTTCTAATTTGTAAGGCAGTGACAGGTATGTACTTTGTACCGTGCTCATGTTTCTATGTGAATAACACGAAGTCAGCCCGGCATAGCTGCGCATATCGTTGCTGAGTAAGCGCGGGTACATCTGCAAGTCATGAGCGGCTCATTAGCATTGGCTTACAACTTACAACTTAGTACACGCACCGTTAGATTGCGTCTACTGAATAGAGAACGTTTCGTAGGTGGCGGGCTTGATTTGGGCAAATTCGAATCGGATATGAAGTAATTTCTGAATAATGAAACAATGAAATAATTTTTTAAGTTCGGCTTATATGGGTTTCTCTATACTAATGTAATAAACTAATGTAATTAAAAATACCTATGTAATTATATTATTGTATTACATGTATGTACTCTTGTTATGAGAACAAAAAAACATACAAACTAAGAAACAAATATTAAAATTAAGGGGAAAGGATAGTCTCGCTGTTAAATACCTCGCCAAAAAAACGTTTTTTGTTTATTTTGAGAACGCTACACAAAATTGAAACGGGGACAAGGAATGAAGTTTATGAGAGCTAAAAGCTGAGATAACAAAATTGAAAATGTTAGAACCATCATTAGGGCTGCCAATTAAAGAATTATGTCTGCGCTCGTAAAAAACGCAACGATTGCAATATTTGAAATTTTAACTCAGTTTTTAGTTCTTCCGAAACTACATTGCCGACACTTTTTTAATATAGTGCGTTCTGTAAATATAACTTAACAAAGCGGTTTTTGCAGTGAGACTATTCTTTGTCGTTATAAATAGAACCATTTGGAGAATCACTAAACTCACTGCAAGCTTGTGTTGGAATTGATACACAATTTGCAAAGACGATGTAAAACGTAAGCACCGTAAAAAATACTTTGCATTGAGATGAATGATATATATAATATATGAATATATATATATATATATATATATGTTGGAGAGGGTTTTTGGGTATTAGTCCACGTTTTGTGAGGAGGTTGTTTTTTCACATACCTTTTTTCACAACGTTTCGCCGTCAAATGTTGCGGCATCATCAGGTGACAGGTCCGGGTCGCGTGTGTTGTCGTCGCGAACGCCTGGGCTCGACTGTACCGAGAGTGTTGCAATCCTTGTCTCGGTACAGTCGAGCCCAGGCGTTCGCGACGACAACACACGCGACCCGGACCTGTCACCTGATGATGCCGCAACATTTGACGGCGAAACGTTGTGAAAAAAGGTATGTGAAAAAACAACCTCCTCACAAAACGTGGACTAATACCCAAAAACCCTCTCCAACATCTCAGTTTGTCTACGAAAATTTACGTCTCAACATATATATATATATATATATTAAAACACTTAAGCTTTCGTGGCCAGGATTTATATCAATAAAATTGAGGGGGTCAGAAGCCAAAGGGGTTAAGTGACATTTTGGTCAAACTGAGATAAATGGACTCAAAGTTGGAAAGGGATACCTAATTCTAGGGATGCCATGCAGTTCTGAAAATAATTGGGTTAAAGAAAAAATACACTAGGAAATATTATGTAATTGCATTTTTTAATGTTTCATTTGAATACCACCGATAATGTATGCATTACTGAATTATCAGCACTTATACCATTTGGCTTCTACACCATTATGATTTATTTTCACGTATACCAAAAAATGTTCAGTGCAAATGATAGTAAAAAAACACCTTTTGCCCACTTTTTGGTGTCCCTCGTGTGCCACGATATCACTCGTCAGGGTCAGATACGAGGAGTTCCCCGTCATTTTCTTCCAGAGTGTCGGAATCACTATCGCTTGATTGATGTGCATCGCGACTAACTCTTCCACGCCCTTGTCCCCTTCCTCTATGGCCCGTTCCTCCACGACGTCTACAACCTCGCCCTCCGCGAGCTCTTCCACCACGAGTACGTGCTCCATGGCAACTGCCGCGATTAGCAGCATTCTCCTGAGGTGCACCATCGTGACGCAGTTTGTCGTAGAAAGCCTCAAAAGCCGCAGGGGGAATGAGGCTCCGTAGTTCTTGAAGGTTCTGCCACTTCTTTACTTTAATTTTCACTGGTTCCACATAAAGTTGGGCGAGTTCTCTACTATTTGGGTTAACTGGGTGCCCGGTTTTCCGCGGTTTCCGCCAGTCAGCGGTACGAAATTCAATATCTTCGGAAAGAGTTTCTTTGAACTTGAACTGATAGGGCTTATTTTTCTCGTAACGGAACCATTTAATGTCGCGCCACTTTATCTGGAATCCGCCATTATCCTTCTTCATTTTGTCATTGACAATATCATCCAACGTGACTAACGACTTAAAGTCAGTTTGCTGCATTTTGTGAACAATAAAATTCTTGCAAGATTTACTGACAATCTCACACCAGTCATCTGGCACAAACACATACTTGGCGCCTTTCTTTTTTTTCTCGATCAAGGCGAAGTCTTGGTCACACTCCATGTATGTGTGCCCTGGCTCCAAGAACTTATGGTCGATAACTTCGAGTGCAGTATTTTGGACCAAAAACATGAATAATTTAGTGATATTTTTATTCTTGTTTTGGCCACCACACGAGTCACTATAAGCTATCAAATGCTTCACTTCATTTGGGAGCATGTCAATGAACTTTTTAAGACAGGAACCAACTTCATGTGAGCCTCTTGAGGCTGTTCCTTCATCCCACATGTACATGTCAGCTTTTTGGTTAGCTAAGTTGTGGATGCCAAAGTTGTATGTCCACAACACACGGAGGTAAAAAACTTTGTTTGTACTTAACATTGGAGTTGGTAAAGTTTTTTGTAAGTCGAACGCTATGGCAACCGTGTCGTCTCTCACCTTGGCATATTCTTTATCCCTCAGTTTAGAAGCCATGGCCGCATCCTTCATTCTGTGATGTAACTCACGTTGGATCTTTAAAGTGTCTTCAGTTTCTTGATCACTACAGACTTTTAGTAAATTATTGTACGTGTCACATTTATTGCACGTGTCTGTTTGTGGGGGGTGGAAACTAAGATTTAACTCTTTGTTGAAAATATCAGAGTACAGCCATTTCTTAACCGGAATTACGGGTGGTTCCCTTTCCGAACAATTTTCTACGTAAAGTTCGTAGAGCCGAGAAATATTTAAGTCGGTATTGAGATACCGTAAATTAGGGTTGTTTGCTCGGGAATAATGGCTTTTGTATCGTGGGAACTGATTTATGTGATCACGGACATGACCCCTACCTTGTTCGGAAATTTTGTTGGTAGGCTCACGCTTGCCACGTTTATCCAAAGGGGATATGCCAGTATCCGATTTACCACTGCTGGCTGTACTAAATCGGCGATTAGTAATGTTCAATGTTTTTAAGAAAAACTCTTTACAAACCCTCTTTTCAAATAAAAAAATCTCCGTGCTAAATTTTTTATGCCTCCTAGCCTCTGGAACGTTTTTGGAGCGTTTCGGAGTTTTTACCTTAAGAGACGAACAAATAAATGCTGTCTGAAGATTAGTATTTCCTAAATTCCAAAATTCTTGGAAGACTTCAGCACGTTGCTCTTCCGAAATGTTCTCGTTACATTTGTACCTGCAGTTATGATCGTAGCGCTCCAATGCCTTTCCATCCTTCAGTACACCACTTCGATTACTGTATGCTAGCCCTCGAACCCTTTTTCCCCGATTTGAATCTCGTTTCCATTCAGCTGGATGCCTGGTTCGTTTTCGACCTCGTCGATTTTTTTCAATTTGAACTGTGGCGTCTTGATCTGCACATAATGATACCAATAATTAGGCAATGGCTTACAAATAAGACTAACGTACACACATATTTGTGGCTTCATAATAACAAATTGATAATATGCTTACCATTATCCGTTTGGTTCAATGCTTCCAATTGGACCGCTATGTCAACAGCACCATCATTTTCACAATCACCATTAAGGTCACCGTCACCTAAAAATAAATTTGGAAACATTGTACTGAAAGGCCTAATAGCTTGATTAAAATGCCAACATGATAACCATCAAATGATTTTAAAGGCATTCTGACATGTTCATACATTAGTCTAGGGTAATTCGTACTAACCTTCATCTGAAGATGAATTTGAATTGGGTAATGGTTCATATGTCACATCATCAAGGTCAATTTCAGCGTCATCCTGACAGTCCTTGTCAACATCTGAAAATAATGATAAGCATATCTATGACTAGGGCCTAGGCTACAGATGAAGGTCAATGTCTGGACTCTGGGGCTAGGCCTGGGCCTGGGCCCTAGACTAAGGCTGTCACAAAGTAATATTTTCTCCGGTCTAAACCTATTTAAGTTTATCTAGGCCTAGGACTATCTAAGCCTAGGACTAGAACCTAGGACTACGTTAATACAGAACACTGTCTTAATTTCAGGCCTATGCCTGCAAAGGCATGGCCTAGAACGAATTGATTTTGAGGTTAAAGAAGACGAATATTTCATTACGATTTCTAAGTCATATTATGGACTTTTACAGCAAAAAAAGTATTTTTAATATGATCTGTACATTATTATTTATTAGTATATAATTACATGCCATAACTAATACAGGAACATGTATTTTACCTTCAAAATCCAATCGTCTACTTGGGCCCGCTTTGACAGCTTCTTCCATGTTGGTACATGCCACTTGGATCATTTGGCTTCTGAAGTATTTTCGCATTCTTCGTAGAAGTTTATTTTCACACCGCTAGAGTGCAGCACTTACTTACATTTTCACTTATATCATTTGGCCTCTAAGTAAAAGCACATAATAGCTACCAGAATCCGCACCTAACTCATTTAAAAAAAAAAATCACTTAACCCCTTTGGCTTCTGACCCCCTCAATTAGAATAATTGCGGGTTATTCCGCCACGTCCTACCTCCATACTGTGCGAAACGTCGGCACAGTATGGAGGTAGGACGTGGCGGAATAACCCGCAATTATTTTAATTTTATTGATATATATATATATATATATATATATATATATATATATATATATATATATATATATAAATTTTATAATATTTTAAATTATATATAAAATTATTTTTAAATATTACTATTTATCTAATATTTTACACACTTGTTATCCCTAACAACATCGTATTGAAATGTGATATATAATGAAATGTGATTATAATACATTGATGAATGCCACATTGGTTTTTTGTAAACATTGTCCACCTATTTAGGAGGCAATTCTAGACAGAGAGGAATATCAACGATTCAATCACAAGTTTACAACCCGTAGTCTTCACATACATCGACCTCGTGCATGTTCAAGAAACATTTCAACAAACCACGCGCGAAACACATCACACAACTATTTGCATACTTTAATGGAATGACAGGAGCATCAAGCTTGTGCGCGTCACTTTATGCTTATATACACACACTACAAGTCAAATTATTATTGATGGTATTTTATCAACGCGCATGTTGAAAATGATGTATGCTGTGGAACACAGAAGAAAATAGTATTTGTAAGACAAGTCATGTGGTAAATTTTATTTATTTATTTAATAATTTTAATAAGAATAATAATAATAATATTAATAATAATAATAATAATAATAATAATAATAATAAAAATGATAAAAATAATAATAATAATAATAATAAAAATGATAAAAATAATAATAATAATAATAATAATAATAATAATAATAATAATAATAATAATAATAATAATAATAATGATAATAATAATAATAATAATAATAATATTAATAATAATAAAAATAATAATAATAATAATAATTTTGTTTAACAATTTTTTGCAGGAAACCTGCCCTGGGACAATTTGATTCACGTACCTCCTCTCTAAGTGTTGTAGTATTGGAATAGATAGAAAGGAATATCTGAAGGATGTTAGTATGACACAATCCAGAATTCGCCTTGTGACTGTGAAAAAGCTCGGAATCACCTTCAGTCGGGATTGCTAGTAGCGGGTATCGAACCGACGATTTCCAGAATTAGAGACTCGTGCACTGAGCCAACATCTATCGGTCCTTAAATCTATCTAATATTTCTAGTTTAGGGTGTATTCACATATTGCGCATGGCAGCCATAGTGGAGGCCACAATGTCATGTGATTGGTAGTTCATTGTTACTATGTTTCAGCTGGCGTTAGGTTTAAGTTCCACTGTTCTCCAACTTTTGTTTGCTATTATTACTGAACAGCAAGTTAAATAAATTCTCTCTTATTTCGGCCACTCTTTTTGTTGTTTACAATGGCACACATAATCATTTCCGTAAACTTTATCGGGAGATATACGTGTTCAAACTCTCATATTTCGCCCCAAACAATATTATTCGTTTTCTATTGACAGCTAAATGAAACTTGAAATAGTACTATAGGTGGCCTCCAATATGACCGATGTGACTTCACGTGAATACTCCCTATTCCTAATGCAATTATGAAATAATCTTTTCTTTAACACATGTGGTTTGTATGTGCCTGAGTATAGAAAGATATTTCGATCGATAATTGGGAAAAACAGTATCGAAGTCGTGGTACGGACTCAAACCTCTCGCGTTGCGTTCGAGAAAACCCGATGCGGAAAACCCCTCTTGTCCGAAATCTCGGTAATGAGAATCGAGCCTTCCCCAATTTTCCGAATCAAAGCACTGAACCACGTAGAAATAACACAACCCGGCACCGCCACCAAACATCTTAGAAAAACAAGGACTTGTATCCACTACTGCAACTACGGTCACTGTTAGTAAAGCGAACGCAGCTGTCTAGGGCTACAGTCTTCATTTAAGTGTGACATTTGGGACATCATATTATTGTTCACTTGCAGCAATGATCAACAACGAAAATGCTAAACAAACAAAAAACAAAAAAAACCTATAGCCAGGTAACAAACAAACAAAAGACATCAAAATTTTTAGATATAAAAATTGTTGTAGGCTTTCGTGGCTCGAGTAAATATTTTAAGATATGTTTGTTATGAACCTTGAGGTCTTTATTAATACGATTAATAATGATAACAACAATATTTGTAATTAAATTGTTGAATATTGTTCTATACATGCGATCTAGGTTCTCGTGATGTCATATATTAAATGGGGACTCGGTTGGGAAGGGGGGGGGGGGGGGATTTGGATACTGTTGGAATGTTGAATGCAATACCTTGTAGTTGATTTTCATCCCGATGTGCTGGTTATTCGCAAAATGTTTTTTTTGTACTGTAAAGTTCACAATTTGTAACCGAACTTCCGAGAATGCAGAGCTCCGTATCCTTACGCCATCGAAATCCAATAGAATCTCAGCAATTGCCGTAATTAAATGTAAGGCCGTTTGAAGAATGCAATTATTATGCTTGGTTTCATGGCGTATCCGTTAACGTTTTTTATTATTAATACCAGAAACTTGTTCATTATTCATAGGTTGCACGTACGTCACATCTTTGCGCGTGGCGGCCCCATTTGTGATCAAATTTTGACGTTGCCATAGAGAAACAAATGAAGCCTGTTTTGGTAGAACACATAAATTCTTGTTCTTTAAAATCCATCCTGTTTTTCAAATAAAATTGGTATGTGTTGTAATTTTTTATTTTTGTATTATGTTTTACTTTTAATTCTTAATTAGGTTTATTTATTACATTTGAATAGTACTTGCCAATGATCTAGGACTGGTCCTCCTCAATTGTGTCACAATCATGGCCGCTGTGACGTCACGTGGGAACTATGAATATTGCTCTCCGCATAAGCGGCAAGGATAAAATTATATAGATACTATAACGATAATAGTAGGGCCACTCAGTGCGGCGTTGCCATTTAGTTTTTGGCTTCCCTGTCTTGTCGGACCTGGGGCAGAGTCCTCCGCATCCACTCTGAGATCAATGACTCTCCGGATGTTGTCGACAGGGGTGAGTCGAGGGTAGGAGGGAAGGGGAATAGAGGGTCGCACTTAGTATTCTTGTCTCGTATCAACCAGCATGATGCGCATGGAAGTATAAATACAAAGTTTACATTGCTATACGTAACTAAATATCTGACTGTGCGCATGGAAGTACATACAAACAAAACTTACACTATACATAACTATAACAACTATACAGCTTACTGTGTGAATGGAAGTAAATACAAACCAAACATACACTACACATAAAATATTAATATAACATAACAGAACACTATACTAGACTTAAAAACATACTTTTGTTAGCAGTAAGCTATATTCCTTTGATTATTAATTAACATTTTTTAACATCCAATCCAGCTTAAAATGTTCATTAATTTAACGCAATAAAGATTTGTCTATTGTGTTTCTTTTCCGTTGTTTTCTTTGCCCAGCAAAGCTGAGTGCTGTCTTGAGCTCAGCTGGCAGGTTACGTTTTTTTTTTTTTTAATGCCGATTTTGTATTAACCTGTGTTAATCTACAGGACATTTCAGTTCGTACACATGTTTAACTGGTCTTACATTGAATTCCTCACTAAACGTGTAGTAACCCGTTCATATTATATCAATCACGTATAGGACATTTTTCCGATCGAATTAAATACATGTATTTCAATGCGACCCCGCACACTTGTCGGAAACGAAGCGACCGGCAGCCGCTGCATATATTCCGACTGCAGCTTCCGTCATCCGGTTCGCCGCGCTTCGCGACGGGTATATATATGCGCGCGGACCTTTAGGGCGCCCGCGCACTACACGGCCAGGCCGCGCGACCATGGCCGCGCGGCCAAAAACCATCGCGACTTTGCTCCGCGACTTGGTCGCGCGACCACAAATATGTAGTTCAAATTTGTTTGATCTCAGTTAGGTAGTTAGGTTAGTTAGGTAGTAGTCGGTGCGTATCGCGCAGGATCTCGTTGGCCGCGCGCGACCAGCCGGCCGCGCTTGCGACCAGCGGCCAAGTGCGCGTTGTCACTTTGACGGCAATGGTTCTCGTTGGCCGCGCGGCCATGGTCGCGCGGCCTGGCCGCGTAGTGCGTTTGAGCCCTTAGGGTAGACATATTGCAAATAAATCGTGTCCAGACACTCACATTCTTTAAGTTTATTGACAGTCTTTCAGACTTAGGAAAACAACTGCAATCTGCAATTAAAATACTGGCAGTAAGCAAAAGAGAAAAGTAAGTAACGACGTTTAACGTATACGGAGACGTATCTGTGTTCCCCCTCTTACAAGAAAACATTCCCTACTTGAACTGACATTCATTTGAGAATGTCTTACTATGCGTTGTATAAACTGAATCGAAGTTTGTTCATGGAACCGACCAATATTTGTAATTCAAGAATACTTCTCTTTTATTTTCACACACAACTTTAAACTCTAATGGAAGCTATGACACAAAACATAAAGTTCACCTGTCGTTTAAAACTCTGCGTAGCCCATTGTATACATTGAACATCGTTGTTTGTAGTTATATCACGTGTGTAACCATAACGTATTTGACTACCGGTCAGATCAGTAGAGATTTTTTTAACCCTACAATTTATGACTCACATATAACGACAATGCAGTAATACGTCATCGATATGTGCATTTGCATGGAACAGAAATAACAACGCTGACAATAAAATGAAAAACTCACTATAGCCTTTATATAAATCAATGTCTGTGGTAGAATGGCTCATAATATTGAATACTCTTTTGTTCAGGAGTATTCTAATTCTTTCGTGGAACGTATACATAACTATTTTACATTATTATAACATATTAGATGACAGAGTACAATGTCAATGTGAATTATTGTGTACTAACATGAATGGCAGAGTATGCAGGAAGCACTTGACCTGGTAGTCAAGGGCAGAATGTGTCACATCGCTGACACGAGCAACTGCAGTCGACAGCGCAATTGACTTCCGATCATAATCAGTCAAGTAATCAATCGGTTCACAAGCAGCTGTTGGAAGGTAAGAATTATGATTTATCTTGGTGAAATAATTCTAAAATGGATTCAGATAGAATATTGTGTGTGGAATTATTAGCTTGCATAATAGTTCAAACGCCTAGAGGTCATGTCAAATAACGAGATTGGCGTTGGACAAGTTCTTAAATTTTAAATGTGTCATAAGAAAATAACGTTATTTTAAACTGGAAATAGAATAATCATTAATTGATACATTTTGAACCGTTTTAATCTCACCATATCGTAATTATTTTTATATTAGTCATTTCCATATTATTTAGTAATAGTTAGTACACTTTGTGTTACGGGATTTTCCGTGTCCTTTCCTGTCAACCTCCATTTTTAATGTAATGTATTGTTTGCCATACTTACTTGGTAAATGTAATAAATATGAATTTAATTAATTATTTGATAAGTAATTGAGTAGCTGATATTTCATATTTTTCTCATACATTGTAGGTATACTCATTCAAAATACTTCGCAGACTTATTTACAACTCTCGTTAGAGCAAGCTCTTTTAATATTCCATCAGTTTCAAAGTAGTTTCAAGCATCTGTTAGTGTTCTGGAACTTCCACAAGAAACGTCGAGTTGTCAGTATGACTGATACCTATTTTATTAAATTATTAATGAAATAGTTATCGCAGTCATACTGATTATATTAATGTTAAGTATATTTATCATTCAGTTTGTAGGGCTTCCCAAACCACAGCATCCTTATTTTTCAGATTTCTGATTTCGATGTCCATTCTTGAGATATAATTAAAACATGAACATTTTCTGCAGTTTTTGACGTAAAGATATCCTTAAAAGTACCTCTTCTTCTTATTGCACGCAGTTTCAATAGGAAGATGTGATAAGCCGAGGAATGAAAAGAGAATGTCAGATTAAACATTATATTAGCTCATTTTATAATAGTATTTAGATGCATGTTTCTATGTGTACAGATTCAGGTATACAAGAGGATTAGGTGAACGGAACGTGTATGTAAACAATAATTAGTCAAGTTGTGGTGTTGGATATGAATAGATGTTGTTTTGACCTTTTAAAATCGAAATTATAGAAATATTCACAAGAGATATTATCAGGGTGTGCAGATAACAAAAAAAATGTTTGCTAAATTCATTACGTTTGTGTTAAACACGATAATACAATAACATCGAAGATACTAAACGTAAAGCACTTTGCATATATTTGTTTTCGTTGTCTGTAGACCCTGATAACATCTCTTGTGAATCTTCCCACAATTTCTCTTTTAAAAGTTTTTTAAAAGATACGAAAAGAAAACCTGGTCCTGCTCAGCCTTAATAATGGAGGCTTAGTGAACAATTTTGACGTAAATCGAAATGTAAACAAAATCGTTAAGAGGAAGGACTACAGCCAATATTACAACCCCACGAAATAAATTCATTTCGGTCATTTCTCAATATTGCCACACAATATCGAAAACAAAATTAATAATCTTATTTTGGATTCGTGGGAGCTCAATACCTTATGAAAAAGATTTCTGAGTTTGCATTGAGTATAATTGTTATTGGTTATTAACTTAGGTCAAGTCTTACAATGTCCCAATAACTACTTATTCGTCGAATAGCTTGTTTTCTCCATGGCAACCACCAATCAAAGCCCTTGAAATCATCCAAATAGCTTAACTGCTACAAATAACTTTCTTATTAGGAGATTGTAAGACCGGCCCATAATTCAAAAGTTAATTAACAATTACAACTATAATAACTACAAACTAACAAATCTTTTTCATACGGTATTGATCTCTCACAAATTAAAAATAAGAGTGTCACTTTTCCGATATTGTGTGGCGTTATTGAGATATGACCAAAATACGTTAATTTCGCAGGGTTCTAATATTGGCTGTAGTCCTTCCTCTTAAAATGACAGAAGTTTGTACGACGAGTTGATGCACACGTGGCCTTGCCGATTGTTTTCATGTTGAGTAGTACTATGACCTACATTATTCAGCGATATCTCGTCATAAAATGTACGCGATAGTAGGCTCGGAAAGATGCAACGTGTTTATTTCTTTATGAACATTTTATGGTGGTACATTTTATGGAGGTTTCGGGTCAACCACCGAACGCTACGATACACGTCACACAGCACAGTCAACGAGGGGGTGTTGTTTTTTAAGAGCGAAGGGTACCTCTACGCCAAAAACCGCGGAAAATATTCATTTTCAAATTATATCTCAAGAATGGATTTCGAAATCGAAAAAATGAATCAAGAACGCACTGTGGTTTGGTAAGCCTTAAATACTGAATGGTCTAATTGTGTCTTACATTATAATTAGTATATGGTGGTTTTTATTTATAATTAATTTTATTACTAGTTATCGATTTAATAATCAAAATAACTATACGCTAATGGTTATAATTCTTCATTCAGTATCTAGGATTTACTAAAACACAGTGTGCTGTTGACTCAGATTTTCGATTTCGAGTAGCATACTTGAGATACAATTAAAAATTACTTTCCTGCAGTTTTTGGCGTAGAGGTACCCGTTGCTCTTAAGACATTTCCTTGTGGACCGCTCTACACCACGCCGGGGGAGGGGGGAGCGGGTCGTGTGATTAATAGAAACTGCACCACTGTGAACCTGCATCAGATAGTATAAGTTACATTCAGTGTAGGACTGCAACAAAAGTAAACTAATGTCTCTTCTAAACTGGCCGTGTAGAAGTGCTGCCAACCAATCATGTCAAGGTTCAGTGACTTCGGGGTACTGATTTCTGAACTAGAATACAATGCTACTTTTACACTCGTGAATTTCAGGTTGCGTATTTTGTAATTTACAGCTTATTGTCACCAAACATGTTAGAACTAATACATAGGGGATGGTCTACTAAAAAGTGGCTTGTAATTATATCCACTTGCACAATATCAAAATGTAGACTTTTACTCTGACCAGCTAATAAATTGAATCGAAATACATGTCACTAGAGTACAGGAATGCATTTACGCAGACGTTGGGGTCGGGGCAGTTTTAGCTGCTGGGATTCATGAAGCAAAGTGAATTTGTGCTCTTTTTGTTTCGCTACCAATACCACTAATGCACCAATAAACTTGGCCCCGCCTCAAACCTTTCCCACCTACATTCTAAATAATAACTAATACGTATAATTTCATTTCCCCAAATCCCAAATTCAGACAATTGTTAATAATAATAATGCGACATCTACGGCGATTATCACCGCGTATAGTTAACTGTATCTGCAGGTCGATTCTGTATGGGCGACGATAAGTTTATCAGCGGTTTTGGTCGTTACTGAAAGCGAACGCAAGGCGGTGATTGGGTCATCGCCACTTCCTAACAACTGAAACCGGTGCAGATAAACGTATCGTCACCCATTCAAAATCAGTGCGCGGATCTTCACGACTTGTGAGTGGAACGGACATAACCACGGAAGTCGTTATTTTCGCACTTCGGATTGATCGCACATTGTTGATTTCAAAGTGCAAAATGGCCGCCAACGTAAAATACTAGGAAATCAAATGGGATTCACTGGCTCACCCTCCAACAGCGTTGCAGGGTCAGTAAGGCAGCGACTACCGGGCCTATTCCCTTTCTCAAGGACGAGCTATCATGACGTCACGGTCTAACATGGCGGCTGCAAAGAGTATTTGTGGTGGTCTTTGTTTACAAATAAGTGCAATCCTACGTCAGTACTCCTTGGCTCTAGGGGCAAATTTTCCCTCTAGGATCGCGATCGCAGAGCTTCTGTTCTTATAGATACGCTTCCTAGCGGGAAAACTTGTCCCTACAGTCAAGGAGTACTAACGTGGCGCGCGCATCGTCTACAGTGGAATCAGCATTGAGAAACATAGTGGATGAATGGAGCCTCGATCTGTTGTTCCCTCTCGGCTCATGCTCTTTCCACCCCACTCAAACGGCATCTAGAAAACATTGACCCTCACCATTGTAATATTTCAGTTGCTCTGTAATTGACCGCACTTCGACTTCCGTAGACGAATGTTTTCGAGATTTCTGTACAACTTCTTTTTATGGCCGCTTCTATCGGGTACAATAGAGTCCGACTGCATTCATCTACTTTGGTTCTCAAGTCTGATTGGACTTAAGCTTAATGCGGATTGGCCGATATTGCAATTGTCTATAAACAAAGACAACCAAAAGTGTCCCTTGTTGCCGCCATGTTAGATAATGACGTCATAATAATTTGCCCTTATAGAGCGAATACTTCATCATCGGTTAGTTTGAAGTTGCTGCTGGTATTGCCACGCTGGTAGTTATAGCTCTTGCCGATAGTGGCCGCTGTTGTTGTGGCTGTATCGAGTCGCATGTTGGATAGGATATCGCGTGACCTGTTATGGTATCACGTGCAAGTAGGACTGCCTGTATACCCTACCGCAACATTTGCTTGCAGTACAGACGGGAAAACATAAAATGACCTCCAATGTTATATGGAAAACAAGTATGCACCAAAGATAAATTCAACGAGAACAACTGTGCTCAGCTTGTAGCGCACATGCACGTTGGAAAGAAAATGAGGCGGCGGCGCAGTAAGCATTAACATTATTACCGATAGAGGTGGCTCAGCGGTAAGACGCGAGACTCTAATTCGGGAGGTCGCCGGTTCGATTCCGGCCACCGGCAGTCCCGACTGAAGGTTTTTCCGAGGTTTTGCTCAGTCGGAAAGTTGAATGCTGGGATTGAGTCCTACTAATAGCTCTCGGACATTCCTTGCCAGCTATCCATACGCCTTAACACCTTAATAACCTAGTTAGTCACCTGAAGAGGGGCACATAAGTTAAAGATGGTGTGCACCCTATAACGGGTATTCCTACGAAAAAATATTAAATTATTCACATTATTTGATAATGATGTGATTGATTGATTATTGATTGACGATGTGCATTACACATTGAAGGCGAATAAGTGTAAGACGCTAATATGTCCTTGTAAATAATTAGGGATAGGAAAAACTCGCTGGCAATGTTAGAACATGGCCGTAAGTTCAACTACCTTGCAGAACACCCGATCTCGGTCTGTCAAAATTGTTTAAAATGGTTTTAAATTTTCCTAAAATAAAATCAAAATAATATGTCATTCTATAGAGAATTTATCCTCTATTTTATTATGAATTGTTTTTTATTCCAATACGTTTTTCCGTTTGGCAGATGTTCTTAATTATGTGTGAAAGGTGTCCAGCAACATCACATCACAAAAGGTTATTAAGAACATCTGATAAACGGAAGTATTCATTGAAACAAACAAACATTCATAAGAACACTAAGGTCCGTATGCATAGTCCAGACTCAAGCCTTCCTCAACTCAGCCTCTCCTCAGCCTCGCCTAACCACCAATCACAGAACAGCATTGCCATGTGGACGGCTCTGTGATTGGTGGCTAAGCGAGGCTTAGGAGAGGCTGAGTTGAGGAGGGCTTGAGTGTGAACTGTGAACTACGCATTCGGGCCTAAATGTTCTACAGGATGACATGTTTTGATTTACATTTGGGGAAATTTAATAAAACACATTTTAAAGCCATTTTTACAGACTGAAATCGGGAGTTCTGCAGGCTAGATGGGCAATGGACATACAGCCTTAACCCACTCGTTAACCCGTGTCCAATTAGCCAGAACAAATAAATGTGCCCGCATTCGCAACAACTTCATAATACTCGCCTGGTTTCGTGAAACTGATTATCAACCAGTAATTAAGGTTGAGCCAAATAAATCCTAGAAGCTCAATTTACGTTTCCGTCTGTTGTAGAATAACGTCTAAACCAATTAATTCAACTCGTGTTAATTCACATTTCAGCTCTCGAAAGTTTGAAGGTCTACATCGCACGCAGTGGGGCCCGCACAATGGAAACCATATTCATTACTTGTTCATTCCATTAGTTGGGAAACAGATGGAAATATCTGAGGTCCTGAAATGCCAGAAATGTATTTAATTGCTTTGTTATGTATTACGCGTAAGCGAGGTATTTTACGTTGGCGAGTCTTCTCTTGCTTGAAGGATAATTACCGAACATGGTAAATAAATACCAAATAACAAAATACCACGATGTTAATAACTTTATCAAGACGACCTGTTTTTTATAAAAACGTAAAATTATAGTGCCAGTGGAAGGGCGGGAAGGAAAGGGAAAAATTGAGGAAAAGGGAGGGGGGAGGATGTGGACTGCATTTCGTCTGACTTATCCTCGACCTGTCCGGCTATGGTGGCCCTACCACAAGCATACGCTTCCGCGGGCATAGCTCTCGGGATCAACAAAGCACGCAAACCTGCCCACCACGATAAGGTAGCAGTCCCTGGACGGGCACTGAAAACAGTAGGCGTAACACGCGCTGTGCAGGGTAAAGACGGAGACTTCAATTTCGGTGCACGGCGGGATATGCCGCTCTCCACTGAGGCAGAATAAGTGGGGTCCGGCGGGTAGACACCCCTCATATTATCCATCTCAATTGAAATTTACGATTGATTAGTTTTCTGAGGAGCGCGTGTAAATGCTGCTCTTTGGTAAAATTAGTATCCTTTGAAGATTAGATCTTGCACCGAAATTTAAGTCCACATCTTTATATTGAATCCCAGCTAAAAGTCAGCTAGAATGTGTGAGGTTATACATAGAGGTCATAGTTAAACTGTCGTCAATTAGCAACCTAATAACACCAGTAATTTATTCATGAAGTTACAAGACGTTATGAAATTGACTCAGCTAATTGGTTTTACATGCCAGACAGGCAACATGAACAAGGAGGTATTCTATCGTGAGGTTCTAGTATGTATAAGTGGAGGAGTCATGAAACTTTCACCGTGGCTTATCATCGAACAAGACAAGACTATAGCGTGTTCGCGTTTAATGGCTGATAAATTAATTTGGGAATACATTTACTTTCCATCTATATCAACATAATTATGTGCAAGTCAACGCATAATACCTCGTTCGAGAAACATCGCTTAGAGAGGGTGCGTGCTGCGTGCATGCAATCAGCCGACATCGATATATTGAAAGAATGTAGAAATGTAGATAGTCAATACTTGAGAATAGCCATGTTTGGTTTGGGAATTTGATTGGTTTTGATCAAATTTGCGTCAAATTATGTTTTTATTGATAGAAATCTGTAATTTTGTCACTGTCACTTTGGGTCTTGATTCCTATACTTAACTTCAGAGCTACTGTACTCTATAGCCAGTGGTCAGAAAATGTGTGGCGATCGTAGGAACACAGTTGAACCAATAGATGAACATAATAACAAACAAAGATATTTCAATAACCTCAATTCGGCGAGAACATACCTAAAAGATTACATATTTATCGTTGTTGCAACTGTAAAGATAAAAAAAGGTTGGAACAGGTTATTAACAATGAGAAATTATGTGACATTAGTGGAACTACGCACGCAACTGAAATAATGGCGACCTTTCAAAGCATTGTTAAGATAACTTAATGCAGAAGAATATCTACTCTGATATATACACGGACACGCTATTTAGTAAAAAGCTTTTTCTTACGTTTTCTGCTCTTTAGATAACATATTATGTCTCGTCTACTAATTTGATAAGAAATATCTTTCCAAATAAACAACATTGTCTTGGGTACTTTCAACATAATTGAAAATGTTCTCACTCCCACTGAACAGTGTAGAACTCATGGGTACTTTACCTAATAACCACATCGTGGTATTTCAGTATCAAACCAATTCCTTCAAAGACTTGAGTCACAGAAAGACATCCAGATCAGTAGTTAATTCAATGAAAGGATGATATATACATAATTAAGTAAACTATCTCTTGACCCTGCACCAGTCTGTGGGAGCAGATAATGAGATTTTAAAGTTTTCTGTTTGTATTTTAAAAAAAAACTATTTTAATCGAAACTGTGGGATGACACATCAGGAACAGTTATTAGCAGGGCTTACAGGTAACGAAAAGTGTTTGTTAGATTAATGACGTTTGTATTAAATGCGATAATACAATATAATATCACCATCGCATTTAATACAAACATGGAATTAATTTTGCATATATTTGTTTTTGTAATCGGATTGTAGACCCAGATATTCTCTCTCTGGTGTATCTTCCCACAATTTTGATTTCAAAACATTGTTTCTCTTTAATCTTTGTGTGTTCCCGTCGCGGATTAAGGATTAAGAGTTATTCATTATTCTGGTGTAGCTTCGGTCTCGAGCTATCCGTGCCCTTTTTTCATCGCACCGTTCAAATACAATTAGCCTAGGCTAACCTCATAAACCACATGCAATGCTAATTGATAATTCGGGTCCTTGGTTTATTTAAAACTGCTCGCTACACTGGCTTGGATGCTGAATAAAAGGATCATGGTCTAACGATATTCTTCCTTGCAGGAATATTATTGTACCATGGGTTTAGATTCGCCCACATCGTGAAATAGCTCTAGAGTTTTTGTTTGGACCCCATCTCAGAACATAACATACATAAGTATAACGTATAAATACATCAAATTAATATAAACAAATATAATAAAATTATCTCACACAAAATGTATTTTGTTATTTCTCTAGTAAAACTGAAAATGAAGGACATAATTATTTGGTTTCCTGTTTATTTTCTTTAATTGTCACAAAACCTTTTGATATAGCAAGCAAACAGTTTAACCCAAAATCCCATGAATAATACAAATAACAGTTGCACTTTTGTAATTAATGCTAGAAAAATATTCCACCATTTAGCTAATTTTGGTTATATTTAATTTAATTAGCCTAGTTAAAAAGTGTATTTTGTTCTATTAGAATACCCATTCTGTTTTTAAATATTTGGTCTAAAATGTGTAGTAAATCATGGTAGAGTTGATTTTATGTACTGAACATCACCGCACATGGTGTCCGTTAGTTCGTTACGAAAAACTGATTGTTGCAAAGGAATTTGACTGATGGTAACAACTGTACCCACGTGCTTCTATCGCTTATAAGAATATTCGTACGTAACAAAATAAGAAGCTAGGGAAAACATTGCAGGTGATGGTTTGCTTTCGTTTACAGGTTTATATCTGCTTGGGTTGGCTGCCATGTATTTGCGATCCTCTTAGAGAGCGTTATGAAAACTAAACCACATAAAGCCCACACGAAGAGGTGTGTGTTATGCGTTGCTGGAAGACTGTCCTATCTGCGGTACAGCTGTGACCAAGAGAAACCCATTCAAAACATACCGATAGATATCTTAACGGCAAAGGGGAGTCGCACTAGAAAAACTGCGCAAAATTATAATGTTGTGACAAATTCGCGCATTGTGGGTTCCTAAGCAGTAAAAAATAAACATACCATTTATTACTGTTATTATTGGTTATGTAAAATAATTAACAATTAATTACTAATTACTCGGAAACGATACAAATATCCGAAAATTTTACAATCAGTTTTTTTTTAGATCTTACCAAACCAAAATGATGCATTGAGCGTCGGTATTCTTGATGGCTGTCTGTCTAGTTGTGATCAAGAGAAACACAATATTCATAACATACCGAGATATCTTAACGGCAAAGGGTAGTCTCACTAGAAAAAACGCGCAAAATTAACGTGTACACTATACACTACTAAAAATGTGACCAATCCCCGCATTGTGGTTTTGTAAGAACTAAAGAAATAGATTTAAAAAATATATATCAATTATTACTGTTATGATTGGTAATTTAAAATAATTAACAATGAATCATACTGATTACCCTGTAACGAAAAAATCTTTGAAACTTTTCGAATCAGTATTTTTAGTTCTTACGAAACCAAAATTAACATATTAAATAGTGTATAGCGTTCTCAAGAATCAAGATACTACTAAAAAAAAACTTTTATTTCGTGCGGTTTTATTCTAAAACACATTTCCCCTTTGCACGCACGCAAAAATAAAAACTGCCACTGGTTGGAGTGGTGACAGCGGGTGGTGTCGTTGGTTTATAAGCTGGCATCGCACTTCTCACTTCTCACTTCCTACTTCTCACGCCTTCGGGGGGATACTCAACTATCCCGTTGTGGATACACCTCTAGGTCAGAGTAAATGCAAGCTCAAATCTCAAGAAGACCTCGGCACGCATTGCAGATACAATAACGTGCATGTGCGTGTCTGCTATTCGATAATACCTCGCCCGCATACAGGGCTATGCTCACACACGCGTAGATAATTGGGGGCCCGTTTACCTAACTAATTGAGCGTATCTATCTACGAGCTTCCTCGAGGTACACTCTTGAGCAAATATTAATGATACACGTTAAATGTGTAGAGCTTTTAATAACAAATAGGATGTACATGTTTGTTGCCCTGCATAGGATAATACCATACATCGGATTGGCTGTATCGTTTTCATTGTGGTTTCGTGAGTTAAAATATTTTTAATCCTTATAAACGGTTGTTATTGGCAATTTAAAATAATTAAAATATTTACTAATAGAACTAATTACCCGGTAACTATAAAAATATTTGAAACATTTTAATTCAATGTTTTAGTTCTTAAACCATAATTCCAAAAACATGGCTATGGTGGTGGGTTGGCATGGTTATGGTTTCAATAAAACCATAATTCTCGGCGTTTATCACTTTCGCAATATTGTGTACAGCGTTCTCAAGATACTAAAAATACAAAACGTTTATTTCGCGCGTCTTTTAGAGTGAGACTATATCACCTTAAAATCAGTTTTGAGGAAGTAAGTGAGTTGGAAATAAATGCAACTGTAGGTAATATTTATTGTCATTATTTGGCCTTTTGGTGGGTTCTCATTCTCTTAACGTCGGACGCTAACGTCGGTCGTTGGCCAATCGTAGCCATTTACCTCAGAGCCAGCGTTAGAAGAAATGGCTACGTCAAGTCCGACGTAAGGGCATGTGAACCGGCCATTAGACTGACGTGGGCGACGATGGGTGATGTGATCGAGCCAGTTTGGTGGAGGTGCCGGGTTGTTTCTAGGTCCGTCAATCCCCTGGCGGAGGTTCCGGACGAGCCCTCGCCAGGATATTCATAGACCTTGGGTTGTTATCATATAGAGAGTATGCAATAACGTCATTTCCGGTAACGCACGGTGACCATACTGATCGAGGTACTCTGTAAACATTTGTTTACTTTCTTCCGACACTTCATTGTTGCAGTATTGCAGATGTTCTTTGATTGACATATCAACTGTTTTCAAACAAAAGTTCCGTATTATGACTGAAAAAAAATAAGAACGCGTAAACTCTGTTTGAAGACAATCGTTTGCATGTGTTATCATTTTCTTGAACGTTTACCTGCACACATTAATCTATACAGCTTAAAACTGTGATATTTCCTGGATAACCTATGTGTCTTCTATTGACAGAACAAATTTAAACAAGCAATGTGGACTTCATAATGGCCGCCACGTGACGTCTATTGAATACTATCTCAAACTGATTATTTGAAGTATATGTTCATGCTTACTACTTGTAAGTTAACGACTACCTGTATTCGAAGCTGTATGTTCTGAGTGATGTGCCGAGCAGGTATAGCGAGGGCTATCGCCCCAGTTGATTCAGCAGCCACAGGATTACTGTGCCGGGTTCTAATCAATAAGAGAGTCTTCTAACGTCATCCACAGACCACCTGTTGATTGTCAAGTCAGACAACCTGTCACTTTGATGATTGATGAGCGAAGAAGTGCCGCATCTTGGGTTCCAAGTTCTTTGTCCCCTGACTTTGAGGCTGTCATTTCACGGAATTATACTTGCGCACTAATTTATTTCCAGATCCGTACGTTTTGATGTCTCAAAGCCTACGTGCAAAGTTATTTGTAAATTCTGAGTGATCACAATTTCTTATTTATGTCTTGACATTTCGAAATGTAAAATAAATACGTACCATTCGCTGCATTATGACTTGAGTAGTGTATAATGTATGTAGTGAGACGAGATGTTCTTAGTTCGACACTCCCCTGCTGCTCCCGTCCATCATTTTGTGACCGTGTGTCCACCCCTTACCCCCGTGACAATCTGACAATCATATCACATTTATTCATTTCATCCTATGCTATTTATAATCAGTCATAATTGTTATGCTGGGCGGTGGTCACATAACTAGTGGATGAAGCTTCAAACTGACAAACTAATAATAATAGTGCGTTTTGTCTCTCACACTAGCGCTGCATCTCTAAATCTGCTTCTCATTATGGTTTAATGATCCAAGGTCGGCCCAGGGCCCGGATTCACAAAAAGTCTTAACTTAGGCCTGGCCTAACTTAGGACCACTAGATTATGGCACGTCATTGGCTGATACGGACTTGCACATACCCTCGACTCAACGTCGCTAAGAAACCCTATAGTAAATAACAAACACTTGAGACCAAAATTTAGGCCCTGTCTGAGTTCGTCTTATCTTTTTTCAAAGATGGTGGCAATGTGCCTATGACTTTCAAGTGTGAACATTATAAATAGATATCGTTTACTTACCTTGACATGTATATTTGTCTGTTTTTAGAATGTGGAGATATTATGAAACAAAACACTGAACTATAAAACACCACATTGCAATATTTGAAGATCACTATCCACGAAATTAGTCATAAATTGGGCTGTGTAGTAGGCCTCACATGGATTTATAATAGCACATACGGTACTGAGGACTAAGAACTTGTCCTAAGTTAAGACGTCTTGTGAATCCGGCCCCTTGAGTCTTCCCCAGAAGCTCTACGGTCAAATCTACCCTGACACACCGTCTTTACTACCCCAAAGTTTAGTACACTGAAGTCATACATGCTGCCATGTTGGTTTTGCCAAGCATATACTAGTCCCAACGAAAGTATTCGCATACCGATCTCAGGTCTTTGTCTACTGCCCCTTTCAACCGCGCCAATTGAAAGAAAATCAACAGATACCAGGCGTTCCTTCACACATTCGTAAATGCATGGTTCGGCTTAGTCGAGTGCACAAGCGGTTTTGCAACATCTACCGTTACAGGTAACCAATGGAAGGTTTAAATTTTCCCCAATGGGCCTTGTTTATATTAGATGGCAGGAATTAGCGACGTTGTAATCTTGGACTCGGCTGTGTCGTAGGCATCAGAATACTTTCGTTGGGGCAATTTTACCCTATAAGCGTGTTATAATTACATTGTTCAATTAAAAAACACATAACCAATGGCTTTACTTTGTTTCCCCCCCAATTATTGATTGCGTAATACCTTAATTAAATTAATGAAATTGCCACTGTGCGCGAGTGTTATACAATTAAATAAGCACAGTGCAATTTTACTCCTTCTGCAAAATTCTGTAGACTTGCTTGTTGGCTGAGCGAAGGGTACCTTTACGTCAAAAACCGCAGAAAAATTTGATGTTTTAATTATATCTCAAGAATGCTACTCGAAATCGAAAATTTTAGTCAACAGCGCACTGTGTTTTAGTTAGCTAAATGAAATGTTACAACCATTAGTGTCGTTATTTTGATTATTAAATTGATAATTAGTAATAAAATTTATAAGACATAAAAACCTTACTGACTATAATGTAAAACACATTTAAGAGCATTCAGTATGTAAGGCTAATAAAACCACCGTGCGCTGTTGATTCCAATTCTTGATATAACATTTAAAATTTAATTGGTTGCGGTTTTTGCCGTAGAGGTACCCTTCGCTCCTAAGCAGCAACACACTGCTGCTTGTGTATCGTGGCTCGTAAATGCAGCTAAAATGTAAATCATCCAGTAGTGTACCACACACGGGCATAAGAACATCTGGCACCTTGTTTCAAGAAATGAAGTGGCAAATTATGCACATTGCCTGAGGTTCACGGGCCGTAACACATCAGCGCGCCAACCGGTGGCTTCACGAAGCTGTTGGGACGGTACAGAAAGAATAACCATCTCTCTCAGTACTCACGTAACATTCTAGGCATGGTTTAATTGTGTGTGCACTAATTGCGCCTCCCAAGGGCCCAGAGAAGGGGGGGGATCAGGGTGCTCGATCCCTCTCAAAATTAAAAATATGACAGCATTCAATATAATTATTCATTACATTAATAATTGTAGTCATCTTTTTTATGAACCTTTTAACTTGTACATAATGAATCTAAATTACTTTTATATAGCGGCGCAAAAACCATGGTTATTGTATTCCCGCCGTCATCACCCTTACAGGTACAATTGATCCCCTCCCCCACCCCCACCCACCGAACTAAAATTCTGGCTACGACCTCCTATCTATTTGTTCAATCAAAAGAAACACATTTTGAACAACGTACAACAATAACTGGTTTGTTTTAATTTTGTATTACTGTTGTGTTTTTGGTATTTCTATGCATAGGCTGCTCCAGTTAATTCGCTAATCAGCTCTGATTACTCACCAATTCGCGTGAACAAAATTACTAAACCTTTGCTGTCTACCTTCCTTGTCGCTTTCCTTGCTCCTCCTACCATTATATCCTCCTTTTTCTACTCTCAAAGTAGGGATAGAGAGATACGATCCAGTTTGATTAATACATTTTATGGCCGTATCGTAAGGTTTATTGTGGTGCTTCGTGTCCCAATATACAGTATAATGGTGAACACTGTTCAAGGTTGGAGCTATAGGGAGGGACCTGTTGCCGTATGGGCCACGCGGCTTATGTTTCAACCCCTATATTCAATGTATACTTGGCGTGCATTGAGCCGAGTTTGCCTTTCCTTCGTGCAGTATTAGTTTTACCTCTTTGATGGATAATTAAACTTGTGCAGCTGTCAGTCCGCCACGACGGTTTTGGAAGCTGTGTATCTATGTATATATATATTTATATATACGTCTGTAAAATTAAAAAAAAAAAAATAATTTTACAAACATTAACCCAGGCCACGAAAGCCTCCGTATTTTAATATATATTTAAATATTTTTTCAAGAAACACTCTATCTGTATCTTTCTCTTATCTTCATCACTATCTTTCTGTCAGTACCGGTGGTCTAGAGGTCAAGGCGAACAACCGACAAGTGGGAGACCTGAGTTCGATTCCCAGTCGTTTTTTTTTTAATTTCTGGATTTCTCCATAATATCCACGACAATAGTGTTTCTTTAATAAATATTTAAACATATTCAAATATATTTTTTCAAGAAAACCTCTTGTAGGTGGATTTATGAAGGAACTCAGAAATTTAAAACGAACCTCATATATATTTATGCAGTATTTTATGTATGTAGGCCTAATTAGAGTTGCAAGAAAATTATTAGTTTGATAACTACTGAATTACTTTGCGCAATATAGCTATCTTGATGGTCGTATACGTACGCGTAAACCTGCCACTCACAACCTTTGCGTATCATTTCAAGACAACGCGCGTTGCTTGAAACTTACCGCAGGGCTTTGAAACTATTCTAAACGTCTACTTGCATGATTGACGCTAACATTACACTAGTGAACGCTAGGGACCTTTGCTTATAACTTCATAGAAAAATGCTCGTGATACTTTCAGATGTTGTTTTAATTACGCTTTGTGGACTGTGGTGTAACAACCTGTTCTATTTAGAGTAGTAGGCTCAAGTACAAATAGCGTGAAAGTAATTAACTATAATCCCATGACCCCAAGAGTGTTCATCGTATGATTATTTCTTTCATCTTGTTTCAAGTAAAACATGTTTAATGAAAGCATTCGTAGTTGGCTTTGAAAGAATCTACTTTCGGCACCATGTAAAGTTGAATATTATTAAAAATCTTCATAATTCTATGTGTTACTAAGCAAATGCGCAGAGCGTGTTCGTAGGGTCTAAATTAAACACCACAGCTAACAGCGTCGGTCAACACCGGTTAAAAATTAAAATTAATTGATGAATTTTCTCGTTCTCAGTAACACACGGGTGAAATTTTATACTGCTTTTAATTTTAATTCATAAAAGTACAGAATGAATATTTACTTTCCCCCCTAGATTTACTATTAGTATTTTCAGCTCTGGTTGACTCAACCGCTTGGATTATCGCAGTAAAATATAAAACGGCAAATTACACCCAACCTCCATTGTTGAACAAAGGGGGCTCAACATTAGGGGACTCGTTGATCTTGCCTCTCCTGTCCCTACCCCAAGGGCGCCAGTTGTTGCCAGGTCACAATTTCACGCCTGACATTTGACATATGGAAAATACATCCTTAGCAACAACGGGCGCCCCTGGGGGTAGGGGACGCCTATGAATACGGAACTTAACCGTCACCTACCTCTAGGGGAGCCCGCTGCTGCTAATGATTTGTTTTCTATATGGGGAATCCATGCATAAAACTGATACCTGGCAACAACGCGCGCCCCTAAAGGTAGGGGACGACTATGAATTACGATTTCCGGTTCGGGCTGGATTTTTGAACTTCAGAAACTATCTGTATGATACTGCCATATATTATGTAAAGTCAAGCAACTAAGCACATAATAGGTGGTATAATTTATGTATTTATTTTTATTTTATTGTAGCCAGTGTGTGGCACAATGCCCTCTTTAACCTGATGAGTGATGATTGGTAAATGATAATGAGGAAAGAAAGCCTGGTACCGACACGTAGCCTACTCCTGTCTAAAAGTACCAAAGAGACCATCGGCTTTATACGTCCCATCCGAAAGTACGGTGTAACTTTGACCAGTCACATATAAGGTTCCTCCACTAACCTGGACTGCCGAGCAGTTGACGAGAAGAACGAAGCTGTTACACAAGCTTTCGAACCCTCCAATCCGCTCTAACCAACGGTAACTTGTTTTCAGAGGCAAGTGGTTACCCATCCACCTCCTGACCTAGCCCGAGGTTGCTTAACTTCGGTGTTCGTATGGGAACCGGCTAAGCGACCGCGGCTAAACCGTTGGCTCGTGATATAATGTCCCCCACTGAACGTATAGGCAATAAACAGATGATTTGTATGTGTGTCTTTGTTATGTTACCAACGCATACTGTGAGCGCATACAGGGACACCCAACAACAGTGCCAATGCGGGAAATCACACTTGGCAGGTCTCGCGAGGATCTTTCCCGAACACTTAAACTCTTTTGAATAATATCTGCATCAGCTCCACCTCCAGGCGTAATGGCATGCAATGTGTTTCACCCCCCCCCCCCTCCCCCCTCTAGGGCTTCCCCTCCACACATCTAGGCCTATATTATTATGAGTGGAGAGCTCTCTTCCAACCGGCCAATGTTTCTAGAATATCTCTCTACCCAATTTTTTTTGTTGGAATCCCTGTTATAGGGTGCACACCAGCTTTACCTGATGTGCCCCTCTTTAGGTGACTAACTAGGTATATTAGGTTGTTTGGATAGTTGGGAAGGAATGTCCGAGGGCTGATAGTATGACTCAGTCCCAGCATTCGCCTTTACGACTGAAGAAAACCTCGGAAGAAACCTTCAGTCAGGACTGCCGGTGGCCGGAATCGAACCGACGACCTCCCGAATTAGTTTCGCGTCTTACCGTTGAGCCACCTCTATTGGTTCTCTACCAAAAGTGTATACAGACAACATTGCAAAACTGTTAAATATGCTCACGAATGTTTTTGTACGACCTCATAGCACAGATGACAGAATCCTTTATCTGTGCTTATATTATTGTAAAGGGTTGGGAAAAAATTAGGTACCGGTATGGAAATATACATCGCGGGCAGTGAAATCAGTCATTTTAACAAACGAACCAAATAAATGTATGATCATGAATGATCTATATATACTTATCAATTTTGTAGATAGATAACAATAGTACCTCGTGTGCTTGTCCGATGTCTATACTAATAATCTTATATTATTTATTTGTTTTCACTTTTTGAATGTATAATCATGAATGATCTATATATACTTATCAATTTTGTAGATAGATAACAATAGTACCTCGTGTGCTTGTCCGATGTCTATACTAATAATCTTATATTATTTATTTGTTTTCACTTTTTTTAAGTATGAAGAATTATTTAAGTTAATTACAAAAAACATATAATAACCAATGTTGTAGGATGCACCTAAATTAACTGTTTCACAATCACGGTCGATGTGGATTCTTAATTATAGAAGTAGTAGTGGATGATAAACTTTCTTGTGTCTCGGCTCGTCTAATCGGTGAATCGACTATCGGAGCTTGAAGGAAGTTTCGACGTTTTTGGACACGGAGCGGTGGCGATAATATCGATGTCCAATTTCAAGCCCAATAACTCCCGGCTTTACATGTAAATATCGAGCATTTGGGCCTTATCAGGGTCGGCCAGGCTACCGATGCATCTGACTCAATGGGGCGTTATTATACGAGACTCTAATAGCCTAATGGGCGCTCTCTTATACGTAATACTGTGTTGGGCATATAAAACATACTTATCGTTGTATGTTCACCTACCTTGGGAACACCCGATTACGCTTTGTTAAAATTGTATTAACATGGTTTTAGATTGTCCCAAAATGAAAATCCAAATATGAGAATTGAATGTTTTTTGGTATAGATGGGTTTTTATTCCAATAAATCTTTGCGTTTTGCAGATGTTCTTAATTAGGTGTGAAAGATGTCTAGCTACATCACATTACAAAAGGTAAATAAGAACATCTGACAAACAGAAATACTGATTGGAAATAAGAAACATTGATACGACAAATTTTCTACAGGATGACATATTTTGTTTTACATTCGGGACAATTCAAATACATTTTAAAGCAATTATAACAGACCGAAATAGGTAGTTCCGCAGGCTGGATGGACACTGAATATACAGCCTTATCGTGTCAGTTGCTTGTGTTTGAACACACGCCTTTCGTTCTGTTAACGAGTACATCATAATATATAGACAAAGAAGTTATATACATTGTAGAATGGGACTGATTCCCACAACATTTAGTATCGATGACCCGACCTGGTGATAAATATAAAAAACAAATGTCGCAGAAACAACCACTAAATATAAACATTTAGGCTTCGTACAGCGATTTTGTAAAAAGTCAGGTTTATTTTGTATTGAATTGTGAAATAGAATGCCTACAAATAATTTTTGTTACGTTTACGGTTTGAAATTTTTACTGTAGTTTCTATTGTGGGTCTTATGTAGACGACTTTTTTAAATTAATATTCAGTCCTAACATATATGTTTGCCCATAAATACCTAGCTAGAACTTTGAAGAAATACTGCACAAAGTGGAAACGTTTCAAGTTTGTATTTATGTCTGTAGTGTTGGTAAAGGCTATGTGTAGTATGTATGCATCAATATGTGCAGCTCACCTGCAATCCGCCGCCACCACCCTTACAGGTAAAATGGATCCCCTCCCCCACCCCCGAACTACAATTCTGTGGCGCCTCCTATCTATTTGTTCAATCAAAAGAAACACAGTTTGAACAACGTACAACAATAACTGGTTAAGTTTAACTTTTAATTATTGTTGCGTTTTTGTATTTCTATACATAGACCGCTCCAAATAATTTGCTAATCAGCTCTGATTACCTATGTATGTGCTGCGGCAGCAAAGCGTTAGAACGTAAGATTTTCTCTTCGTATCTTTAAAACAATTTTTAAAATCGAAATAGTGGGTAGATAGCGCAACTAGATATTATCAAGGTCAAACCAAATATATGCAAAGTTAATTTCGTTTGTATTAAATCCGATAATTGAGATATTATTGGTGGTTAGCGGTTTGTTGCGGGAAATGGTATTGTGCAATCAATTCCAGCATTACACGTTGATACGAGCTGATTTTGTAAGCATAACATTGTCTAAATGGAATTGAATTGTGAAATGGTCTGGACAAATAGAAATAGTAATGCAATGTGAACCAGTATTATATATTTTTCTAGAAGATTTTCCGCTCCTGCTTCCAAAGTATAACGCCGAACGCGTTAAGCCTCCAATATCTAGGGATGAATAGAAACTACATATTCCTTGCAAAATGGCAATGAGATAGAGGCCATATATTATACCTTATTATAGCATCTTAGGCTCCTTACAATTTGAAGCGTAGTCAGCACAGAGAAAGTTGGGAGGGGTGCGGGCAACAGTCATTCGATGGATACACTAACTAACAATACTTACTAACCAACAATAAGCATTTATAATTCGTTGGCAAAACTGTTTTTTTTTCTGCCCATGGACTGCTTACTTATGGTGGTGGGCAAACAATCCTTTGTGTGTGTGCTTTGATGATCCCGACTGCTACGCTGGCGGAAGCGTATGCTTCTGGTAGGGCCACCGTAGCCGGACAGGTCGAGGGGGAGAGGCCAGACGAAATACAGCCCACGTCCTCCCCTTTGCCTTTTCTTCTCCTTTACGTCCTATTTGTTCATTGCCCAAGGTCCACTAGATCGCTTGTAGCGCGCGCGCAGCGCGTCGCAATTACTCCGCTAGAAGTAAATCCAGTAGACCTTGTTCATTGACCCATCAAGTATTTGGCATCTTTGGAACAAACAAACGAAATACTGCAGAGTGAACTGCCCCCTCAAAGGATTTTTGGTGACTTCTAGAAGGAAACGCTCGCAACGCTGCAGTGTAGGCCTACCCCTATGCCATGTCCACAATGCACTGGCTGTGTGCATTTTGGACATGGCATATCAGCGGCGTTGATGGACAAGCCTCAATTCCAAAAACAGCGATGTTGCCATGTTTAGTTTCGGACAAACATTGAATATGCACCAATCAATGAAACATACAACAATGGAGTTGCCTAGAAACTATTAAGAGTACACAACGTTGCTTCTCGCTTTCTGCGCTCGCCGCTAGGTAGCAGCACCGTCCAAGGCAGGTGAAGGTGCTTACAGCTAATGCACTGCCTTCTGCTTACAGAGCTGCTGCAGGGTGAGCCGGCCGCATCACGCGGGCCGTGCTAGGCCTGGCGATCATGGAAGCGATGGAGGCGCTTAGATCGACCAATCAGCATGGTGAGTTAGCAAACTATCTCCAGAGATTGGCACCAACAACTTGATTCGCCATCTTTAAGCTTCCGGCCGCCATTGCAACTGTACTTTAATACACAGCCTTCTCGAATATAATTTGTAATTTCAATAATTTTCCAGAGTTACATTGAGGTACTGTTTTCTTGGACGTCGGTTCAATCTGAGGTTACTTATGCTTGTTGCACTACATGGACGTCGACGAGCGCCGAGCGCCGGAAGTAGATGATCCGAAAAAGTTGGAACCAACCAACTTCTGGCAGTGTTGGGGCGAGAACTTTTAAAAAGAACGCGTTCCCGAGAACGCGTTCTTTTTTTGTGAACTTTCCAACGAACTTACTCTTTTTTCAAATGAGTGAACTTGAACTTTCAAAAGTTCTTTTTGAGAACGAACTTTTCAATTTTAGAAAGTTCTTTTGAAAGTTCATTCTGTTCGATGATTGAGCATCTGTCAACGCGCCGTCGAGGAACACGCGAATCGTTTTCGGTTCTCCTTCAGCTGATTTTAAAAAGCTACCGGCCACCATTCATGAAGAATTACATTCAAGTCTGGCCGTTCGAACTCTATCCACCAAACAGCACTTTTGTACATACATATACATACACTATCACTAATCGCTATCACTATCACTAATTAATCGATACACTAATCGCTATTTTCACATGTCTGTAATAATATAAACTGAAACAACAATACAATTATCCTTCCTTGAAGTTCTTAAGTTTTTTATTTCTACAATGGTAGGCGCCTATAGCCCTACATCAGACACCTAATGCCAGCATTCAATATCTTACCTTAACATGCATGTTATTCTTCCTATTTAAGCCATACAAGGCAATCGATTATTCGCATGACTGTTAATACAATGTGGTGACACTTTTTCACAAAAGAACTTTTAAAAGAACTTAGTTCATATTTTAGACGAACTTGAACTTTTCAAAATTTTAGGTTTTGAAAAGAACTTGAACTTTATTAAAGTTCATTATTTGAGCTGTGAACTGAACTTTTAGAAAGTTCATTTAAAAAAAGAACTGCCCCAACCAACTTCTGCGCTTGCAAGCGCCGCTTCGCCCTGATTGGTCGGATCATCCACTTCCGGCGCTAGTTCAACAAGCATTAGCGGATTGACCCGTCGAGAAGACTGTGCATTAAGGAAGTAGTATGGTCGTAATGGCGGACGCCCAAGATATTAGCGCTCACTAAACGGCGCGCAAAAAGACCCATAGACCAAAACTGATCTAGGACCCTTAAACTCAGTTCATCACGGCCCTCTTAAATCTTCAACGACTACAATGGACAACAAATACAACTCGTTTTCAAATGTTATGTCAAGGTTCATTTGTGCATTGTTGTCATTGAAGATTTAGAAGATCGTTATTCAAGGCCGATCCACAATGGGGCTTTGCACGCAAAGCTTGACGTAGAATGCGCCACCACCGTCCAAGCCCAAATCCATGACCTGCTGGATGGGCAAATCAGCGCGGACAAGGTCTACTTGACCCATCCAGCAGGCTGTGATGGCAGCATTTTGCCAAAGACATTGGAATAGAAGTAGCGCCACCATAGTTCGAGCTCAAGTCCAGAGCCTCCTGGATGGGTAAATCAGCCCTTTTTTCATGGCTAACTTATGCGGAGATCAAGTAGACCTTGTCTGAGGGCTGGCACTACGCTGGCGCTGCGAGTGGGAGAATGTGGCAGTGCAAAGCCCCATTGAAATAAGAGTTGCAATAAGAATCCGTGAAATAGTGAAATAAGAAGCTATAGGTTCACAACAGTCTCCTAGTACCTTATTTCAGTAGTCAAGCCAGTGCTTTAATATGTATTTACTTTCATTGACGACATCGACAACAGCACATCCGGCACCACTGTTTTTGTTTTGATCTCCGTAGTAGGCCTTCTCTTCTGGCTCTTCTGCGTTCTGATTGGTTCGTTATAAGGAAGTGGAAATAAGAAATGGAATTGATTAATTTCTTATGACTATTTCAATCCACTGTGACAGTAATGTGAACCACAGCAATGTTATTGCATGTTCCAATTCGCTTAAACCTTAATGCTATTTCACTATTTCAACTCTTATTTCAATTGTGAATCGGCCTTAACTCAGTTTAAGGTCAGAATTCACCAAACTTTTTGATCGGCTGATTTACTAATATCGGACTGGTTGCCATGGTTTCTACAAACATTACATACAAAATGCACGGTGGCTTCTACCGTGTGTCATTTTTGTTCTCCGATTGACAGAAAATCGCCGGACTAAACTCCGATGAAACTGGCCCTTTAAAAAGTTTGTTGAATTCGAACCTAAGGGTTCTAGATCAATTTTGAAAATCGTCTATTAAATATTGGGGAGAGATTCAAGCAAACAAATGGACCGTGCCACTATAAAAACTCATCTGCGCCATTGATGGTTTAACAATAAAACAACATCGAACAAATGACAGCTAGACTCCTTCTTATAATGGTTTATTTTCTGACCACCAGAATGTACCTGGTCTATTTTGAGTTGCCAATAGCTGTGTTTCAGTCCAACAGGGCGGGGCGGGGGGGGGGGGGGGGGGGGGCGGAATGATCGTTATAAATGCTATGGAGTTTGTTCTTCTTATGGAAAATAGCATGTGATAAAACAATTGCATAGCAACAAATCCTGTACTAAACTTACTTGACACTGACTCTGCATACGGCCCCAAGTTGCGTTCATACAGTTACCATTGCAATTACTTTGGTATACCCTCATCTCATGGCGTTTTACACTCCACTCCCGCTTCACTGTGATAAGTCCCAATGATGTAATAACAGTACTCTGGTGCAGTGCAATGGTGGGTATTTACATAATGCGCCTGGCAGCCATGTTGTGGGCCAAAACGCCATGTTTGTTTACTTTCGACTGGCAGTTTCAATTCATTGTTGATATGTTTTCATTTATCTAGCTTTCGCTAATATAGGCTATATTACATAGATACATACAAATACAATGTTATGGTTACAGTAAACCATCAAAATTACAATTTTATCATCGCAAATTAAAATATATGATGGATTGAAATAAAAAAATACATAAACAAACGTAATAATAATATATGACAGATTTAAATGTTTAGTAACTTTTATATTATACATGGGTATTTATTCTTAAAAAAGCAGATACATTTGGATTTTTACGTATTGACAATTTACATGTTTATTGAGTTTTGTAGTAAGTGGTAGACTATTGTAAAGTTTGATGCCGTTTATAAAACTAGAACTTATCATAATGGCGTTTGATTCAAGGTCAACACAGCGACTATAGTCGAACGTCGCCTGTTCTGTTACTCATGTTTTTTTCTGACTGATCGACCAAAGTAGAATTTTGCATCCAATGTTTATTTTTCTACTTGGACCTAAGTCGCTCTACGCAACAAAAGTGTTAACAAACACCGAAATGTTTAAAAGGTGTTCAAGCGGCACTCTACACTGCATTCGGCTAATTTTGGATAAATCGCTTTGTGAATTCCCTTCTAACATCAATCATTATACCGCTAAACCTTCTTACTTGTATAAGCCGTCCCATGTCAACTAGAGTGAAGGGTGATTGTGGAGTGATGTGGGTGATGCGAGTTGTCAAACATTTGTTTTCAAAACTTTGACCGGTGGAGTTTGTCGTTCATTTTCAGGCCGCCAATAATCTTTTGAGTAGTTACATACTTAATCTAAACATCAATCACTCTATAGCTATACTGTATAGTGTACAGACCCACATCACCATTCACGATTTGAATGTGAGTTCTCAGAGCTTTCCAAAAGCTTTAAACGTTACGGATTATTAACTGCATTGCTAAATTTCACAGAAAAACAGGTTTTATTTGCATAATGTGTTCGTTTTTTTTTTAATTTGCAAACGTAATTAGTTTCTTCTATGTCTATACATTAGTACATAGCAAATAATTTAATTTAAGCAACTGAAACTTTTTACAACCCAATACCCTAATTACTTGAATGCTTTGGTAACACCCATACGTCATTTCGTAAAGTCTCTCACGTTTTAACGTGACTTTCCTTTCAATGCTCTTCAGCCTACGTCCTCACTGGTATTTTAACTTGTCTGACATTTGTTTGCATTGTTTTTGTCACATTACCAGGGATTCTTTCGCTTATACACACATCAGTTTCGAACTCCACATTTTCCTATTAATACTTATGAATACACCAGTGGCGTAACTAGGAATTATTTCTGGTGGTGGCGGTTTATCAGGGTAAAGTGAGGTGTGGGAACCGCAAGGAGTCTGGGGCGAAGCAGCCTACGGGGGCCGCTTCGCCCCAGACTGCCTCCTACAGGCCTATGTGGCCTATATGTACAGTAGGAGGCATTCTCGCCGAAGGCGAATTTTTTTTCGACTTTTATAGATATTTCGTGCTTTTTAAGAGCCAAAGAATAGAATTCGAAGCATCATACCCATTTGTTTATATTACGTGCACAGTATTGCAGGGAAAGGGAGCCAAAAAGTACAAGACCTTGGGACTCATGGTATTAGTAAGCTGTAATCGACTGCCCATCATTGCAGGGAAGCGGAGTAGAGTAAACAAAGCCGGTCTACTTGATGACGTGTAAACACGACGTAATTGCTAATTACTGGCGTTCGTATCAATGTTGATTGTGGTTTCTGTGACATGATCCGCAATACCACGCTCAATCAATACCAAACACGACAATACATGTTAATTTAATTCGTTAGACTAACATTGTCGGCATTGGTGTTTGATCGGTGGAAGCTTTGTGATATGCGTATTACACTTCGCTCTTCATAGAGACTAGAGAGTACCGCAACTCTCAAGAGTACATCTAGAGAGAGAGTACCGCAACTGTCGAGAGTACATCTATAAAGTGTCCCAACTCTTGAGAGTACAGCTAGAGATGCTCGCAACTCTTAAGAGTACATCTAGACTCTAGAGAGTACATCTAGAGAGTATCGCAACTGTCGAGAGTACAGCTAGAGAGGTTTGGCAATTCTTAAGAGTACAGCAACTCTAAAGAGTACATTCCCAACTCTTGAGAGTACAGGTAGAGAGGTTCGCATCTCTTAAGAGTACATCTAGCTAGAGATTACCGTCACTCTCGAGAATACATCTAAAGAGTATCGCAACTCACGAGAATACATCTCGAGAGAACATCTAGAGAGTACCGCAACTCTAAAGAGTACATCTAGAGAGTACCGCAACTCTGGAGAGTTTATTAATTTTATAGAGTTCCGCAACTCTAAAGAGTTCATCTGTAGAGTATCACAACTCACGAGAGTACATATCGCGAGAACATCAACTCTCGAGAGAACTTCTAGAGAGTATCGCAACTCTCGAGAGTATATCTATAGAGTACGGCAACTCTCGAAAGTACATCTAGAGAGGTTCGCAAATCTCGAGAGTACGTATAGAGATAGTATCGCAATTCTCAAAAGTATATCTATAGAGAACCGAAACTCTCGAGAGTATATCTATAGAGTACCGCAACTCTCGAGAGTACGTCTAGAGAGTACCGCAACTGTCGAGAGTACATCATCTTGCGAGCGCAATGTTTCAGCTTTCAGTTACATGGAAAACGTGTTACACGTAATGTTCATGGTGCGCCAGAAATCCCCTGATAATTCCTTTGCATTTATATCGTGTTGCTGCTGAACTGAGGTAAAGGACCTTGTTGTATAATGCGCGTGATGGCCACCTTAAATGGGATTCTCTTTGGATAAATCTGAAATTATGGAAAGATGATAGTGATGATAATATTATATACTAATAGTAATATACTTTACGTCTCATATTTTGGCAACAATACTAATCTAGACGATGAATGTGCTGAAAAAACATTACATTTTTATACCAATTCATAGGTTGCACGTACGTCACATCTTTGCGCGTGGCGGCCACATTTGTGATCAAACTTTGTCGTTGCCATGGAGAAACAATTGAAGGGTGTTGTGGTAGAACTAATAAATTCTTAGTTCTTTAAAATCCAGCCTGTTTTTGATATACAATTGGTATGTGTGGTAATTTCTTATTTTTGTACTTGTGTTTACTTTTTAAATTCTAAATTATGCTTATTTATTAAATTTGAATAGTATTTGTCAATGATCTAGGATTGGTCCTCATCAATTGTGTCGCAATCATGGCCGCTGTGACGTCACGTGGGAACTATGAATACTATTCTTCGCACCTAGAACATAGAAGGTGTGGTGTAAGGCCGATCCACAATTGAAATAAGGGTTGAAATAAGAATCCGTGAAATAGTGAAATAACAAGCAGCTGGTTCACAACAGTTTCGTCAGTGCCTAATTTAAGGAAAAAGTGGAACTGCGCAAACAAGTCTTTAGAGGCAAAGCGCCTCTAAAGCGTCTGGGGGCCGCGGCCCCCCAGGTTAACCCCGCAGGGGATTTTTATTGTTTACCTTTTTTCAAGAACGTGTTTAAATGGCTTGAGATGGTCTTAAAAAACATTTTATTAGATTTACTTCCGCGATTCACCAAGCGCTTTCCTCCTCAGAAAACATACAAAGTTAAATAGACGTTAAGAAATTGAAAAATATACTTGTAGATTCAGTGTAAGGCCTATAAGTAGAGGTGTTTGTATATGGTGTTATGTTTTCTTAAATTTCGTTTATAGATTTAATAATTTCGATGTTATGGCGGTGTTATGCTTTTTGGGAGATTTTCTACTGTAAATTTCACCAGAAACGTGTTTAAATTAAAAAGGAATTTTAATGTTATTTAATTTATTTAAATTGTATGTACAAACTAGTAGTAGTTAATACGAAGTGTATTAACATTACCATTACCTGTGTTTGTCTAGTGTGTCTTTACGGTCGAATTAAAGGCGGCAGTCACAACACATCAGAATCTTCTTGTACGTCACGTAAAATCCCTCAGAATTGTACTAGTTTGCTCTGCTTGACGCAGAATTTCAGCAAAAATAAATCGTTGATCTTCTTAACGAAATCATCATAATAATGAAAAAAATATTAGGTCCCACGATTGTGTTGTAATGACGTTTGACTGTAATAATAAATTTAAATTTTTAAATTTTTTTATAATAAATATATGTACCTAGATGTACCTAGGGGCCAGAATATGATGGGATTAAGTTCCTATCCCCTACCCGACTTCATTGTTGGACACAGGGAGCAGATATATAAAAAAAAAAAAAATTAAAAACAGTCGAGATTTCGTGTTATTTTGCTCTTTTATACAAATTTTGATGTTTTTAAGGTGCCTATCAACAGATATAGGCCTACACTTTGTTAATCTCCCCCTTCTTTATCAACACTTTTCGCGATTTCGCGGTCCTCAAAAAACAAACACCTCTATCTATAAGATTAAAAACATAAACATTAACGATATTTTTTATTCTATCAGTTCTTTTAAAGATAATTCTTAACTGCGCAAATCACAAATTGCAGCTGCGCAAATTACTTTTGCAACTGCGCAAACAGTGTCCAGCTGCTCACTAAATTAGGCACTGAGTTTCGTAGTACCTTATTTCAACATAGGAGAGCGTTTCAATCGAGCACTTTTCCACCGGATCTGACGCCATAGTCACGGCCTTCTCCAAACTGTCCAAACCTATAGCAGGCCGTGGCCAAATGGGGCTTTGCACTGCGACTTTTTTCCACTCGCAGCGCCAGCACCGACAAACAACGAGCTGTCAAAATAATAAAATTGCAACATTATGAAGAAAACGAGGTATGGCGATAGTAGCTGCTCACCAGTTAAAACGTTTAATGATGGGCAACCAAGTTGTGGAAGTCTTGTATGTTTCTTGTTTGTTTTGAAGATTTGTTTTCAAAATCAGAATATTTTATTGTTTGACAGCTTGATGTTTATCCATCGATTCATTTCATTTGTTTCATTGTTGTAAAGCAAGCTAACAAGAAGCCTACGACGACAACATTAACAACAACCACAACAACAACAACAAATACAACAACAACAACGACAATATCCGGTTCAACTGGAGAAGGCCTTCTCTTCTCGAGCTCTGATTGGTTCGTCATAAGAAGTTGAAATAAGGTTGAAATAAGAAATGGAATTGAATCTTTCTTATGACTATTTCAATCCACTGTGACAATTGTGAACCACAGCATTGATATTGCATGTTTCAATTCGCTTAAACCTTATTGCTATTTCACTATTTCAACTCTTATTTCAATTGTGAATCCGCCTTTACCAGACTCACTTGTAATCACCACTATTGTAAACTTCGCCGGCATTACGGAGAGAAAACTAAAATGCATTAAGGGCCGTTTACATAAATGACTGGTGATTAGTGTCTAGCCTCCGTGACTAAGCCACAGGCTTCTTCCATTGGCTATGAGTAAGAACACTGCTCTTTGACTGACTGTGACTAAGGTTTGCTCTTGACTTGACCATTCCTTAAGGTGCATTCACAATCTTTACTAGTACTATGGTTTAATGATTAAGACTAAGCCACAGGCTTCTTTCATTGGCTATGAGTGAGAATACTGCGCTCCGATTGGCTGTGACTAAGGTTTGTCTTGAGTTGACTAAGGAATTGAAATTTGTTCAATTTCTTAGTCAAGTCAAGACAAACCTTAGTCGCAGCCAATCAGAGCGCAGTATTCTCCCTCCCAACCAATGAAAGAATTGCCTGTGGCTTAATCATGGGGGTTAGTCAATAATCACTATAGTCATTTGTGTAAACCCTGCTTTACATCCAAGCACTAATTAAAATGCTAATCCAGCAACGTAGCAAGCTACAACCATATCCCATAAACAGACTCGATCCTTTGGTTCGAGCCTTGCTGATGAAAATGTGTTCGTAACTTCTCGGTTATCATCCTATCCTTGCATGGCAAAGTGACATTAATCCACCTGCTTCGCTGAACGAAGGCACAGGTGGTTCCGATACATCATTAATTATATAATATTAAAATCGATATTTCATTAGCGATTGTAAAAACAATGAGACGCCAACACAAAAATAATCCTCTCTTTCTACCAACCATATAATAAATTACCTTTATCTCGTGTTTTATACAAAGTATTTTCCTTTTTCTTTCACCTAGTTTTAGATAACGTCATCGAAACACAAAGCTTGTACTTCTTGAAACCCGTTTTCATAATTTATTACTCTTAATGGTTATCTACATGCAGACGAACTGGGTGGAAGTTCAATCTGACTGAACAGACTTTTAAAAGGGTATTAAACTAATGATACTCCCTTCCCTGGAGAGGGTGAGACAACTTGTTCTTTATCCCTCAAGGGTTGAAACTTAATGTCTTTAAGTGTCCCCAACCCCTGGGAGACAAAGTGCGTGCAACACAGTCAGGGTACAACAAGGTTCAAGGCCTGAGAAGCAAATGAGTGTTAACATGAACTGTCACTTTCATTTTGTACGCATAACCGATAGAGGTGGCTCAGCGGTAAGACGCGAGACTCTAATTCGGGAGGTCGCCGGTTCGATTCCGGCCACCGGCAGTTCTGTCTGTAGGTTTTTTCCGAGGTTTTCCTCAGTCGTAAAGGCGAATGCTGGGATTGAGTCCTACTATTAGCCAGTGTTGTAAACGCTACTTGTTCAAAGTAGCATGCTAACGCTACCGCTACTTCCACTTTAAAAGTAGCGCGCTACCGTTCACGCTACTTTTTTTAAAAAGTAGCGCGCTACTTTTCGCGCTACTTTTGGCGCTACTTTTCGAAAACAGCAAGTATGACATATCACGCAAAACTACAAACAAAATAAACATCGTGGTTTCAAGTTTCTGGGAGTATCACACTATTCTAAAAATAATTGTATGCCACAAGGTTTATGTTCAAAATGCTCGTAAGCAGGCCATGGAAGCTTTAGATTCTCACTTTCGCACTCACTTTTTTCTGCTGATGAAGGAGTAGACGTCATTGTAGACCTACGAACTCGAGCTCCAAGCAACGAATGGTCATAGTATTTTTTTGAATCGCTGATCAGTATCACATAATAAAAATCAGGGGTAAAAGTGACCAAAGGAAGTGTGACATTTCGATTTTGAGGGGTGGGTCTTGTAAACTTTTGTGCGAGAGAAAGTTTGGGGCAGGAAGCGGTCCGGGACCATCCGCCCGACCGTAGCCGGCCGTCCGGAGTACTCAATACTCATTAAATCAACCACTGACCCTCGAAGATATTTACGACCATGTCAAGTTGGGGTGGCTGTGTGTCATAAGTGTTAGTGGCGGTTAGTTACATATTGAAAAAAAATGAACCAAGGAAGGAAAATAAAGTAGCGGAAATTTCCGCTCACGCTACTTAAAAAATGTAGCATGCTACTCGCTACGCTACCACGTTTTTTAAAGTAGCGCGCTACCATCCCGCTACTGAACAAAAGTAGCATGCTACCGGTAGCGCGCTACTTTCAGCGCGCTACTTTCCAACACTGCTATTAGCCCTCAGACATTTCTCCCCAGCTATCCAAACACCCTAATAACCTAGTTAGTCACCTGAAGCAGGGCACATCAGGTAATGCTGGTGTGCACCCTATAACGGGTAATCCTAGGAAAAATTATTATTATTTGTACGCATATTTTCTTTTCGGCAGTCGTAGGACACAAACTCACTATACGAATTTCTGTATGTTGTTAACAATTTGATTAAACATTGTTACAAAGTAAAACAAAATACGTTGCTCCTTTCGGAATGTACAGTGTTATTTCTTATGAACGTTTCGCTGTTTCAATAAAAGCTTTGTTTTTGTTTGTGTTGTTGTAAACACGCTTTGCAAATAAGAACATTTTAAAACCGGAAAAATGTATTGGAACATTTAGGTATATCCATACGAAAAATCACTTTAGGAGATAAGGAGATAACCAAATTGAGGCTTAACGAAGTTGGGAATTTGGACGTTCACTCACATTTTCAACACATCATATTTGCCGTGATAATCCAAGTCAGAATTGTTGGTGGCTAGTGACTATAGTTGGTGGTGGATACCTGGCTAAAATCCCTTTGAGACCCGTTCTTATGGGCGGTGAAGCTGGAATTCATGGTCGTCCCCGGTGTTGCTATGGATTTGTTATTTTTATGGAAAATAACATGCATCCAATTGTTACCTGGCAACCACGGGCACCTAGGGGCGCCCATTGTTACCAAGGTAACAGTTGTTTGCATGTTATTTCCCATTAAGAAAACAAATCCATAGCAACAATGGGTGCCCCTAGGTGTAGGAGCCGACTATGAATACGTGGTGCCGAATCAGAACTAAGCCTCAACTAATCTTGCCGCGCGGCAGCAATTAGTCACCGTGCACCATCTTGCCGCGCGGCAAGAGACCTGGAAACGGGACACACGAGTCCTTATTCGCGCTCATGTGGTAGAAACGGGAACTAGCGAATCGAGTCAAGTTTATGTTATGATACATAAATTTACACATAAACTTGACTCGATTCGCTAGTTCCCGTTTCTGCCGCATAAGCAAATTCATCAAGAGTCGAGTGCGCTGGCACAACATAAACTTGATTCGCTAGTTCCCGTTTCTGCCGCATGAGCAAATTCATCAAGAGAGTGCGTTGGCACAACATCAACTTGACTCGATTCGCTAGTTCCCGTCTCTGCCGCATGAGCAAATTCACAAATTCACAATTCACAAATTCACAACATCAACTTGACGCGATTCGCTAAGTTCCCGTTTCTACCGCATGAGCGCGAATTGCAACTCCCACGTCTCGATGGAAACGCGAACACGATAATGAGAAATTGAAAAGGATGCCCTCAAAATGCAGCGTGGGTGGTTTTGATTGAACCTCGCATTTTATTCGAATAGCGCATCGCAGGTAACCACGGTAACAGAGTCCCGATAAGATGCGATGGACGTGGGCGGGCCTAGTTCTCGCTATGACGCGCGCGAAGACAGGGTAGTTGTGCTCGGGAACAGTTCTGATGACGTCATTATCTCACCGCCACCTCGACTCTGCAGCATCAGATCCAAGGTCCGTAAATCGCCTGGCGGAGGCTCGTCAGGTCGTCCTATCCATTTTTACACTGTTAAAAATCAAGTGGGAGAATCATCCAGCATAAAAAATTAATTAATCTGTCAAACTTTAAAATGGCATTATATCAAATTAAAATAATGTAATTTTACTTGCATTCTATTTACATTTTAAATTTGACGTATTTTTAAATCAAATTTTAGATATTGAATTAGTATAAGTACCAGTTTTTGTTGTGGTACGAGGATGGCGTTATGTGTGTCCAAAAGAAGTCCTCCAGGAAATTGACGGACCTTAAACCGGCATTAAATCAAATTAAAATAATGTAATTACACTTGTATTCTATTTACATTTTAAAGTGACGTATTTTTAAATCAAATTTTACATATAAAATTAGTATATTTAAGTAATAAACCAGTTTTTGTAGTGGGTCGAAAATGGCGATATTCGTGTCCATGATTGAATGAATGTCCGTGTCCGGCTCAGATGCATCCACCCCAAAAAACAGCGGCATGTGTTGCTTTCTCATTTGCCTGGATCAAGTCGTCTTGGCTGCATCAACCCCCCATCACCGGACATCACATAAGAAGACCTAACTTTGAGGTTTACAGAACCTATATTATACTTTAAATACTAAGACTAAAATTAAGATTAAATACAGAATTACAAGTTTTGTATAATATGCAGGCTACCCAAAAAATTAGCTTCAGTGGGTTGTTATTGAGCTAGGTGTGATAAGGAGGGAACATAATTTAGTTTGGTAGGTACTTGATAGAAATTACATAATCAACAATAACAGTGTGTGCTGGTTACACATTACGCCACTTTGCTTTTACGCTACTCGGTATAAACGAGCAACGCGTGGTCGCCAATCCTGGTTGCCAACATCCTCTTTCGTCTCAATCCACGTATTCAATTCCAAAAACGTTCATTTTCCGTTTACCACTGATTAATTACAGTTACTGCTGGAGTAACAATCAGTAGTTATGTTAGTAAAGGTTAGGGACTACTTAGCTTACTGTGGCAATACAGTTCAATTTAAAATTAGGTCGGTAATTCACGTTGCACCCAAATTGCTTTAAACTCGAGTAATAAAAACGACGTTTAAGAGTAAGGTATTTGGTTTAAGCCTACACATTGTCTGCTGCATGTGATATTTTCACGAGATTCTTAAGGGATATCACAAGTGATTGGTTTAATGGCTCTCTATGAACGCGCCAAATACAAACTAACCTTACCAATACAATATTATATATGTTTCTAGTTAATGATTGTTCTCTTTAATATTGTAATAGTATAGAATATTGCTGTAGACTCCTTCTGTCTACGCCACTGCAAGCGTACATACGTGTAGCAAAAGCTGAGGTGTGCCACAAAATTGCGGGAAATTGTGCCGTCTAAAACGTTCCAAATGAGATTTAAAAATAAGAGTCTGAAAAGCTTTTCGTGTGTGATATGCGAATCCTCTTTACACAACCGTAAGTTCTGTCCGTAGATGTTACTTCTGAGGGTTTCGCTGCCTAAGCCGCTGAATATCACAGCTGATGTCCCTGTATAAAGGCGCGCGGCTATTTTCAAAGCTTGCAAGCACAACAACTATATCTTCCTTCCAACATTTCCTTTCATGATATATTTTTGCACTCATCCGAAAAGGCATATCGTGCTTTTCCTCATTCAACTCCAAGAGTTATAACAACATTCATCAGTAGCTTTTCAGTATTGAAGCGTAAATAATATAGACAATGCAATGTCGGTTTTAGTTTGGATGAGATTAAAAGTTAGAGAGAGTAGGAACTAAGAGTAGGTGCCTCGCAGCATATTGTGATTTAAAGAGTTAAACATATACTTGGAATTAATTTATTAAAAAAATGCATGCGTTGATGTTGAAACGGTTTTGGAGAACATAGAACATGAAACCGTATTTCAAGATGTTATTTTGGAGCGAAAAAATTAATTCCGTTCGCCGCGCTTTGTGACGGATTAGTGTGCGCGGACCTTTTGTTTACCAGTATGGGTGCTTTTATATTGGTTATTAATTTAGTGATTGTGTCATTAAAGTATAAGGGCTGATGTGCAGATTGCTCCATAAGCCATGAAATCTTGTGATAAGCGAGTGTTGTGGAGGCGTTTGTTGAATCAGCGAGACGCTGTTATCTCCGGCATTGCAACGTCCGTTGTGACGTCATAACTAATCAGGGGGATAGAGGTGGAGAAGGTACCCTCGCAGCATCCTGTAGGTGGGCCTTGACATTTCCAGATCGTTATAGAAGTACAACCCGAAACTCACAAGAGACGCGTTGCGACCCGTCAATAAATAAATAATTTGTATTGATAATTCTTTATGCGTGACGCTATCTGCCTATAAGGGTAGGCGGCGCCCCCTTTTCAAAGAAAGAAGTGCGTCATCCAATTTTTGGATGTAACAGCAATATAGGTGGATCGATGCAGCTTTGAAGAAGTATCAACTTTATTAACTTTCTTCGACTCATCATCATCATCAATCAGCCTTTGAGCAAAAACCTGTCTCGTTTTAATACTGTATAAAAGTCTTGAAGAAGAAGTAATAAAATAGAGTTTTCTTGCGGCATCCTTTCATTCATTACAGAAGCTTCAGTGATTCTTCTAAGTTAGTTCTTATGGGTGATTTTACTTGAGACGTTTTTCGTACACCGACAATTAATTGCACAGTTTTGTCTGGACAAGACATTATTTAGACGACGGAAAAAAGGTGTGGCTATTAAAGACATGTATTCTGTTTGTGTGGCTCATTGACCCTGTGTGTTTAATCGTGCTTCCAATGCAGAAGATCGAGGGTTCTACTCCCGGCTTGGGCTGTGGTTTTATCAACTTATAGATTTTCCAGTAATCGAAACATTTTTCAAATGTGCTTCTGACATAAATGTAACCGGTGACTTTGAATCCGTCATAGCAATTAGGGAAAGACTCAATTGTAATGTATAATCCCGTCTGAAAATTAGTTTTTCCCACTGAGTAGGTAGACAATACATGCAATGCATTTATGATTTATTTAAATATACTGGTTAGTTTATTAAGAATCGTGATTTTCAAACAAACAAATCGAAATTTTACGTAATTAAATCTAGTCTCCCGTAGTTGTCAAATAAAATTATACAGGCCTGTACAACACCTAATATTTAAATTATTTAAAGATAAAAGATAGAAAAGCTATCGATACCACATTGCATCATGTCATGACCTTGTTGGTTTTCAAAACCCGGCACCTCCACCAAAGGTGACGTCAGTTTCAAGATGTAATTAAAACTTTTGTCAAATGTCGATAACATTGTTGTGGACATCCATAAACAAAAGTATTTAAATATTTTTCTAAATTTCAAAAAAAAAAAAAAAAAATTTTATCTGTTATTAATTTTTGTACTTTAGCATCTTGACCGATTTTGTACCTACTCAAATATATAAATGTAAAACAAATGTATATTTAACTTCATGTTTAGTGACCACCAGTGTTGATACAAAATTTCAGCCAAATTCGTCCAGCCGTTTGATCTGTGCGCGACGAATAAAATTACGCAATTCAAAAGTGATAACTTATGTGTTAAGTGATCACTTTGACGAGAAGGCTATGTTGTAGTTACATATTAAGTCTTTGTGTGATTTACGTTGCGTGAATTCTCTTTGTTCACGAAGCTGTACTCGTCACAGACACCGAATCAACATAAAACCAAAGAGGTAAAAACCTCAACAGACGAGTTTATCTTGCAACGTGGCTGGTTCATTCTGACACAAGGCTAGTTCCGGTTCCCCCTCTCTCGCTCAAAGGAAGAACAAAGTGTGGAAGGCGCGAGTAAATGTTGCAACGTGGTTCATTCTGACACAAGGCTGATTCCGGTTCCCCCTCTCTCGCTCTAGGGAAGAACAAAGTGTGGAAGGCGCGAGTAAATGTTGCAACGTGGTTCATTCTGACACAAGGCTGATTCCGGTTCCCCCTGTCTCGCTCTAGGGAAGACAAAGTGCTGAAGGCGCGAGTAAATGTTGCAACGTGGTTCATTCTGACACAAGGCTTGGTCCGGTTCCCCCTCTCTCGCTCTAGGGAAGAACAAAGTGTGGAAGGCGCGAGTAAATGTTGCAACGTGGTTCATTCTGACACAAGGCTGGGTCCAGTTCCCCCTCTCTCGCTCAAAGGAAGAACAAAGTGTGGAAGGCGCGAGTAAATGTTGGAACGTGGTTCATTCTGACACATGGCTTGGTCCAGTTCCCCCTCTCTCGCTCAAAGGAAGAACAAAGTGTGGAAGGCGCGAGTATATGTTGCAACGTGGTTCATTCTGACACAAGGCTGATTCCGGTTCCCCCTCTCTCGCTCTAGGGAAGAACAAAGTGTGGAAGGCGCGAGTAAATGTTGCAACGTGGTTCATTCTGACACAAGGCTGATTCCGGTTCCCCCTGTCTCGCTCTAGGGAAGAACAAAGTGCTGAAGGCGCGAGTAAATGTTGCAACGTGGTTCATTCTGACACAAGGCTTGGTCCGGTTCCCCCTCTCTCGCTCTAGGGAAGAACAAAGTGTGGAAGGCGCGAGTAAATGTTGCAACGTGGTTCATTCTGACACAAGGCTGGGTCCAGTTCCCCCTCTCTCGCTCAAAGGAAGAACAAAGTGTGGAAGGCGCGAGTAAATGTTGGAACGTGGTTCATTCTGACACATGGCTTGGTCCAGTTCCCCCTCTCTCGCTCAAAGGAAGAACAAAGTGTGGAAGGCGCGAGTAAATGTTGCAACGTGGTTCATTCTGACACAAGGCTGGGTCCAGTTCCCCCTCTCTCGCTCCAAGGAAGAACAAAGTGTGGAAGGCGCGAGTAAATGTTGCAACGTGGTTCATTCTGACACATGGCTTGGTCCAGTTCCCCCTCTCTCGCTCAAAGGAAGAACAAAGTGTGGAAGGCGCGAGTAAATGTTGCAACGTGGTTCATTCTGACACAAGGCTGGGTCCAGTTCCCCCTCTCTCGCTCAAAGGAAGAACAAAGTGTGGAAGGCGCGAGTAAATGTTGCAACGTGGTTCATTCTGACACATGGCTTGGTCCGGTTCCCCCTCTCTCGCTCAAGGGAAGAACAAAGTGTGAAGGCGCGAGTAAATGTTGCAACGTGGTTCATTCTGACACAAGGCTGGGTCCAGTTCCCCCTCTCTCGCTCAAGGGAAGAACAAAGTGTGAAGGCGCGAGTAAATGTTGCAACGTGGTTCATTCTGACACATGGCTTGGTCCAGTTCCCCCTCTCTCGCTCAAAGGAAGAACAAAGTGCTGAAGGCGCGAGTAAATGTTGCAACGTGGTTCATTCTGACACAAGGCTTGGTCCGGTTCCCCCTCTCTCGCTCTAGGGAAGAACAAAGTGTGGAAGGCGCGAGTAAATGTTGCAACGTGGTTCATTCTGACACAAGGCTGGGTCCAGTTCCCCCTCTCTCGCTCAAAGGAAGAACAAAGTGTGGAAGGCGCGAGTAAATGTTGCAACGTGGTTCATTCTGACACAAGGCTGGGTCCGGTTCCCCCTCTCTCGCTCAAAGGAAGAACAAAGTGTGGAAGGCGCGAGTAAATGTTGCAACGTGGTTCATTCTGACACAAGGCTGGGTCCAGTTCCCCCTCTCTCGCTCAAAGGAAGAACAAAGTGTGGAAGGCGTGAGTAAATGTTGGAACGTGGTTCATTCTGACACATGGCTTGGTCCAGTTCCCCCTCTCTCGCTCAAAGGAAGAACAAAGTGTGGAAGGCGCGAGTAAATGTTGCAACGTGGTTCATTCTGACACAAGGCTGGGTCCAGTTCCCCCTCTCTCGCTCAAAGGAAGAACAAAGTGTGGAAGGCGCGAGTAAATGTTGCAACGTGGTTCATTCTGACACATGGCTTGGTCCAGTTCCCCCTCTCTCGCTCAAAGGAAGAACAAAGTGTGGAAGGCGCGAGTAAATGTTGCAACGTGGTTCATTCTGACACATGGCTTGGTCCAGTTCCCCCTCTCTCGCTCAAAGGAAGAACAAAGTGTGGAAGGCGCGAGTAAATGTTGCAACGTGGTTCATTCTGACACATGGCTTGGTCCGGTTCCCCCTCTCCCGCTCAAGGGAAGAACAAAGTGTGAAGGCGCGAGTAAATGTTGCAACGTGGTTCATTCTGACACAAGGCTGGGTCCAGTTCCCCCTCTCTCGCTCAAGGGAAGAACAAAGTGTGAAGGCGCGAGTAAATGTTGCAACGTGGTTCATTCTGACACATGGCTTGGTCCAGTTCCCCCTCTCTCGCTCAAAGGAAGAACAAAGTGTGGAAGGCGCGAGTAAATGTTGCAACGTGGTTCATTCTGACACAAGGCTTGGTCCAGTTCCCCCTCTCTCGCTCAAAGGAAGAACAAAGTGTGGAAGGCGCGAGTAAATGTTGCAACGTGGTTCATTCTGACACAAGGCTGGGTCCAGTTCCCCCTCTCTCGCTCAAAGGAAGAACAAAGTGTGGAAGGCGCGAGTAAATGTTGCAACGTGGTTCATTCTGACACAAGGCTGGGTCCAGTTCCCCCTCTCTCGCTCAAGGGAAGAACACAGTGTGGAAGGCGCGAGTAAATGTTGCAACGTGGTTCATTCTGACACATGGCTTGGTCCGGTTCCCCCTCTCTCGCTCAAAGGAAGAACAAAGTGTGGAAGGCGCGAGTAAATGTTGCAACGTGGTTCATTCTGACACATGGCTTGGTCCAGTTCCCCCTCTCTCGCTCAAAGGAAGAACAAAGTGTGGAAGGCGCGAGTAAATGTTGCAACGTGGTTCATTCTGACACATGGCTTGGTCCAGTTCCCCCTCTCTCGCTCAAAGGAAGAACAAAGTGTGGAAGGCGCGAGTAAATGTTGCAACGTGGTTCATTCTGACACATGGCTTGGTCCAGTTCCCCCTCTCTCGCTCAAAGGAAGAACAAAGTGTGGAAGGCGCGAGTAAATGTTGGAACGTGGTTCATTCTGACACAAGGCTGGGTCCAGTTCCCCCTCTCTCGCTCAAAGGAAGAACAAAGTGTACAAATGCGCGAGTAAATGAAGGCAACCATTCGGTTACACATCTCAACTGTGAATATGTAACGGTTCCACATGGAATGAACCATCCATTGTTTGTCTACCCCCCACCCCCCCGTTCCCTCCCCTCCCACTCCCTCACACCAACACTCACTTGAAACACGATATCTTGGCGGTTGGCCAGAATACTTCCTATAGGTATCGTCGCAGTCTCATATTACTGTCCCCGTAAAGGTGTTACTTCCAATACGTATCGCCACAGTCTCATATTACTGTCACCGTAAAGGTGTTTCTTGCAATACGTATCGTCTCAGTCTCATATTACTGTCACCGTAAAGGTGTTTCTTGCAATACGTATCGTCGCAGTCTCATATTTTTGTCACCCTAAAGGTGTTACTTGCAATACGTATCCCCGCAGTCTCATATTACTGTCACCGTTAAGGTGTTACTTCCAATACGTATCGTCGCAGTCTCATATTACTGTCACCGTAAACGTGTTACTTGCAATACGTATCGTCGCAGTCTCATATTACTGTCACCGTAAAGGTGTTACTTCTAATACGTATCGTCGCAGTCTCATATTACTGTCCCCGTAAAGGTGTTACTTGCAATACGTATCGTCGCAGTCTCATATTACTGTCACCGTAAAGGTGTTACTTCTAATACGTATCGTCGCAGTCTCATATTACTGTCCCCGTAAAGGTGTTACTTGCAATACGTATCGTCACAGTCTCATATTACTGTCACCGTAAAGGTGTTACTTGCAATACGTATCGTCGCAGTCTCATATTACTGTCACCGTAAAGGTGTTACTTCCAATACGTATCGTCGTAGTCTCATATTACTGTAACCGTAAAGGTGTTACTTCCAATTCGTATCGTCGTAGTCTCATATTACTGTAACCGTAGAGGTGTTACTTCCAATACGTATCGTCGTAGTCTCATATTACTGTCCCCGTAAAGGTGTAACTTCTAATACGTATCGTCGCAGTCTCATATTACTGTCCCCGTAAAGGTGTTACTTGCAATACGTATCGTCGCAGTCTCATATTACTGTCCTAGTAAAGGTGTTACTTGCAATACGTATCGTCGCAGTCTCATATTACTGTCACCGTAAAGGTGTTACTTTACTTGCAACACGTATCGCCACAGTCTCGTATTACTGTCGAGGTAAGGGTGTTTCTTCCAATACGTATCGTCGCAGTCTCATATTACTGTCACCATAAAGGTGTTACTTCAAATACGTATCGTCGCAGTCTCATATTACTGTCACCGTAAAGGTGTTACTTGCAATAGGCCTACGCATCGCCACAGTCTCATATTACTGTCACCGTAAAGGTGTTACTTCCAATACGTATCGTTGCAGTCTCATATTACTGTCACCGTAAAGGTGTTACTTCCAATACGTATTGTCGCAGTTTCATATTACTGTCACCGTAAAGGTGTTACTTCCAATACGTATCGTTGCAGTCTCATATTACTGTCAGCGTAAAGGTGTTACTTCTAATACGTATTGTCGCAGTCTCATATTACTGTCACCGTAAAGGTGTTACTTCCAATACGTAACGTTGCAGTCTCATATTACTGTCACCAAGAAGCCCTACCCGCAATTACCTGTATCAAGATCGCAAATGCAATCCGAAAGTCGTGAAAGAGTTAACTTATAGTTCTTTTGGCGCTGTTTACAACTAAAATTAGTTATGTCATAATGATTGTGAATGAGAAATTGTAGAATGGCGATGCCGGTCCCTACCACAGTCGCGATTATTGATTTTTGGATGATTTTTGAACCAGTTATTCATGTGTACTCTGACAAACAATTCCTCTACATTCGGAGGGGTAATTCTTGTAACAATTTGTAATGAATTGTTGTCTTGGGAATTAAAACAAAACAAGCAGTCACTCTTGCTTGAGTGAATCTGAGTGCAAATCACGTTCAGCCTAGATAGTTGTAAGAAAGCTTTATTGGCTTTCGAGACACAATTTGTGTTTTGCTGTAACTTAATTCGTGTCGAACGAGTAAGCTTTTATCTGGAATTGCTTTGAGTATCTCGAGAGTAAATGTTAAACTTGTGCACATTGCGACGCTCCCACGCTCCAATTCTGAGAACGTTCAGCTTTGTCGCTGTACATTTAGAGGGGCAGTTAAAGCAAGACTTATGCATTACGACTGATTTGGAATGAAATTAATTTCCTGCATGCGTAGAACGGAGAGTCTACATGGTTACTTTTGACTAGTTTTTGTCAGTGTTACACATTTACGAAATAATTTTATTAATCAATCCAACTTCCAAATTAAACGGTTGACAGCAGACATGTTAAAGAAATTGTTTCAATAAAGCTGAATAAATATTAAAATAAAGTTGTCTTAAATTTGTTTTTCTCATTACCACGTACATTAGTGTGTTTGATATATACATATACATTCGAACGACCCAACATTCGACAAGCCACATTAACCTAATAAACATTATATACATATAGGTTTTATCCGGCTCTTTTCTCGTATTCCACCATTCATGTCCACAAAATAGGTGATGCTATTTTCACTCATCATAATAATGTTTTATTGACAATAAAATACAAGCAAAAGCTAAGTTCTGTAACAGCAGAGAATGTTAAGTGCTTGGCCGATTATTAAGTACACTGCATTTACACTAACCGATAGAGGTGGCTCAGCGGTAAGACGCGAGACTCTAATTCGGGAGGTCGCCGGTTCGATTCCGGCCACCGGCAGTCCTGACTGAAGGTTTTTTCCGAGGTTTTCCTCAGTCGTAAAAGCGAATGCTGGGATTGAGTCATACTATCAGCCCTCGGACAATCCTTCCCAACTATCCAAACACCCTAATAACCTAGTTAGTCACCTGAAGAGGGGCACATCAGTTAAAGCTGTGCACGCTATAACGGGTATTCCTACAAAAATTATTATTATTATTTACACTAGTACGAGTTGAGTTGGCGTTTAGAAAGTACGATTTATTGTAGTTGTCACATTACACGTAGATGCTTGAATGTAAAGTCAATTTGTAATTTTCAATGTACTATTTCCTTGATATGATTGTGTTTGTGGTTTGCCAGATTCTGCTTCAATCGGTCTTTTATTTTTCTTTCGTGCAACTTGGAGACATACTAGTATTGTATAAAGAAAGAAACCTGTGAATTATGACGAGAGTGATTTCTATGCGTGTTTCTTATGAAAAAAGACACAATCAGGGCCAGGGAAAGTGGTTCACATATCTCTTAGAAACAAGTGTTAATTACTATGATTTAGAGAGATCGTGTCTGGCAGAGAAAATGCGAGCGTGTTAGGTACAACTCTTACAATGAGAAAGAACATCTCTCCTCCGTGGTCGCCTAGTATACAGGATACATGGTGCACAGTCACGGATAACCATAATATGGAGGGGCGTCACATTCGTTCTTGTTGTTGGGTGGTTATCCATGCCTTTCTCCTTCCTCCCTTCCTCCATCCTGCCTACATTGTTAGAATTATTTATCCTTTCTTATGATTGAAATGAGTGAATGTTTTTTCTTTTCTTTTTGACTTTAATTATTATAAAAACTGCAAAACTGGTTCTATTATATTCTTATTAATTTGTTGTTGTCGTGTATACTCGATTGTAATTATGTTATTGTTTTATTTTTGTGTTTATTTAAGGGTCATATTCTATTGTCTATTCTATTAGAAACTTGACGATGTAACCGGTTACTTTGGAGCCATCACGGCAACAAATCACAATAATAAATCAGTTACTGTAGCTGAGTATGTAGACTATTAATACACATATATTTTAAGTTTATTTGTATTCAATACTGTCTATCTGTACCTATCAGATCCACTCATCACCTACAATATTATTATAATTTCATTAACAAAAAATTGAAAAAAATACAAGCAATTACAGGAAAGGTTAAATTTACCTTCTGATAACTTTACTCATCATAATCGTAAAGGATCGGTTCGTTTAAAGAAACCTTTACTAGAGTTCAATCACCCTTTCCACAGGTCTACCACCCTCAGCCCATACAAATACTCTAGCATGAACATGGCTATCGGTGGTTGATATCATATCGCATAGCTCACATCGTGTTGGTCACCCTGGAATGTGTGGAGATTAGACATGTTGCCCCTTCGTGTGTTACTGGAAAGTGTAATCCGGTGTACGTCCATTAGATGCATTAATAATATAAAGCTACACTACAAATAGAGCAACGTAAAATAGAGCAATTCTTCCGCATAGCTATACGGCGCTACATGGATAGAATCGTGTTATAAAAAATGTGGAAATAGAATAGAAGGAAATATAATCTTGATCTATACTAGTATTATATTGTTGGATTCAAAATGTGTATATCTTAAAATAATGAATAATGATGCAAGGTCCAATACAATTACAATACATTAACAATTGTTTTATTATTTTTCTGGTTACTATCATTATTGTATAGTTCATATATACCCACCATATCTTAAAACTAGTACCTTACTCCAAACAACTTTCTGAAACGTAATTATTAAAAGTACTCTTTTTTACTGTTTCGTGTTAAGGCTGGTCCACACAGATTTTTAAGACATACGATTTAAGGTTTAACGCGTAGTCGTAAAGCTGGATCATAGGAAACACGTACTGGCGTTCACACAAAGTTTTAGTTTTAAGACGTTGTTTTCATTGTTTTTAAAACAACGTCTTAAAACCTTATGCATTATGTCTTAAAAATCTGTGTGGACCAGCCTTTAAGGAAAACGAAATATCTGAACGGAAACCCTCACAACAATGTTTGCAAAAACCAAATTATCTGTCAATTGTCAACTGTCATGATTGTTTGGAGTCATAAATACGATTCGCCATTGGTTGACAGGGGAAACGGGGCGGTACACTAATATACTCTATTCCGTTGGGTGCACTGACTTCGGGGGTCAGTGCAAAGAATCGAGTTAGGTTTTGAGGCTCGTATTTTGTATTTTGACAACGACTACACCAAGATTTATGATGTACAAATGGTAATATCTTTGAAGTGTCCTGCAATAATCGTAGGTCTAGATCCATATTATGCAAATAATTTGGGCAAGGCACATGAAATGGGTTATTTAATGGAATTTTAGAAATCTTCTGAAATACGTTGTCGTTGACCAAGCCGTAGACCTACATTGTTATATCGAGAACAGATAAGACAAAAATTAAGCCGGAAATGCAAGGATATATTTCGGACGTTGTATACAAGATCCGTAAAATATATAACGTGCGTTGTATGTACAAAACTATTCTGACATTGAGGTTATGTTGTTGCACTGGTGTGCTCCATTGGGGCATTGGGTTTAAAATATACCCAATGATTGGGGACTGCACTCAGTGCGACACTCGGCGAGTGCATGACGTCACAGCGATATTTCAGTGCGCACTGAGTAGTGAGTACATACCAATGGAATAAGCCATTATGGCGTATTGTATTCAAAAGTGAAATCAAATAATATGCATGTAGCACTGCACTTTTTCTATGTAAACATTTGCATTGAAAATAAAAATATAATTATATTATTATAAAATGTTGTCTTATATGCTATTTCTTCTATAATTTATTACATTTCGACAGCCGAACGGGTAGGGGCACTTCACTGTGTTCCGACCTCATTAGGTTTTTGTCGGCCAGGGTTCGAGTCACGGCCTGTACTGTTTTTTTATTTTTATTTTACTTTGTCAGTTTATTTTATTTTCATTGAAACAAGATAGTATCAAAAACCTATCGGTTGTAAGGTATTTGCAAAACCTATATTCTATATTTGGTCTCGAAAGAGCAATTCCTTCTTTCAATAACCAATTAACCGGTTTAATCTGGCCTTTATCTTGAACTTGTGTCTCCATCTTAGAGACAGCCGAACGGGTAGGGGCACTTCACGGTGTTCCGACCCCAGTAGGTTTTTGTCGGCCAGGGTTCGAGTCACGGCCGGAACTTTTTTTTTTAGGTTCTTCGTTACTTTATTTTTATTTCATTGCAACCATCAGATTGTGTAATATTCACTATTTACCGCGTCGTTATTTGACCTCAGATCTGTTTGTCATTATTACACTTAAGCTGGACGGTGCGCGACGGCGGTTTTGGGCCAATCAGGAGCGACCTGCGTGCACTTAGGTCACTCCTTATTGGCCGAAAAACCTCCGTCGCGCACCGTCCCGCAGAACAACGCAATGTCATGAATCCAGCTTTAAGGAGCCTGTACGTTCTTATTACACATAAGGAGCCTAGCAGTCCTACAACTCCCAACGAAACTATTCTCATGCTTTCATCACAGGCCATGTCCAGAATGGCAACTTAACTTGCAATTCCTCCGTGTGCTTGATGGAAGATTGCGTCGGATTGTTCTCAGTTCGTGAGTTGGCCAACTTGTCCGATGTTGATAAATGGTAATCCTCTCATGTGTGTAAGTTGCTGCTAAAAATATTACACGAAAGTATACCTCCAAACGAAGAAGCATTGCGCCAACACCTGAAGCGAGCAATGCTTCAGTCGCGTATTTGGAGACTGTGCTTGCAGCTTCTACCCGACATACCTCCTGCAACCAGACCAGCTGGGGATGGAAGTCATCACATTATGTTGGGGATGAAAATGCAATTGAACCACTTTGGACAGTTTTGTCACAAGCTTCTGACGAATGCTCCGAATTCATTAGTTGCCGTTGCAAAACGATGTGTGTTAGAAACTGCAAGTGCCAGCGTTTCAATTTGGAGTGCACTGCTTTGTGTACGAGTGATGGACAGTGCTCCCATTAAACTCTTCTTAAGACATGGTTCCTTTTCACCCTTGCGAAGATGAAGCGGGTTTAGGGGATTGTCCCTGCCTAAAGTAGGGGCCTCGGGCCCTGAACGGTTCAGCCCTAGGTTGGGGACGCCTAGCTCGCCTTTTCTCTCTCAGAAGTCTCTAGACGCTTCATTCATTGCTCTCTACAGAGAAGTCCTGCTTATTCTGTTTCTGAAGCTTTTAAAGCTGTATACCCTTTTAACCGACATCTTATCACTAGCTGTTCGGAACAGAAAAATGTTCGTCTTGTTACGCTTAACACTTTTTTTGCTTCCACACGTTTTGTATCTGTTACTGTTTCCGAGTTATAGAGTCAATCTGGGTTTCAGCCACCATTTTCCAAAATGGCGGCTCTGTGTTCCACTCTCTAAAAGTTGGTAGAACGTATATAAGTTCATAATAATACTTGCCGTAGGTATTGGTTATCAGAAAATTAACACTTTTGCAACATTTTTGGGGAAACCAAAAACAGTAGGCCTACCGTCATTTACTCCAAGTCATTTACTCCGCTTTGGTTTTGATCTTACAAAAAAATGTTTAAAACAAAACATGTTCCTAATGTAACTAGTAATACTTTTGTAGATGAAACATTTTTGATAACTCTTACCGTTTATGAGTTAACAGAGAAAAACTGGGATTCGGCCGCCATTTTCCAAGATGGCGGATCTGTGTTCCACTTTACAAAAATTGGTAGAACATATAGAAGTTTATAATAGTACTTGTGGTAGGTATTGGTTATCGGAAATGTAGCTGTTGCCCCTTTTTTGGGGAAAACGAAAAACAGTGCCTTCATTTACTCAAAGATGGCCGCTTTGGTTTTGATCCTATAAAAAAATGTTTCAGATAAAACATGTTTCCTATATAACTAGTCATACTTTTGTAACTCAAATATTTTTGATATCTTTTACCGTTTCCGAGTTGATAGAGACAAACTGGGATTCGGCAGACATTTTCCAAGATGGTGGCCGAAATAATCCGGATACAGCTTGGGTCCCGACGGTTTTTTGAACCTTTTATATTTGTTAACATGTGTACCAAATTTCATGCTGGTAGCCGGAAACGCAATATTCTGGTGCTAACAGAACGCACTACAGTGGGTTGTTAACTGGGGGGAAAAACGAGGAAATTATTGGGGGGGCGCGCATTGCGATTGGGGGGGGGCGCAGGCCCCCCCCAAAACCCCCTAGTGACGCCACTGATAAGTACATACATACATACATACAAATAAAAATAAATAAATACATTATTAACTACACATGAATAAATACATTTGTAATTATTGTTTACATATTTCAGTAACAAGAACCGATTTTCAGTGAGGGATATAGACCATTCGAATGGGATCCAATAGACCATTTCAAAAACTATCTAGGACCCTTTGTATGAGTATCATCACGGTCTTCTAAATCTTCAAGAACAACAATACACAACAATTAAAAATCAGTTTTCTAATGTTATGTCAAGGTTTATTGATGCATACAAGATCATCATCTAGGGTCCTAGATAGTTTTTGAAATGGTCTTGAATCGATAAACAAACAACAAGCTGTCAAAAAATAATTTCTTCTGATTTTGGAAAACAAAACAAAAACAAACAAATACACATACAAAACTTTCACTTAGTCGTTGATGTCCATCATTAAAAGTTTTAAATGGCGAGCAGTTACTATTGCTACACTTGTTTTTATTTCTATGGTTGCAATTTTATTATTTTGACAGCTGATTGTTTGCCCATCAGTTCAATTCATTTGTTCCATTGTTGTCTTTTGGTTTGCTAGTGCCCTATTGAGAGTTGGGTCGATTATACGACGTCGGCCTTTTAGATTTGCTTTTAGGTTGGAATTCATAGTCGGCCCCTACACCTAGGGGCGCCCATTGTTACCAAGGTAACAGTTGTTTCCATGTTATTTCCCATAAACAAAACAAATCTATAGCAACAATGGGTGCCCCTAGGTGTAGGGGCCGACTATGAATTCCAACCTGAGTCGCTTTTACCTTCTCTGGTGAGGGTTCGTTCATAAGCTGCTAGATGTCGCCACATGTACAGTTGTGCGTCGCGCGGCTAGGCCGGTAACAATGTTCTCTTATATGCTAATTCTTCGTTGAATGAATACACATCGACAGCCGAACGGGTAGGGGCGCCTCACAGTGTCCCGACCTTACTAGGCTTTTGTCGGTCAGGGTTCGAGTCACAGCTGGTACTGTTTTTTTTTTTTACTTTTTTTTTACTTTGTCAGTACATTTTATTGAATTCAAACAAGATTGTATCATTGAATGTATATTTATTTCTTTGATCCTTGCTACACTCATACAATTCTATGATTTTCATAATTACCCGTAGAATGTGCCTACGTCTTTCACTTAGCAAGCATCCTAGCATGAGACTTGCCGAAAGACCTACGCTCCTCTCAAGGAAACGCTCCCTCAAAAATAATTATCATTACGTTTCAGATTTTCTGTGTCTTGTGCTATTAGCACAGGACCAAATTCCAAAAATAGCCATGTTGCCGTGTTTTGTTTCGGACAAACAAACATGAATGTGCACCAATCAAAGAAAGATACAACAATAGAGTTGGCTAGCAAGACGTTGTTTGCCTGCGTCTGATGTCACAGCTAGACCTTATCTAGCAATAATATTTCCATCTTAGAGATAGCCGAACTGGTAGGGGCAGTTCACAGCGTCTCGACCTCAGTAGGCTTTTGTCACTTCGGGTTCGAATCCCACAGAATACGTTTTTTTTTTTTACGTATTTTACGCTATACGAAAACAATGTATTCTAGACTCTAAACTAGACCTTTCTCTGATTTGTTTGATTTGATCCCTTTACCAAACCCCCTTCACGTGTGCTCTATAGGCCTATCAGTAAGAAATATGCCCTAGACAAGAATAAATTTAATTGTTTTATTACATCAGGATGAAAGTACTTTCGCAGGGAGTAATAATTATTAAAAGTAAATACACTTGTAATTATTGTTTACATAATTCAGTAGTAAGAACCGATTAATGTGAGGGGCAGACAATTAGTTATGTGTTTCCATTCGATCCAAATATTGTCCTCTTTGTATAGCAGTTTTAAACATAGATTATTTTAATCGACGTAGGTCTACTTACTTGAGAGTTAGGTCATACGACGTCGGCCTTTTAGTCGCCTTTTACGATGTACCAAATGATGTACCTTCCCGGTGAGAGTTCGTTCAGAAGCTGCTAGATGTCGCCACATGTAACGTTGTGCGTCGCGCGGCTAGGTCAGTAATAATGTTGTCTTATATGCTATTTCTTGTGTCATTAATTACACATCGACAGCCGAACGGGTAAGGGCACCTCACAGTGTCCTGACCCACTAGGCTTTTGTCGGTCAGGGTTCGAGTCACGGCCGGAACTGCCTTTTTTTTTTACTTTGTCGGTTTATTTATTTGCATTGAAACAAGATTGTATAATTGAATGTATATTTATTTCTTTGATGCTTGCTACACTCTTACAATTCTATGATTTTCATTATTACCCTTGAATGTGCCTACGTCTTTCACTTATCATTATCAGCAAGCAGCCTTGCATGAGACTTGCCGAAAGACTTAGGCCTATGCTTCTCTCAAGCAAACGCTCCCTAAAAAATGTATCATTACGTTTCAGTTTTCCTTCCCTATGCTCGTATAATGGCATAAGTTCATGTACTTCATTATATACATTATCCCATGTAGGTAGGCCTGGTTGACATTAACATTGGTGGCTATTTCACACAACAAACATCCAAAATTGACTTTCTCCTCTTTCTCTAAATTATTATCCAAGCCTGTATGTAAAATACAATCCCATTTTTATGTAAAGATTAATTTATATTGTGTGGAACTTGCTTAAATTTACAAGTCTCTACTCGTCAGAAGTAGAATTAAACAACATATTGGCTGACATTGATTACCTTATAATTATCAATTTGCTTTTAGTTGTGTTTGTACAGTTCAGTGTACCTGTACATATTAGATTTAGGTCCAGTCTTACAATGTCCCAATAACTACTTATTCGTCGAATAGCTTGTTTTCTCCATGGCAACCACCAATCAAAGCCCTTGAAATCCTTCAAATAGCTTCATTGCTACAAATAACTTTCTTATTAGGAGATGGTAAGACCGGCCCTTACAATAACTAAACTACTCCAATAACTGAGGATAGGGAAAACTTCTTTTTAAATGGTTTAAGTTATGTCTTTATCTTGCACACCTTCATCTTAGAGACAGCCGAACGGGTAGGGGCACTTCACAGTGCTCCGACCTCAGTACGCTTTTGTCAGCCAGGGTTCGAGTCACAGCCGGAACTTTTTTTTTATGTACTATGTTACTTTATTTTATTTCATTGCAACCAGATTGTATGATATTCACTATATACCACGTATCGTTATTTAAACTCACCTCTGATTTTCATTATTAGACTTAGAAGGAGCCTACGTTCTTATGCCACAGCTCGTTCAAAAAATAAAGATAAGATAAAGATAAAGATATTTATTCTTCAAGACACAACTTACATGTCTAATCTCTAAGGAGATGTGCGAAGAGTGGATAGGCTACAATGCCTATACTAAAAGTAACAATAAAATACTATATTCACATTTCCTCCATACGCCCGTATAACGGTATAAGTTCCCGTACTTCATTATAGTCATTATTAATTAATCCCGTGTTATGTAGTAAGATAGGCAAACCTTCCTTCAATAACCATTGTCAGGTTTAAACTAGGTCTTTATCTAGCATCATTATTTCTATCTGAGAGACAGCCGAACGGGTAGGGGCACTTCACAGTGTTCCGACCTCAGTAGGTTTTTGTCGGCCAGGGTTCGAGTCACGGCCGGAACTTTTTTTTTAGGTACTTCGTTACTTTATTTTTATTTCATTGCAACCAGATTGTATAATATTCACTATACACTTCCTCCTTACGCCCCATAGGTGGCAGGTCGGTATAACAATATTGTCTTATATGCTATTTGTTCATGGATTGTATACACTTCGTCAGCCGAACGGGTAGGGGCGCCTCACAGTGTCCCGACCTTACTAGGCTTTTGCCGGTCAGGGTTTGAGTCTCGGTCGGTACTATTTTTTTTTATTTTTTTTTTACTTTGTCAGTATATTTTATTTGCATTGAAACAAGATTGTATAATTGAATGTATATTTATTTCTTTGATGCTTGCTACACTCTTACAATTCTATGATTTTCATTATTACCCTTGAATGTGCCTACGTCTTTCACTTACCATTATCAGCAAGCAGCTTAGCATGAGACTTGCCGAAAGACTTAGGCCTATGCTTCTCTCAAGCAAACGCTCCCTAAAAAAAGTATCATTACGTTTCAGTTTTCCTTCCCTATGCTCGTATAACGGCATAAGTTCATGTACTTCATTATGTACATTATCCCATGTAGGCCTAGTTGACATAAAAATTTGTGGGCTATTTCACACAACAAACATCCTAAAAAGACTTTCTCCTCTATCTCTAAATTATTATCCAAGCCTGTATGTAAAATACAATCCCATTTTTATGTAAAGATTAATTTATATTGTGTGGAACTTGCTTAAATTTACAAGTCTCTACTCGTCAGAAGTAAAATTAAACAACATATTGGCTGACATTGATTACCTTATAATTATCCATTTGCTTTTAGTTGTGTGTGTACAGTACAGTGTACCTGTACATATTAGATGAACAATAACTAAACTACTCTTATAACTGAGGATGGGGAAGGACTACTCGCCAATATTAAACCCCACGAAGTTAACGTATTTTCGTCATATCTCAATAACGCCACACAATATCGAAAAAGTGACAAGTATGCACAATTTGGGTTCGTGAGAGCTCAATATTATATGAAAAAGATTTATTAGTTTGCACTAATTATAATTATTATTTCGAATTTAATTAATTCACAAGTTAATTACAAATTACAACTATAATTACTACAATCCACGAAATCTTTTTCATATAATATTGAGCTCTCACGAACCCAAATTGTGCATACTTGTCACTTTTTCAATATTGTGTGGCGTTATTGAGATATGACGAAAATACGTTAATTTCGCGGGTTTTAATATTGGCGAGTAGTCCTTCCTCTCCGACCTCAGTACGCTTTTGTCAGCCAGGGTTCGAGTCACAGCCGGAACTTTTTTTTTATGTACTTTGTTACTTTATTTTATTTCATTGCTACCAGATTGTATAATATTCACTACATACCACGTATCGTTATCTAAACTCACCTCTGATTTTCATTATAAGACTTAGAAGGAGCCTACGTTCTTATGCCACAGCTCGTTCAAAAAATAATTTTCATTACTTTTCACATTACTTCCCATACGCCCGTATAACGGTATAAGTTCCCGTACTTCATTATAGTCATTATTAATTAATCCCGTGTTATGTAGTAAGATAGGCAAACCTTCCTTTAATAACCATTGTCAGGTTTAAACTATCTCTTTATCTAGCATTGTTATTGTTATCTGAGAGACAGCCGAACTGGGTAGGGGCACTTCACGGTGTTCCGACCTCAGTAGGCTTTTGTCGGCCAGGGTTCGAATCCCACACATACCGTTTTTTTGCAGGGAGCCAATTTTAATAAATAAATACATTTGTTATTATTGTTTACATAATTCAGTAAGCAATAAGAACCGATTTATGTGAGGGGCAGACCATTAGTTATGTGATTCTATAATCTATGGGATCCAAATATTGTCCTCTTTGTATAGTAGTTTTAAACGTGGATTAATTTAATCGACGTAGGCCGGTCACAATGTGCATAGCTAATTTATTTACTTTGGTGAGAGATCGTTCTCAAGCTGCAGATATCGCCGTATTATATAACGTCGGTATAACAATATTGTCTTATATGCTAATTTTCCTTGTAAATAATACACATCGACAGCCGAACGGGTAGGGGCACCTCACAGTGTCCCGACCTTACCAGGCTTTTGTCGGCCTAGGTTCGAGTCATGGCCGTTACTATTTTTTTTTTGTCTTACTTTGTCTGTTTATTTTATTTGCATTGAAACAAGATTGTATTGCATGTGTGTTTATTTCTTTGATCTTGGCTACACTCTTACAATTCTATGATTTTCATTATTACCCTTTAAATGTACGTCTTTCAATCATTATCAGCAAGCAGCCTAGCATGAGACTTTCCGGAGACCTACGCTTCTCTCAAGCAAACGCTCCTTCAAAAATAATTATCATTACGTTTCAGATTTCCTTCCCTACGCTCGTATAACGGCACAAGTTCCTGTACTTCATTATATACATTATCCTATGTAGTTGACATAAACATCCAAAATTGACTTTGTCCTCAATCTCTAAATTATTATCCAAGCTTATACTATGTAAAATACAATCCCATTTCAATTTAAAGATTAGTTTATAATTTAGGGATGCACATCGATAAAGTAAAAACTATCGATAATCGAAAGATGACTGCATTATCGATCGATAATATCGAACGATAATAAATTTACAAAATTAAAGCAATCTTTTACAGTTTCAGTGATATGTCGCCTAATCGAGCACATAACGACATGGCAACATTACTTGGACACATCTGACGTGACACTCTGAGAGTATAATCACATTTTACGAGGCCTGAGGCTTAGTATTTTGGCGGTATCTTTGAGTATTTCAATACCAGAAAGGTCCGAGAAGAACGAAATAATGCTTTACGAACCCGCTTTTTTAGAAATCAGACCATTCGATAATAATTGTATTATCGATTATCGAAATTTTATTGCATATCGAATATCGAACGATAATATCGATTATCGTGTGCATCTCTAGTTTATATTGTGTTGAGGTTGCGTAAATTTACGAGTCTCTACTCGTCAAAACTCAAAAGTGATTGATATTGGTTATCATTTCCTGAATTCACCCTTATTTATCAATTTGCTATTAGTTGAGTCTGTATAGTACAGTGTACCTGTACATATTGGATTTACAATATCTATTATATGCTATATTTGGTCTCGACTCGAATACCTGATGATAGGTAAAACTTCTTTCAATAACTAATTAACTGGTTTACGGTATGCCTTTATTCTGTACTTTCTCATCTTAGAGACAGCCGAACGGGTAGGGGCACTTCACAGTGTTCCGACCATAGTAGGTTTTTGTCGGCCAGGGTTCGAGTCACGGCCGGCAAATATTTTTTTTATTTTTTTATTTTTTTTACTTTGTCTTTTTCTTTTATTTGCATTGAAAGAAGATTGTATAATTGCATTCATGTTTATTTTTTTGATCTTGGCTACACTCTTACTCTAATAACTGAGGATAGGGAAAACTTATTTCAATAACCGGTTTAAGTTATGCCTTTATCTTGCACAATTTCATCTTAGAGACAGCCGAACGGGTAGGGGCACTTCACGGTGTTCCGACCTCAGTACGCTTTTGTCACTTCGGGATCGAATCCCACACATACCGTTTTTTTTTTACGAATCTTACGTTATACGAAAACAATGTATTCTATTTCACATTAATCGCATGACAAAATATGGTTTTCTAGACTTTCTCTGATATGTTAATAAAATTGAAAACACTTCGGGCTATTACTCCACGTCCCTTACCGTAGGCCATATGCCGACGTTTCAAGACCAATATCGGTCTTGTCTTCAGGGCAGATCGAGAGCTACTGGCTGTCGTCTGCGTCATTGGCGGGTGTGTCTCGAAAATCTCGAAGGTTCGAGGGGTCGCTTCGTAATCTCGCTCTTGACATAGCGCGCGTAATACGAACGTGACACCCGGGGTTATTGAACCTATCATCTGTGCCTGAATAGTTACCCTTGTCACGATATTTAGTAGAAGGCTTATGGTTATTAGCCGTTGTCACAAATAGATTAGAATTATTAGCAGGTTGATGACGTGATGGCTGCTGTGGTTGTTGTTGTTGTTGTTGTTGTTGTTGTTGTTGTTGTTGTTGCTGCTGTTGCTGTTGATGTTGCTGAGTTTGTTGTTGGTGATGGTTATTTATTATTAATGGTGCCCACGTATCACTTAGATTGTATAAGCACTTATGGTCATCAGCATTCATGTTGTTGGGATTTTTAGCAACCTCCAGTGCCTCGCGTACAAAGCGCGGCCAAAACTTGGGTTCTTGTTTTAATAGCTTTACGTTGCAAAAATCTATAGCATGGGCGTCGTTACCTATGTTGTCAACAATGTGTTTGGCTATCGCAGAGTGGTGGACTTCGCCCCTCTTAAGATTACCCTTGTGATCTCGGATACGATCGACCACGGTGCGGCCTGACTGACCAATATAAACACGATTACATGAACAAGATATTTCATAAACACCAGGATGATCGAGTGGAGGTATTTTGTCCTTGACGGAACCTAACAATGATTGTATCTTGTATGTAGGCATAAGTACAGTCTTGACTGCGTACTTCGAGAGTGCGCGCGCTATACGGTCAGTCACGTGCTTGATGTAAGGCAAAAATGCAATAGGGCCTTTATTATTATCATCTGCGCTCCGGCCATTGGTTTCTGCCCTCTGGTCACTATTAGTCATATATTTGTTAAAAGCTCTGTTGACATTCGCGCGTTTATACCCATTGTTACAGAGAGCATTAGTGAGAGTCACCCTTTCCTTATCAAAACTAGCCGCGTCCGATAACTTGACAGCCCTGCTGACCAACGAGTTAACCACAGATGACTTATGGCTAGGAGGGTGATTGCTGTCCGCTTGCAAATACAAGTTGGTATGAGTTGCTTTGCGGAACACAGAATGACCTAATGTACCATCAGCCAGTTTGGTGAGAAGAACATCCAAAAATGGAAGTTGATTGTTTTGTTCCAACTCGACCGTGAACTTTATGTTAGGATGGAAGTCGTTCATGTGTTCAAGGAACGTATTTAATTGGTCCCGGCCATGAGGCCATACAACGAATACGTCATCAACATATCGGAGCCAAACTTTAGGTTTAAGTTCTGAGGTGGACAAGGCACTTGTTTCAAGATGATTCATGTATATATTGGCCACCTCTGCCCTGAATACAAGACCGATATTGGTCTTGAAACGTCGGCATATGGCCTACGGTAAGGGACGTGGCGTAATAGCCCGAAGTGTTTTCAATTTTATTAACATTACATCTAGCCACGAAAGTTTAAATTCAACTTTCTCTGATATGTTTTATTTTATCCCTTTTAGCTTACAAAACCCCCTTCACGTGTACGCTATAGGCGTAGTTAATTTGTTATCTGTGCTATAGACCTACCAGTAAGAAATATGCCCTAGGCAAGAATAAATATAATTACTTTATTACATCAGGATGAAAATACCTTGTGCAGGGAGTAATCATTATCAAAAGTAAATACACGTGTAATTATTGTTTGATCATTCAGTAATAAGAACCGATTTATGTGAGGGGCATATCATTAGTTATGTGATTTGGGATCACATAACATAGGCCTGATTATTTTAATCGACGTAGGCCTACTTGAGAGTTAGGTCACACGACGTCGGCGTTTTAGTCGCCTTTTAGGCTTTTACGATGTGCAGAGCCAATGTATTTATCTTCTCGTGTTGTGTGAGAGTTCATTCTCAAGCTGCTAGATGTCGCCACATGTACCGTTGTGCGTCGCGCGGCTAGGTCAGTAATAATGTTGTCTTATATGCTAATTCTTCTCATATTATATACACATTGACAGCCGAACGGGTCGGGGCACCTCACAGTGTCCCGACTGTACTAAGCTTTTGTCGGTCAGGGTTCGAGTCACGGTCGTTACTATTTCTTTTACATACTCCTTTTTTTATTTTATTTCATTTACAACAATATAGTATAATACTATTCAGCATGTATTTTTATTTGAACTTAGCTCTAGCTTTTTTTTTTGCTGTTGCACGCCTTTTATTCAATCACAGCATACAAAGAAGGACCATTATAATGAAAAATAGTATGTATAGTCACAACAGTGATAACAGTTGTTCTTAAAGCTAGTTCTCAAGGATAATCTTGTATTCATCTTATTATACATAGTATTAGTAATTGACATGTGAAAACACTTGACATGACTGAACACATATGGCATTGTATCTATTGTATTGTACCTAGTATAAGTAAATGACATATATTGTGGATAGGACGTCGTTGCATGCAAATTTTGAATCGTAAAATAACACCATATGGAGCTTTACCACGATATCCACAGAATATATATGTAATTCGAGAAATAAGACCGGAATAAAATAAGGTTTTCTAGAGTCTAGACTAGACCTTTCTCTTATTTGTTGAGATCCCTCTAAGTGTACCATACCCCCTTCACGTGTGCGCTATATGCCTACCGGTGGGTAACATACCCTAGGCAATGATAAATATAGTTGCTTTTCTACATAGCGATGAAATTACTTTCTGCAAGAAACAATAGTTATCAATATACAAAAGATTTGTAATAATTGTTTACATAACTCAGTATAACAAGAATCTATTTTCAGTGAGGGAAGGAATACCATTAATTGTACTGCCATGGGATTCAAATAATATAGTCCTCTTTGTATCAGTTTTATAACCTTCAAAGGTAGATTATTTTAAACGACCTACTTGACAGCTAGGTCATATCGCACATACGAAGTCGGACGATAGGCAGAGCTATATCCCGGATCCAGGTTGTACGGGCCTAATGTATTTTCCTTATCTTCATTTCCTTCTCTTCATTCAGAGAGTTCATTCATAAGCTGCTAGATGTCGCCACATATACCGATGTGTATCGCACGGCTAGGCCGGTATAGTAGCCATCATTTTCGTAGAGCGCTAGCGGTTCCTTTCAGTTCTTCTTGAATAGAGCTCGCTGTCATGTACTCGTCACAGCTACAATAAGGCAGACGATTGCTTTGACACCGGTCAAGAATTTGTTTTGTAAATTTGTGTTTTTGCCCCTTTTGGTGACAGTAGTAGCATCTTTGACAGTTCGCCCGCCCGCGGAGAAGCTCATTGTGCTAAGTTAAACGGGCATGTAACCCTTCGTGAATAGAGCTCGAGAAAGCGCTCTACAGAAATGACGGCTACTATAATATTGTTGCCTTATATGCTATTTCTTCTTGCAAGGGATACACATTCCCTACAAACATTTGATATCCTGAGGAAGTGATTTTCTGTACCTTTCGGGTAAAGCATAGGCAGGACTTCCGTCGGACTACCTGTGGCCTGCCCTAACAGGAAATTACCCTCATATTACCTTACCATTACCCACAGTCTGCCTATTACCTGCCTGTCGGGAACTATTACCTTTGTGGGCAGTCCTGGGGAGGACCTAGGGTAGTACATCCTGTGATCTGCTCTTAGCGTCTCACTCCCATGTTATAAGTAAATGAGAAAGGTTCTCCTAAGGAGTACCTCTCATCCTGTAAGGGTAGTCCTCAGGATAGCCTCAGGAGCAAAAAATGTTTGTAGGGTTGACAGCCGAACGGGTTGGGGCGCCTCACAGCGTCTCGACCTTACTAGGCTTTTGTCACTCAGGGTTCGAGTCACAGCCGGTACTATTTTTTTTTTTTTACTTTCACCTAGTGATTTTTATTTCCTTGCAACAAGATTGTGTTATATTCACTATTTTACCACGTATCTTTATTTGAACTAAGCTCTGATTTTTATAATTTCCCTTAGAAAGTGCCTACGTCCTTGTCACTCAAAAGAAGCCTAGTACGAGACAGTACTTTGGGCCACCATTCCTACAATAAAATTAATTTTGATACTTTTCAGATTTTCTCCTTACGCCCATATAAGTGTATATAGATTCCCTTACTTCGTTATTCCCATGTAGTAAAATAGGCAAAACTTTCTTCAATAACCATTGCCAGGTTTTACCTAGGCGTTATTTAGCAAAAAAATTTCCATCTTAGAGATTGACGAACGCATTCTAGTCCCTATTCACAAGCTATGTCGCCACGTGTACTGTTGCAAGTGGCGTGGCTACTGGCTAGGTCGATCGGTACAATTCAATTTTTATTTTATCTTTTCAAAAAAGTAATACAAGTAGAAATAACACAAAATTCGTTGACAACATATAAATGAAAAGAAGCCCACGTAGGGTCACACCTCTAGTGTGGGCTGAATAATAAAAAATGTATGTTAATAATAATCCAAAAATGACAATAGAACATTATTCATGAAAAGCAGAACGTATATTATAATTACTATGGTAGTAATACTTATTCTAAATACAAACAATAATAATAATAATGATAATAATAATGTTGCATGAAAAGTAGGAATTAATCAAATGAATGTGATTTGAGTTGTTTATAAATTTTGTTATTAAATTACTAATTTCTTGAGGGACAATGACACTGCTTGGGTTAGGCTATGTATAATATCTCCCTTAACATAATGTTGGCAATGTTGTCTTATATGATAATTCTTCTCTCAAGAATCACACATCGACAGCCGAACGGGTAGGGGCACCTCACAGTGTCCCGACCTCACAAGGCTTTTGTCGGCCACGGTTCGAATCGCGACCGGAACTATTTTTTTTGTTACTTCGTTAGATTTTTTTTTGTTCATTGCAACTATATTGTATAATATTCACTATATATGTCGTTTGTTTATTTGAACTAAGCTCTGATTTTCAGTATTACACTAAGAAAGTTCCTACGTCCCGTTACTCAGAAGGAGCCTAGCATGAGGCAGACCTACAAACCAACGACCATGCTTCTCTCAGGCCACCGCCCGTTTAAAAAATAACGTTCATTACATTCCAGATTTCCTCCTTACGCCCGTATAATGGTATAAGTTCCGTACTTTATCATACACATATTTAATTAATCCAATGTACTAAGATAGGCAAAACTTCCTTCAATAACTATTGGCAGGTTTAAACTAGGCCTTTCTCTAGCAGCATTATTTCCATCTTAGAGACAGCCGAACGGGTAGGGGCACTTCACTGTGTTCCGACCTCAGTAGGCTTTTGTCACTTCGGGTTCGAATCCCACACACACCTTTTTTTTCAAAAGTATTTCAGTTACAATGTATTTTATCTCACATCAATACCATGATAATATAAGATTTTCTAGAGTCTAGCTAGACTCGACTCGACTTGACTAGACTCTTGACTAGACTTTCTCTGATTTGTTGAGATCCCTCTTAGCGTTGAGTGAGAAATATATTTCTATATTTCTCACTCAACGCTCTTAGCCTTCACGTGTGCGCTATATGCCTACCGGTAGGTAACATACCCTAGGGCTAGGCAATGATCTGCAAGAAAAGATAATTATCAATAAACAAACGATTTGTAATAATTGTTTACATAACTCAGTAACAAGAATCTATTTTCAGTGAGGGAAGGAACATGGGTTTCAAATATTGTCCTCTTCGTATCCGTTTTATAACCTTGAAAGGTAGATTATTTTAAACGACCTACTTGACAGCTAGGTCATATCGTTCATAGTATATCTCTATGCTCATACGAAGTCGGCCTTTTAGTCGCCTTTTACGATAGGTAGAGCTATATCCCGAACCCAGGTTGTACGGGCCTACGTATTTTCATTCTCTTCATTCAGAGAGTATATCATAAGCTGCTAGATGTCGCCAGATATACCGATGTGTATAGCACGGCTAGGCCGGTAATAGTGTTGTCTTATATGCTAATTCTTCTTCTGATAAATACACATCGACAGCCGAACGGGTAGGGGCGCCTCACAGCGTCCCGACCTGACTAGGCTTTTGCCGGCCAGGGTTCGAGTCACGGCCGGTACTGTTTTTTTATTCTTCTAGTGATTTTTATTCCGTTGCAACAAGATTGTATTACTGTATATTCACTATTTACCACGTATCTTTATTTGAACTTAGCTCTGATTTTCATTATTTCCCTTAGAAAGTGCCAACGTCCTTGTCACTCAGAGGGAGCCAACAGCTATAACGCTTTTCTCGGGCCACCATTCGTGCAATAAAATTAATTTTGATATTTTTCTGATTGCCTCCTTACGCCCGTGTAACGGTATAAGTTCCCTTACTTTGTTATACACATTATTACTTATTCCCATGTAGTAAAATAGGCAAAACTTCCTTCAATAACCATTTGAAGGTTTTACCTAGACGTTAGTTAGCAATACAATTTCCATCTTAGAGATTGCCGAACGCATTCTGGTCCCTATTCACATTAAGCTATGTCGCCACGTGTACTGTTGTTCGTAGCGTGGCTAGGTCGGTACAGTGCTGTCTTATATGATAATTCTTCTTATAATGGATACACATTGACAGCCGAACGGGTAGGGGCGCCTCACAGTGTCCCGACCCTACTAGGCTTTTGTCGGCCTGGGTTCGAGTCATGGCCGGTATTGTTTTTTTTTACTTCTCTATCTATTAACTTTATTTACTGTAACAAAAAAGTAGGCCTGTACATCATCATAAATTATTCATTTATGTTTATTGGAACTTTTTCTTTCATTATTACGTTAAGAACGTGTCTATACGTCTTTCACGTCTTGGATATCAGCTACCACGGTTTTCCTGGATCGACAAAGGCTCATTCAAAAAATAATTTTTGTATTTTCCTTCTCTGGTGAGAGTTCTTTTACAACCAGCTAGATGTCGCCACATGAACCGCTGTGGACGTCGTTGCATGCAAATTTTGAATCGTGAAATAAGGCTATATAGAGCTTTACCACGACTCCACGAAATATGTGCGTATTCGTGAAATAAGACCGAAATATGGATTGGTGTTAAATATTGGTTAAAAATAAGTGGTGGTGTAAGGAAAGCGCGCAAAAAAATTTAAATTCTAAAGAAAATGGATTGGAAAAATGACAATACACACGAATAACTATAAAATAGAATAGAATAGAATAGATTAGAATAGAATAGATAAGAATAGAATAGAATAGATTAGAATAGATCGTTTATTGAATAATTAAGATACATTACATACATTGCTCATTTTGGCCACAGTAGGAAAACTCGTCTCTATTTGAGTGGTATTCCTAAATTGATAATGGTTAACGTTTTTTCTTTGCTTGTTATGCGACTTAAAAAAATGAAACCGCTAAGGCGCGAAATATGCATTTGAAAAGGAAATTTAGGAAAATATAGTAATTTCTGTAGGGTACGTCACTCAGAAGGAGCCTAGCATGAGACAGACCTACAAACCAACGACCACGCTTATCTCAGGCCACTGCCCGTTCAAAAAATAATGTTCATTACATTTCAGATTTCCTCCTTACGCTTGTATAACGGTAAAAGTTCCCGTACTTTATTATACACATTATTAAATAATCCAATTTACTAAGATAGCCTAGGCAATACTTCCTTCAATAACCATTGGCAGGATTAAACTATAGGCCTTTATCTTCAGATTTCAGATTTCAGATTTAGCACGCTTTATTCAACTTCACATGTGATACAAAGTACATTGCATGCCCATTGCATGCCCACATGAGCGAGGTTTGTGTGTGGGCGCACAATATTTTGTAGTGATTCATGATAAGATGGCAGTGACAATTATATTTTTATCTTAGAGACAGCCGAACGGGTATACTATAGGGGCACTTCACAGTGTTCCGACCTTAGTAGGCTTTTGTCAGCCAGGGTTCGAATCCCACACAAACCTTTTTTTTTATAAGTATCTTACGTTACACGAGAACAATGTATTTTATCTCACATCCATACCATGATAAAATAATGTTCTCTAGAGTCTAGACTAGACCCTTCTCTAATTTGTTGAGATCCCTCTTAGCGTATTGTACCCTTTTCACATGTGCGCTATAGAGATGAAAATACCTTCTGCAAGAAACAATAATCATCAATAAACAAAAGATTTTTAATAATTGTTTACGTATAACTCAGTAACAAGAATCCGTTTTCAGTGAGGGAAGGAACATGGGTTTCAAATATTGTCCTCTTTGTATCAGCTTTATAACCTTCAAAGATAGATCATTTTAAACGACCTACTTGACAGCTAGGTCATATCGTTCATACGAAGTCGCCTTTTACGATAGGCCGAGCTATATCGCGGACCTAGGTTGTACGCAAGGTCTACTAGATTGCCGCTAGGCTTCGCTACCAGCGGCACAGCTCCGCTAGGAGGAAATCCAGTAGATCTTGGGTTGTACGGGCCTAATGTATTTTCCTGCTCTTCATTCAGAGAGTTCATTCATAAGCTGCTAGATGTCGCCACATGTTCCGATGTGCATCGTACGGCTAGGCCGGTAATAGTGTTGTCTTATATGCTATTTCTTCTTTTGATAAATACACATTGATAGCCGAACGGGTAGGGGCGCCTCACAGCGTCCCAACCTTACTAGGCTTTTGTCGGTGAGGGGTCGAGCGAGGCCTTCGGGTCGAGTCACGGCTGGTACTATTTTTTTTTTCTAGTTATTTTTATTTCGTTGCAACAAGATTGTATTATATTCACTATATACCACGTATCTTTATTTGAACTAAGCTCTGATTTTCATTATTTCCCTTAGAAAGTAGCAACGTCCTTGTCACTCAGAGGGAGCCTAGTATGAGACAGTCCTACAACAAACAGCTATAACCTGTGCTAAAACGCTTTTCTCGGGCCACCATTCGTGCAATAAAATTATTTGATATTTTTCAGATTGCCTCCTTACGCCCGTGTAACGGTGTAAGTTCCCTTACTTTGTTATACACATTATTACTTATTCCCATGTAGTAAAATAGGCAAAAGTTCCTTCAATAACCATTGGCAGGTTTTACCTAGACGTTAGTTAGCAATAAAATTTCCATCTTAGAGAAAGTCGAACGCTTTCTGGTCCCTATTCTATTCACATTAAGCTATGTCGCCATGTGTACTGTTGTTCGTAGCGTGGCTAGGTCGGTACAATGTTGTCTTATATGATTATTCTTCTTGTAATAAATACACATTGACAGCCGAACGGGTAGGGGCGCCTCACAGCGTCCCGACCTTACTAGGCTTTTGTCGGCCTGGGTTCGAGTCATGGCCTGTATTGTTTTTTTTTTTATTTCTCTATCTTTTCTACTAATCTAATCTATTAACTTTATTTACTGCAACAAAAAAGTAGGCCTGTACATCATCATATTCATTTATGTTTATTGGAACTTTGTTTTTCACTTGGATATCAGCTACCACGGTTTTCCTGGATCGACAACAGCTCATTCAAAAAATAATTTTTGTATTTTCCTTCTCTGGTGAGAGTTCTTTCACAAGCAGCTAGATGTCGCCACATGTTCCGTTGTGGACGTCGTTGCATGCAAATTTTGAATCGTGAAATAAGGCTATAGAGTATATAGAGCTTTACCACGACTCCACGAAATATGTGTGTACGCGTATTCGTGAAATTAGACCGAAATAAGGATTGGTGTTAAATATTGGTTAAAAATAAGTGGTGGTGTAAGGAAAGCGCGCAAAAAATTTAAATTCTAAAGAAAATGGATAGGAAACGTGACCATACACACGAATAACTATAAAATAGAATAGAATAGAATAGAATAGATTAGAATAGAATAGAATAGAATAGAATAGAATAGAATAGAATAGAATAGAATAGAATAGAATAGAATAGAATAGAATAGAATAGAATAGAATAGAATAGAATAGAATAGAATAGAATAGAATAGAATAGAATAGAATAGAATAGAATAGAATAGAATAGAATAGAATAGAATAGAATAGAATAGAATAGAATAGAATAGAATAGAATAGAATAGAATAGAATAGAATAGAATAGAATAGAATAGAATAGAATAGAATAGAATAGAATAGAATAGAATAGAATAGAATAGAATAGAATAGAATAGAATAGAATAGAATAGAATAGAATAGAATAGAATAGAATAGAATAGAAAAGAATAGAATAGAATAGAATAAAATAGAATAGAATAGAATAGAATAGAATAGAATAGAATAGAATAGAATAGAATAGAATAGAATAGAATAGAATAGAATAGAATAGAATAGAATAGAATAGAATAGAATAGATTAGATAAGATTAGAATAGAATAGAATAGAATAGAATAGAATAGAATAGAATAGAATAGAATAGAATAGAATAGAATAGAATAGATTAGATTAGAGTAGAATAGAATAGAATAGAATAGAATAGAATAGATTAGAATAGAATAGAATAGAATAGAATAGTATAGAATAGAATAGAATAGAATAGAATAGAATAGAATAGAATAGAATAGAATAGAATAGATTAGAATAGAATAGAATAGAATAGAATAGAATAGAATAGATCGTGTATTGAATAATTAAGATACTTTACATACATTGCTCATTTTAACCACAGTAGAAAAACTCGTCTCTATTTGAGTGGTATTCCTAAATTGATAATGGTTAACGTTTTTTTCTTTGCTTGTTATGCGACTTAAAAAAATGAAACCGCTAAGGCGCGAAATATGCATTTGAAAAGGAAATTTAGGAAAATATAGTAATTTCTCTAGGGCTCTACTAATATGTTACTTCTTCTTGGAATAAGTACATTCCGACAGCCGAACGGGTAGGGGCACCTCACAGTGTTCCGACCCTAGTAGGCTTTTGTCGGCCAGGGTTCGAATCGCTACCGGAACTATTTTTTTTAGTTACTTCGTTAGTTTATTTTGATTTCATTGCAACTATATTGTAAAATATATTCACTATACACCTCGTATGTTTATTTGAACTAAGCTCTGATTTTCAGTATTACACTTAGAAAGTGCCTATGTCCGTACGTCACTCAGAAGGAGCATGAGACAGACCTACAAACCAACGACCACGCTTATTCCAGGCTTACGCCCGTTCAGAAAATAATGTTCATTTCATTTCAGATTTCCTCCTTACACCCGTATAACGGTGAAAGTTCCATACTTTATTAATTAATCCGATGTACTTAGATAGGCAATACTTCCTTCAATAACCATCGGCAAGTTTAAACTAGGGTTTTATCTAGCAATAATGTATCCATCTTAGAGACAGCCGAACGGGTAGGGGCACTTCACAGTGTCCTGACCTCAGTAGGCTTTTGTCACTTTGGGTTCGAATCCCACAAACCTTTTTTTTTTTAAGTATATTACGTTATACGAGAACAATGTATTTTATCTCACATCAATACCATGATAAAATTATGTTTTCTAGAGTCTAGACTAGACTCGACTCGACTTGACTAGACTCTCTGATTTGTTGAGATCCCTCTTAGCCTACAATACCCCCTTCACGTGTGCGCTATATGCCTACCGGTAGGTAACATAGGTACCCTAGGCAATGATAAATATAGTTGCTTTTTTACATAGAGATGAAAATATTTTCTGCAAGAAACAAAAATTATCAACAAACGAAAGATTTGTTAAGCGAGCGAAGCGAGCGTTTCCACTTGACTCTTATGGCACTTCGTTCTGTTTTTTTGTTTGTTTGTTTGTTTGTTTTTTTTTTTTTTTGTTTTTTTTTGTTTTTTGTTTTTTTTTTTATGTCCGTCGATAGCGGTCGAACGGAAAGTCCGATCAACTTGAAATTTTGACCATCCACAAGCCTCGATGTGGATTGAAGGTGTATAGTTTTGAGGCAAAATCGTTCGAAAAGTTACAAAGTAGTAGTTACTGCAAAATATTTTTCTGAAACAAAATGGCGCCAAAATGTGAGATAGCCAGATTTTTCTACAAATTTTTCCGGTCACGAATATGTTAATGTAATGGCGATCTGATAAATATTGGCAAAGTTACACAAAAGTTACTCGAAAATATATTTTTGAAACACAGTTACGGCAAAATGTGAGGTGGCTATCTTATAGTAAATTTTTGTCCGGTCACGAATATACTAATGTAAACGCGATTTGATACATATTAGAGGCAGAAATTACATTTCTATTGCTGTCAATTACTGTTAGTAACGGTGGCGGACCGCGGCGAAAACATGACAGCGAAAATTCTTAGCAACGCACATTGCACTGCATCCAACAATGTCGGGAAGTATAATAGCTATGTAAATTAGAAACATTTTTGCAATGCGCATTCTTGAATTGTTGTTAATTGTTGTTTGTATTAGCATTGAAATCTCTTCGCCAGAAAGTTCGTAGATATTGACGCGCTCGCTTATCAACGAGTCAAACAGAGCGTTTTCCTAGTAATTAAGCGAGCGAAGCGAGCGTCTCCACGAGACTCTTATGGCACTTCGTTCTGTTTGTTTTTTGTTTTGTTTTTATGTCTGTCGATAGCGGTCGAACGGAAAGTCCGATCAACTTGAAATTTGGACCATCCACAAGCCTCGATGTGGATTGAAGGTGTATAGTTTTGTGGCTTAATCGTTTGAAAAGTTACAAAGTTACACTCAATAACTGTTAGTAACGTCGGCGGACCGCCGCGAAAACACTAGACAGAATGACAACGAAAATTCTTAGCAACGCAAATTGCACTGCATTCAACAATATCGGGAAGTATAATAGCTATGGAAATAAGAAAACATTTTGGAATACATATTCTTAAATTGTTGTTAATTGTTGTTTTATTAGCTTTGAGATCTTTTTGCCAGAACGTTCGTAGATATGGACGCGCTCGCTTATCAACGCGTCAAACAGAGCGTTTTCGTAGTGTTTACATAACTCAGTAACAAGAATCTTTTTTCCGTGAGGGAAGGAATACCATTTGTATGTGCTGCCATGGGATTCAAATATTGTCCTCTTTGTATCCGGTTTATAACCTTCAAAGATAGTTTATTTTAAACGGCCTACTCGAGTAACTTGACAGCTATGTCATATCACTCATACGAAGTCGGACGATAGACAGAGCTATATCCCGGACCCAGGTTTACGGGCCTAATGTTATTTCCTTCTCTTCATTCAGAGAGTTCATTCATAAGCTTCTAGATGTCGCCACATGTACCGATGTGTATCACACGGCTAGTTTTGTAAATATGTTGTCTTATATGCAAGCGAGATAAGAGAGAAAAACAATGTATTGTAAGCTGCCCAACGTCTGTACCATGCCAGGCTACTTCTGAGTGATAAGGACGTAAGCAGTCTTTCTTAAAAGGTGATAATAATTCATTTATAAACATCGATGATGATTGATGAATTGTACAATTATAGGTAGATTGACATTTAAAATATACAAAATAAGAAGAAAAAAAAACAGTCCTCACCGGGACTCGAACCCTGACAAAAGCCTAGTTAGGTCGGGACGTTGTGAGGCGCCCCGACCCATTCGGCTGTCGATGTGTACTTCTTGGAAGAAGAAATAGCATATAAGACAACAATATTACCGACCTCGCTTTGCGATGCACATCGGTACATGTGGTGACATCTAGCAGCTTGTGAATGCTCTGAATGAAACACTCCTTCAAAAGCCATTATCTATTTTCCTTCTCTGCTGAGAGTTCATTCACAAGCTGCTAGATGTCGCCACATGTACCGCTGTGCGCTGCATGGCTAGGCTAGGTCACTAATAATAATATTGTCTTATATGTTATTTCTTCTGATATTTATCACACATCGACAGCCGAACGGGTAGGGGCACCTCACAGTGTCCCGACCTTACTAGGCTTTTGACGGTCAGGGTTCGAGTCGCGGCCGGAACTTATTTTTACTTTTTTTATATTTGTATTTCAATTGCAACATGAGTAATAATATTCAGCATGTATTTTTTTGGAGGAATGTGTGTAGACGCTATAATGCTTGTGGCTTGATTTTTTTTTATTTTTCAACTTAAATGAGTGTCGTTTACACACTTTCCTAAGGTTTAAGATTTAAGGAAACCATAGCAACGTTAGCTCTCCTCAAATTCTTAGCCCAGCCATTGGGTTTGAAAATATTTCAAACCAAATGGCCCAGCCAATGGGAGGCGACGTTTTATAAATCTGGCCAATGGTAGCGATCCTAAGTAAATCAGTTATTAAATCTTTAATATATTGTGTGTAAACCGACCATTGCATTCGTAGGAAGTATTATTTCTTTGTATTGTCAGAATCATCATCTAGTCATTCCGTGGGTGGCGAATACCTCTTCAATTATAATACAATTAGATTACTGTTTTAATATATATACAAGCAATCAAATAGATAATTATATCCATCAGTTAACAGTAAACCAAATACCAATTCAAACTTCCAAAATCAAAATGCAAATTTTCCTTCATTTTTGAAGCAATGCCTCGATGAATGACAATAAAGATAGGTATGTAATAATATAAAAGTTAGGAACATAGATAAGTAAATATATTATGCGTGGGTCCTCTTTGTGTGCATCTAACGTTGAGGAACCGCGTGTACCTCACCGTTATTATAACGCTATCGTCTAGGAAAACCAGGTCCGTACTTTCAGGACTATAACGATGAGTTAGTGTTGTGTTTCGTATTAATATACTGCCCCACTTCTGTCTACCTTGCGTCCCTAGTGACTGCTCGAGCACTAACACCAATTAGTGTTGTATATATTTTGGCCTTACGCATAACACTATCGTGCATCCAGCTAATCAACAGCTAAGGGAGTTTCCTATCCGCCCGAATATAGATCGCATGTATTTCACGAAATACTATAGGCATTGTCACTAGTGGTGTATTCCTAAAATATAAAGGACCTAGGCGGTCGAATTTACTTGTGGACAGGTCTGGGGGGGGGGGGGGGGGGTTGGGGGTGCGATTGTTTTAAGTGGCCGGAAAAAGATTTTATGGAAATTAAACCTGAATACATGAAGACGATGAGGTAATGAAATTTAAACAACTGTACTGTGAAAAAGCGCCTAGGCTAGCCTAGCTTTCAAATTAAAGTGCCTAGGCGGCGCCTAAGCCCGCCTAGGCTCCAATAGGGCACTAGCAACACCAAAAGACAACAATCAAACAAATGAATTGAATCGATGGACAAACAACAAGCTGTCAAAAAATAATGTCTTCTGATTTTTGAAAACAAAACAAAAAACAAACAAATACACACACAAAACTTTCACTTAGTCGTTGTATATCATTAAAAGTTTTAAATGGCGAGCAGTTACTATTGCTACACTTGTTTTTATTTGTATGATTGCAATTTTATTATTATGACAGCCGATTGTTTGTCCATCAGTTCAATTAATTTGTTCCATTGTTGTCTTTTGGTGTTGCTAGTGCCCTATATGATTGTTACTATGCCCGAGTTCATAGTTCACACTCAAACCCTCCTTAACTCAGCCTCTCCTCAGCCTCACCTAGCCACCAATCACAGAGCCACCCACATGGCAATGCCGTTCCGTGATTGGTGGTTGGGCGAGGCTGAGGAGAGGCTGAGTTGAGGAAGGCTTTAGTCTGAACTACGTATTAGCCCGGTAGGTAACGATAACTGTAACGATAACGGGAATGAAGTTCGATTTCATGTTAAATTACGATACGATGCACAATAAGAGCTTCCCGTTACCAGGCCCGGTAACGGTAACGGAAAGTTCGCCAAGTTTTAACTTAACGTTACCGTTCCCGTCTGTACGTTACCGGGACCAATCAGAATCAAGTGTCCACGGCCTGTTAAAAGTATTAGCAACTAGCCGAGCGTCTGCTTAACGGGCAAATGTGCATCGATAGCCTTCCCGTTAAGCCGCATTCACATAAATGACTATTGATTATTGACTATTGGCTATTGACTATGATTATTGACTACCCACAGAAAGATATGAACACTACACAACTAAGTTCTTTGACACGTATGATCTGCCACCTAGAACAAATGAATCGAACTGATTGACAAACAACGAGCTGTCAAAATAATAAAATTGCAACATTATGAAGAAAACGAGGTATGGCGATAGTAACTGTTCACCAGTTAAAACGTTTAATGATGGGCAACCAAGTTGTGAAGGTTTTGTATGTTTCTTGTTTGTTTTCAAAATAAGAATATTTTATTGTTTGACAGCTTCATAAAAATAATAAATAAATAATATTCGCCGGAAATAGTCAAAAACAAATATACACTTGACAGTAATTGAGTAGTGGTATTGACTTCCGTTGCTCCACATTCATTGGCTGTACGCGAACGTTCTGATTGGTTGTGACTATGACTTTGAGATATTTTCAATTCGTTGGTCAATAGTCAATAGTCAAAAGTCAAAAGTAAAGTTGTGTGAACAACAGCACGTATCGCCTATGGTTCAATTCGCTTAGTCAATAATCAATAGTCAATAGTCAATAGTCAATAGTCAATAGTCAATAGTCAATAGTCATTTATGTGAACGCGGCTTTACCGTTTTATCGTTATCGTTATAGGCACCGAGATTGGCCACTGATGGCGCTAGTGAAGACGAATGAAGCGCTCCAAGTGGCAAAGTCGCGCAACAACCTGCTGAAGCAGCGTCGTTCTTCCTACGTCAATAAAGGGAAATTGTGAAAATTGTTTAATTAAATACTGGTTTTAAAATTTTCGTGCAGATTATGAATCCCATCAGTAAATCTTAAAAAGGCAAGCCACCATTTTAATCAGGACACGTTTTAGACGTAAAAACAACAAATAACACACAACAAACACAAACAAAACAAGACAATAAAAGCCAAAACAAAAGCACAAAACAAAACAACAATACAAAATAAATACACATCAACAATAAAAAACAAAACAAACACCAAACAAAAACAAGATATATCACAATAATATCCAGCACTATTTTCAACCGCGGAATGAAATCTTCAGCAGTTTGTTGCTAAATTTGGCCACATATAGCGCTGTATGTACTAACACACGGTGCCTTTACAGTTATCGTTACCGGGCAATTGTGCACCTTCCTCAAAACTTCAAAACAAAACAAAAACTCAAAACCTCAAAACAAACAAAAAACTGTGGCAGATGCCTCTTAGATGAGCTAATTGTGTCTATTGGCACACTTGTATTAAGAAGTCTTGAGATGCCGAGGGGTCGAACTCTGCATCCGGTGAGAATGAGTTGAAAGGAAGACCCAACTGACTTCCGAGGATTTTCAAGTTGTCATGTTGCTCTGTTTGGAGAAGTTTTAACGAACTTTCTAACTTGTAATTCCCTGAGACGCAGGCGCGAGTTTTATTAGGACGCGTCATTTGACAGAGACAGAGACAGTCTGACATCCGGTCTCGCCTTGGAGGAGACAGACAGACAGACAGACAGACAGACAGACAGACAGACAGACAGACAGACAGACAGACAGACAGACAGACAGACAGACAGACAGACAGACAGACAGACAGACAGACAGACAGACAGACAGACAGACAGACAGACAGACAGACAGACAGACAGACAGACAGACAGACAGACAGACAGACAGACAGACAGACAGACAGACAGACAGACAGACAGACAGACAGACAGACAGACAGACAGACAGACAGACAGACCGACAGACAGACAGATAGACAGACAGGCAGACAGGCAGACGTCAATGTCATCCCGAGCAATGGGACTGTCTCCTGCTGTACACAGAATGCCGGATAGAAAACTTCAACACTTGCTCTTTCGTGAAATATCAATTCGAAAAATCTATCAATATTTAACCACAGATAAGGATTGAGTTTGTTATCAGTGATTTCTTTCTTAAAGGTAGGCAATAGAATAGTGAATACACCGAATAACTAACGCGCAGCGCGTATAGTACTGTAGCTGGACAATTTAACGAGGAAATAAAACTGCAAATTCGCAAGAGCATAATAATATAGTGTAATTTTCAAAACTTGAATTGTAATCTTTGTTTTTTAAGTGATTGATTTCACTTTTGTAATCTGCTTGTGTTTGGAACACACATTAAAAATTAAAAGTAAACGTTTAAAAAAGAAAGAAACATTATTAAAACTGGCACCATGTATACAAGAGAGCAGCCAGTTCTCTAGGGAATGGCTTTATTTTATATCTGGAAGCAATTGTAACCAAATTTAAGAGTTAGAAACGACTCTTTGCGTTGGGTTCTATTTCCGCCCGCATAGTAATGTTGTGTAACTCTTATGATAGCCCAATTCATACGGTTCAATGTTCGTTCAAGTGTCCTTGAATTCAAAGACAAAAAGTATCAAAACATGTCCACGTAGATAATACAATGCTCCACTTTCTTCGATTCGTCTTGGTCATTGAATTTAAGAAAACTTTAACGGAACAACCTTCAGCAGCTACTGTTTTGTAATGTGCAAAAGCAACAGCTTTTAGACACGATTACATCAAGCAATTGGTGTATCCTGGTGTATCCTGTGTGTATGAATTGTTTACCATACTGACCAAATAACCAGAAACCATTTGCGTTTCCTCGGTTCGTGCTACACCCCTGTGTCTGTATAGAGCGTTGACTGGAGTGGGCGTATCTGTTGATTGTTTCTTAGGTCGGTGATTGATTGATGAGGTCCATTAAGGAGCGTCGCGACCACAAGCACATCAATCTCGGCCTCCTTTTTGTGTCTTCATGGCTCGCGTGCTGTTCCACTACACTCTCATCATGGGCGTACTGTCGCCGTTAGCATACGGTGCAATGTATAGTTCCCAATGATATTCAACAGCTATAGTAGACTAGATCACCAGTCCCCCAACCTTCCACTCTAAATGCAAGCGTAGCGATTTGAAGCCATTTTGAAACTGGCAATTTGCATGCTAATTTGGACCTTTTAGTACTGCTAGCGCTGCCAATGGCAGAAAGTCGCATTAGAAACTCCTATTCTCGCCTGTGTTAATTGCCCATTTCAAGATGGCATCAAATTGACACGCTTGTGGCTGCTAGGCTGCGCATCTAGCCTACTATAGCTGTTGAATATCATTGATAGTTCCCATCCGCTTCCACTACAAACCCTCATCGTGGACGTAAGCATACGGTGCAATGTGTGTTTCGTATTTGACATATCGATCTTTCATTGGTTATCGCTCGCTCGTCGATGGTGTTTGCAGCCTACAGGGTTGGTTTACTTCTCATACAGTCCATCTCACAGAGAAACAATCGTCGATTTCTTCGATTTTTTTCTTACATTATATCCAATTATTGTCAAATTTCGACCGCATATACCTGTTTATCTTTTTAACTAGCCTGATGTAGCAAGATATTGTGACCCATACTTTACAAGAATGCACCTCAATCGACACCGTGGCTGTAACTGGGTCCACACACACGTGTGTACAGCACGTATAGTTATAATTAATTCATAATTAATTACATACTTTGACACAGCGCGCGGGAGAAAAAACTCGACGTAATTGCTAGTGTGACTTGGGCGAATGTTGGGCGAAGTGGTGGAATAACCCGCCCCATGTAAGCCTACACGTATTTGTAGGGGTCAAAGCGCCCACCCGGCAAGTGGGAGAACTGAGTTCTTTCCCCAGTGGGGGTTGGTTTTTTAATTTCAGGTGTTCTTCATAAATTCACCTATACAAGAGGTTTTCCTGAAAAATATCCACATATATCCATATCCATATCCATATATACATGTATATATACAAATGGACATTTTTTAAAGAAAACCTCTTGTAGGTGAATTATATATATATTATATTATATGGTAAGTTGAAATATAGAAAATACTAGTGGCTTATTCCAAGAGACGTATTTCAATTTCATGTAGGTAGGTTGGTAGGATGTTGTCTTTCTCATACTCAGCTGGTGAATCTCAAAAAATCTCAATGTGAATGGGAGTCAGCCGCGAGGAAGAAAATCAAAACAAACAAAAACACTTTCATTTCCCGGCGAGCAGTTAATCAAAATGTTGTGTGACAAAGTGATATAAAGACAATGCCGCGAGCTGTTGAAACTAGACTTCAATCGAATTTCTTCCGCGCCTTTGTTTCAATCTCTCTATCTCTCTCTCTCTTCGCCTGAGCAGCGCATCCATTATGCACCGTGTTTTGTTTCATGTTTGGGTGGGGGGGAATGGGGGGGGGGGGGGGTGAATGTCTACGAGCTGTGCATTCATTTCATAGCAAATTGAAACGTGGCACTGGGCTGGAAGCAGCTGGCTCTCTTTCACTAGTGTGTGCTTGAAGCATGTGTGCGTAGCGCCCGCCACAATAAATGGCTCCGTTCTAGCAAATCCGGACAAAAACACCGCCCTTGCTGTGTTCGCTGGCGTTAGGAAGAACTGTCGCCAATCCCAATATCAAATAAGCAGCGTAGAAGGAAAATTGTCTCTGTGCAACAACGCTTTGGAAATGTTTCGTTAGACAAACTTCATGGAAATATTGTATTATGTTGAATGCGCTAAAAAGTTCGGGATATGTTCGTAATACTATAACGTATTCACTATTCCTGAAGCAAAGACACATCTCCTATTTGTTCAATTAGAAACGTTAATTTTGGATACTCGAAAATCCACAAGACCATACACATAAGAAAAAATAGTATTTTATTCCAGATCATTGCCTGAAATGAAGGATCATGTACAGTTGTACACCCCTTTCTTTTCTTTGTACTAAAACAATGTTGTGCCTACCGAGAGAATATTTACCAACTATTCTGTACATTCATCATTTTCATTTCGTCACTTGACAATTTGGCACGCATGAGTTTTGTCTGGTACAACTAGAGTGAGTGATACTCATTTCTCAGTGGTATAATTTGTTCGACTTCACGGCAAGCAAAGAGTAGGATGAATGAATAGTACACACACATACACATATACACAAATACAAAACGCGTACAAACAAAGTTACATTTAATGAACTTGGCTTCCGGTATAGCCGCGTCGATCATTGATAAAAATCTGACGTTTCGGGCAGGTTACATTGCCCATCTTCAGAGCTAAACTTGAAGACACAGTGATACCTACTCGGTCCAGCTCCACTCTGTGACTGTCACAACAATGTAACCTGCCCGAAACGCAATGATCGACGCGTTAATTGACTCGGGTCGCGAAAGCCTACGGAAGTTACATTTGACTCTGATTTCGTTCGCCGGCATGAACAGCCCTGTTTACATGTACGACCTAATTTAGAACCGGACTGAAACTGTCATCATAGTTGCCAACGTTTACATGAAGTGTATACCCAAATGGATCTGCATTCGTTTCGGTCTCACCGTCTCACATCAACATTATGTCATGTCATGATACGACCGAATGAGGTATTTCGGAACGGTCCAGCTATATTTAGGCAGACCAAACGCAGTCGGTTCGGTACCGTTATCTAGGTGTTTAGACCTACCTACATGGGTAGAGTACAGATATTTTTAGTTTTACATGGTTTGAAGCTCCACCTCCTTATGTGACCACCACCCAGCATAACACATATGACTGATTATAGATAATATGATATAAATAAATATGACAGGGATGCACATGCACACGATAATCGATATTATCGTTCGATATTCGATATACAACAAAATTTCGATAATCGATAGTAAAACTATTATCGAATGGTTTGTTTTCTAAAAATGCGCGTTCGTAATGTTTTATTTCGTTCTTCTCGGACTTTTGTAGTATTGAAATACTCAAAGATACCGCCAAAATACTGGGCCTCGGGCAACAATGCCACGTCAGATATGTCCAAGCAATGTTGCCATATCGTTATGTGATCGATTAGGCGACGTGATCACTGAAATTGTAAAAGATTACTTCATGTTTTTAAATTTGTTATCGTTCGATATTATCGATCGATAAAGCAGTCATCTTTTCGATTATTGATAATTTTTTTTATCGATGGTTGTTGGGTTGTCACGGGGGGGGGTTGTGTCGGGCGTAATACACAGTCGAGGTAAGTGTGTGATTTGTTAATGGTTGCTATAGAGTTTTCGCAGCTTTATGGAAACTATCATGTAATAAAACAATTCCATAGCAACAAATCCTGTACTTAACTTGGCACTTGACTCTGCATACGGCCTGACTAACAAAAATAAATAGTCGAAAAGACTGTCATGAAAAAGATGCATTTGAGATACTAAGATGCAATTACCATAGGTCAACAAATAGCCATAGCCCACTAGGCCGTATTTTTCACATAGCGATGGAAGGGAACAGGAGGGGAGCGTATCAAACTAAAAAAATCTCCTCTACTGAGTACGAAAAATTACTCTACCCCATACTGAGTCTCTCATGTAAACTAGGCTAATATCGACCCTCGCCATAGACCAACCGCCAACATGCTGATATTTGTGACAGTTAGAAAATCAATACTTCCCAGTATTATACATTTATACGTAACATTCAATACAAGAAGTGCAACATGTCGTTGCATGTCACGTGATATTTGTCTACCAGGCAACGTTGTTCCCCGCGTAGGCGAGTCATCGTGACGTCACGACAGATGGCCTCGTGCAAGGGCAGCTTTCAAAGTCATCAACTGAAACCCGCTGCAAACATACCATATTGAGTAGGGTCAGTAGCGTATCGAAGAGGAGGGGAGATGAGGGGTATGAGATACCCCCCCCCCCTTCCGCCGTGTTATTTTAGGGAGACGCTCTGTGTGACGAGTTTCTGACGAGAAAGATTTTCAATGCTGCCTCTATTGTTCATCAAGGATATGTATGTGTTGAAGGATGTTATGCAACTTAAAATGTATGTTATTGACATAATATACCCCAAACACATACTGTGCAATGGGTCTATCATTACGAAATAAAATACGGTGCCAAATAGGCTACTGTATAACATACAACCGTTGAGTGAGTAATATAGGGTAGAGTCGCAACGCAATCGGCAGTTTCTCTACCGCCTTATGCTGCCCAACATACTTTAGTCGGGTAGTAGAAGTTGGCCAAGCGACGCGGTGACGGAGTTTTCGGCTGTCTTCGGTGAAGTAGCCGACCAATCAGGCTCCGTCATCGCGTCGCTTGGCGAACTTCTACTACCCGACTAAAGTATTTTGGGCAGTAAATGGCGGTAGACAAACTGCCGATGGCGTTGCGCCTCTACCTTGTGTTACTCACTCAACGATACAACCAATCGGCTGTAATACAGACAGTACAGTGGACTAAATTTGCAGCGACATCGTAGGACTGGTATAGTGTTGCTATCAAGCAGCAAGCTTGTAATAATACAAATAATATGGCATTTCAGATTTTTTTCAACATTTGTGACTGTAATATCGGAATTATTTGTATGCAGTCCCTTTCTTTGATGGCATACGCATGTAGCATTATTTTACTTCTACTAAAACGCCTTAACTTTGCGAGCGGTTTCAACGTTGAAACGTAGTGTAGTGAATTGTTGTAACACATCAAAGTATATATCTACTCTAGTGGATCAATACAATGAACCTGTTTTCCATTGAGATGCGCGAACACCCCCTCTCGCCCCCCTCCCCCGAATTCCCTTAAAACGTGTTCCTTGACAAGTTCATCTAGACCCGGCACCTCCACCAAAGACGTTTAAACGCCTTAATTCTATTTAAAAAATGTATAAAACTATTGATTTTGAGCTATTCTGGATTCATTCAAGAAATCAACTTTTGTGTGTTTAATCCCCAAGATTTTATTTTTAGTCTCATAACCAAGCCTGTCGTGGATAACTCGATACAGCAACTTAAAACACTTTTTTAATTGCAATGTTCTGTTATGAACACGTATTAGTAAGTGAGCACTTTGCAAAGTCATGATCGTACTGATTATGTATCTGTCCTTACTCTCTCTGTATGCCTCATTCTCCGTGTTTCTCATTTATGAATTATAGGTTTTTGGAATTTTGTAAAATATGTATCTGTCAACGGTTATGTGTAAGAGCGATAAATTATCGAACCGCACCATATTTTGTTTGCTCTATATCTGCATAAACCTATGTATGTATCTCTGCAACAAGAATAAAATCTATTTATTGTGTAATGCGTCCCTGTTCTAGGCAAGATGACCCCCTCTTCCAACCCCAGCTCTGTGCACACGCAGCCGGGCCAGGGTCTAGCGGCCCTACTAGTCATGGTCGCAGTGCTCTGCTTCATCGTGGCCTACTGCTGTTGGGGCGCGCCGTGCTGTCGCGCCTTCTGTCGCCGCCGCTGTTGCTGTCCCAGTGGCGGATCCGACATCGAGGCGTCTCCCTCGGACGTGGGACTGAGCGTCGACCAAGGCATGGTTGCCACACCGACCATCATCCTGCTGCCCTATGGGCGCATGTTGGTTGTGGACGGGACAGTCTTCGCTCAGTTGCAGGCAAGTGTCGTCACACTCTCTCTCTCTCTCTCTCTCTCTCTCTCTCTCTCTCTCTCTCTCTCTCTCTCACACACACTCATGGGTCGACCAAGCCATGGTTGCCACACCAACCATCATCCTGCTGCCCTATGGGCGCATGTTGGTTGTGGACGGGACAGTCTTCGCTCAGTTGCAGGCAAGTGACGTCACACTCTCTCTCTCTCTCTCTCTCTCTCTCTCTCTCTCACACACACTCATGGGTCGACCAAGGCATGGTTGCCACACCGACCATCATCCTGCTGCCCTATGGGCGCATGTTGGTTGTGGACGGGACAGTCTTCGCTCAGTTGCAGGCAAGTGTCGTCACACACTCTCTCTCTCTCTCTCTCACACACACACTCATGGGTCGACCAAGCCATGGTTGCCACACCAACCATCATCCTGCTGCCCTATGGGCGCATGTTGGTTGTGGACGGGACAGTCTTCGCTCAGTTGCAGGCAAGTGTCGTCACACTCTCTCTCTCTCTCTCTCACACACACTCATGGGTCGACCAAGCCATGGTTGCCACACCAACCATCATCCTGCTGCCCTATGGGCGCATGTTGGTTGTGGACGGGACAGTCTTCGCTCAGTTGCAGGCAAGTGGCGTCACTCTCTCTCTCTCACACACACTCATGGGTCGACCAAGCCATGGTTGCCACACCGACCATCATCCTGCTGCCCTATGGACGCATGTTGGTTGTGGACGGGACAGTCTTCGCTCAGTTGCAGGCAAGTGACGTCACACTCTCTCTCTCTCTCACTCATGGGTCGACCAAGGCATGGTTGCCACACCGACCATCATCCTGCTGCCCTATGGGCGCATGTTGGTTGTGGACGGGACAGTCTTCGCTCAGTTGCAGGCAAGTGACGTCACACTCTCTCGCTCTCTCACTCATGGGTCGACCAAGGCATGGTTGCCACACCGACCATCATCCTGCTGCCCTATGGGCGCATGTTGGTTGTGGACGGGGCAGTCTTCGCTCAGTTGCAGGCAAGTGACGTCACACTCTCTCTCTCTCTCTCACTCATGGGTACCAAGGCATGGTTGCCACACCGACCATCATCCTGCTGCCCTATGGGCGCATGTTGGTTGTGGACGGGACAGTCTTCGCTCAGTTGCAGGCAAGTGACGTCACACTCTCTCTCTCTCTCTCACTCATGGGTCGACCAAGGCATGGTTGCCACACCGACCATCATCCTGCTGCCCTATGGGCGCATGTTGGTTGTGGACGGGACAGTCTTCGCTCAGTTGCAGGCAAGTGACGTCACTCTCTCTCTCTCTCTCTCTCTCTCTCTCTCTCTCTCTCTCTCATGGGTCGACCAAGGCATGGTTGCCACACCGACCATCATCCTGCTGCCCTATGGGCGCATGTTGGTTGTGGACGGGACAGTCTTCGCTCAGTTGCAGGCAAGTGCCGTCACACTCTCTCTCTCTCTCTCACTCATGGGTCGACCAAGGCATGGTTGCCACACCGACCATCATCCTGCTGCCCTATGGGCGCATGTTGGTTGTGGACGGAACAGTCTTCGCTCAGTTGCAGGCAAGTGACGTCACACTCTCTCTCTCTCTCTCTCTCACTCATGGGTCGACCAAGGCATGGTTGCCACACCGACCATCATCCTGCTGCCCTATGGGCGCATGTTGGTTGTGGACGGGACAGTCTTCGCTCAGTTGCAGGCAAGTGCCGTCACACTCTCTCTCTCTCTTTCACTCATGGGTCGACCAAGGCATGGTTGCCACACCGACCATCATCCTGCTGCCCTATGGACGCATGTTGGTTGTGGACGGGACAGTCTTCGCTCAGTTGCAGGCAAGTGACGTCACACTCTCTCTCTCTCTCACTCATGGGTCGACCAAGGCATGGTTGCCACACCGACCATCATCCTGCTGCCCTATGGACGCATGTTGGTTGTGGACGGGACAGTCTTCGCTCAGTTCAAGCAAGTGCCGTCACTCTCTCTCTCTCTCTCTCTCATAGGTCGACCAAGGCATGGTTGCCACACCGACCATCATCCTGCTGCCCTATGGACGCATGTTGGTTGTGGACGGGACAGTCTTCGCTCAGTTGCAGGCAAGTGACGTCACACTCTCTCTCACTCTCTCTCACACATGGGTCGACCAAGGCATAGTTGCCACAGCGACCATCATCCTGCTGCCCTATGGGCGCATGTTGGTTGTGGACGGGACAGTCTTCGCTCAGTTGCAGGCAAGTGACGTCACTCTCTCTCTCTCTCTCTCACACACACTCATGGGTCGACCAAGGCATGGTAGCCACACCGACCATCATCCTGCTGCCCTATGGGCGCATGTTGGTTGTGGACGGGACAGTCTTCGCTCAGTTGCAGGCAAGTGACGTCACTCTCTCTCTCTCTCACAAACACACACACACACACTCATGCGTCGACCAAGCCATGGTAGCCACACCGACCATCATCCTGCTGCCCTATGGACGCATGTTGGTTGTGGACGGGACAGTCTTCGCTCAGTTGCAGGCAAGTGACGTCACTCTCTCTCTCTCTCACAAACACACACACACACACTCATGCGTCGACCAAGCCATGGTAGCCACACCGACCATCATCCTACTGCCCTATGGACGCATGTTGGTTGTGGACGGGACAGTCTTCGCTCAGTTGCAGGCAAGTGACGTCACACTCTCTCTCTCTCTCACTCATGGGTCGACCAAGGCATGGTTGCCACACCGACCGTCATCCTGCTGCCCTATGGACGCATGTTGGTTGTGGACGGGACAGTCTTCGCTCAGTTGCAGGCAAGTGCCGTCACTCTCTCTCTCTCTCTCTCATAGGTCGACCAAGGCATGGTTGCCACACCGACCATCATCCTGCTGCCCTATGGACGCATGTTGGTTGTGGACGGGACAGTATTCGCTCAGTTGCAGGCAAGTGACGTCACACTCTCTCTCACTCTCCCTCACTCATGGGTCGACCAAGGCATGGTTGCCACACCGACCATCATCCTGCTGCCCTATGGGCGCATGTTGGTTGTGGACGGGACAGTCTTCGCTCAGTTGCAGGCAAGTGACGTCACTCTCTCTCTCTCTCTCTCACACACACTCATGGGTCGACCAAGGCCATGGTAGCCACACCGACCATCATCCTGCTGCCCTATGGGCGCATGTTGGTTGTGGACGGAACAGTCTTCGCTCAGTTGCAGGCAAGTGACGTCACACTCTCTCTCTCTCTCTCTCTCACTCATGGGTCGACCAAGGCATGGTTGCCACACCGACCATCATCCTGCTGCCCTATGGGCGCATGTTGGTTGTGGACGGGACAGTCTTCGCTCAGTTGCAGGCAAGTGACGTCACTCTCTCTCTCTCTCTCACTCTCACTCATGGGTCGACCAAGGCATGGTTGCCACACCGACCATCATCCTGCTGCCCTATGGACGCATGTTGGTTGTGGACGGGACAGTCTTCGCTCAGTTGCAGGCAAGTGACGTCACACACTCTCTCTCTCTCTCTCACTCATGGGTCGACCAAGGCATGGTTGCCACACCGACCATCATCCTGCTGCCCTATGGACGCATGTTGGTTGTGGACGGGACAGTCTTCGCTCAGTTGCAGGCAAGTGACGTCACACTCTCTCTCTCTCACTCATGGGTCGACCAAGGCATGGTTGCCACACCGACCATCATCCTGCTGCCCTATGGACGCATGTTGGTTGTGGACGGGACAGTCTTCGCTCAGTTGCAGGCAAGTGACGTCACACTCTCTCTCTCTCTCACACACACTCATGGGTCGACCAAGGCATGGTTGCCACACCGACCATCATCCT